>OY735143.1:501982-1009306 GCA_963457615.1 Nicrophorus investigator
CACCTCGTCACGAATTCGGCATAACAAAACAAAGCAACAATAAAATATACCAGATTAATTAATTATTAATTAATTTGGTTATTTTTCGTTATTTTCATTTTCAAGTTTGACAAAACAATGTGTCATGCAACAAGTGTACGTTATCATTGTTTGTTATTGTCGCCATGGCAAAAAGTAGTTCACGCGAATTTTAAATGCGAGAGAGTCAAATTTGAATATCCCGGTTAATAAATGATAATAATGGGTTTCGAATAATTTATTTGTGTTTACGACCCATCGATTATTATTATGATGATGATGTATTTAATTATCGACATTATTAATTCGCAATTTCGACCATGGTTTTTCTAGGTTGATTTTCTATTCTAACTGTACTCGTTTGGTCGTTTCGGACTTCCTTCTATTGAATCATAAATTCGGGGATTACGATTTGCATCCACTTAAGACAATGGTCGAGATACAGAATGGGTCAACATCCATCATTAATCATTATCTACTTCTTCTTCTTCTTCTTCTATTATTTATTTTTATTATTATTATTATTTGGGTTTAATTTAGTTTTTTTTTGTGCTATTATCTCTTCACCATTAATTGAATATCGCTGTAAGTGCTTGAAGCGCGCATAAATCTCTAATCCAGAATTCGTCGAAAAAGAAAAGAGCAAAATATTTAACTGTGAAATAATTGTTCACATCTTCAAATATTCAAAACTGAAGTAACTGCTGTGTAACTTATACCAAATTAATGCTAATTTAACGTACATTCATTTAAAATTTATTAAATTCAAAAAACTTTCGTACTTTTTTTCAGAATTTAAGAAAAACTAACGTACTTTTTGGTCTGTAGTTTGTCAATGTTCTCTGACTGCACTGCACTGATGAGCCCCAAATTAGGGCGAAACCAAACTGACATCCTTTTTTACTAAATTTTAGCAACATAGTTTTTGGTTTTTCACAATTTTGAAGAATAATATTAAACATTTTTATGCGAAATTCCACACATATTTTAACGAAATTCCACACATATTTTAGCGAAATTCCACACATTTTTAGCATAGGATTCGGCCAAAGTCTTCATTTTAGTCTTATATCTCGAGAACGGCATAAGATTGAATAACGTTCAATACGTCATTTGTTGCGTATTCTAGTGCTCTTTCATAAGCATTAGTGATAATTACATAAAGTGTTACGGTTTTCCTGAAAATTGCAAAAAAACTAAAAATTCTCTTAATTTTTGCTTATAACTCGAGAACCAGGTAAGATTGAATAACGTTCAATACGTCATTTGTTGCGTATTCTAATGCTCTTTCATAAGCAGTAGAGAGAATTACATAAAGTATTATGGTTTTCCTGAAAATTGCAAAAAAACTAAAAATTCTCTTAATTTTCACTTACGATTCAAATTATTTATTTCAATTTAAACATTTATTGTAATAATGATCATTTTTTATTACAATTTTATTTGTATTCAGCAGCATTCAATTTCGATCATGAAGATTATATCATAAAAGGGACAGATGATGATCTGTGAAGAACTCTTGATGTTTTACATTTTTCAGAATGGGCAGGCGAAGCATCTTCTCATGAAAACCAAGCAGCAGCAGAACCAAACATCCCAGTAAACTCACGTAGACAATGACCATCTTGGATCAATCCGTCTTCCGCTACAAATTTGCAACAAATCCCCGATACTCCTACATCAATTTTGACAACTTCAAATTAGAACGCATCACTTGAAAAACAAAATTTTGATTGTTAGTTGTGTATTCCAATGCTCTATCATATGCAATAGTGAAAATTGAATAAAGTTTAATAGTTTTCCTGAAAAACGGAAAAAACTACGGTGCTAAAATTTATACGCATATTTCGAAAAGGTATGTATTTTAGCTTTAATTTGAGTATAAGATGATGAAATTATCTTGCCAGGTTCTTCAGTTATTAAGAGAAAATCACGGATATGGCCGATTCCTATTAGTTTTTTTTTTGCCAAGTGGTAACAGCTTCCATTAATTGATTCCTGTTGAATTAAATAATTATATCAAATGGTTGTCTTGAATTTAAATAAAAACCGAAAGATGAGAAGGCACCAACATGCCACTATAACCATTGAAAAAGTCAGTCTTTTAGCTTTAATCTAAATATAAGATAATGTAAATAATGTAATAGTTATTGAGAGAAAATCAATTTTTGATTAAATTAATAACTTTTAGCATAGGCAACCAAATACACATTTATTATTTATTCTGTGAGAGCGGTCTTTTCCTTTTCTTTTGTAAAAAAAGATCCCGCGTTTTGCGAAGCTGTTTTACATCCAAAAGCTTTTCGCGTGCTGAACAAACGGCGATAAATTGCGACCGTCGCGCCAATAAAGAAGAAGAAGAAGCAGAAGCAGAGATCTTCGATAGAAATATGGAGAAATTCTCTCCATCGCGTGGGCGAAATAACTGAATTTCAAATACGACTTTTCGTTTGTTTCTTTCATTTGTTTATACGGCAATGCGATCCTACAGAAACAAACAAACAAAAGAGCAACGAAACAAACGCCGACTTTGATTCTTCTTCGCATTTCCGCCCATCTGCGGTCATTTAATTCGCCGAAACCTAAAATTAGCATTTTTTTTTTTCAATTATTTTTACATTGATAAACACGATCCTCCTGCTCATCTTTTCTATTAAATTATCTTCTCGTTTTCGTTTCAGTTTTTTTCTGCTGGTGTTGTTTTTTCTTCTTTTCCCGCTGCGGTGAGATCAGATTGCAGACGTAAACGTTGTAATTTAGGGCTTCTGCCCCAACTGGGTTTTCCCCACGACCGCACGGAACGAACGCACCTTTGCAAAATAAATGTGCTTCTTCTGCGTTGCTTTAAATTCTTTACTTTTTGCATTCTTTTTCCTCTCTTAGTTTCTCATTATAGTCGCTTCTTAAATGATTATTGCTGTCGAGCTGAGTAGTTGTGTCTCCAGACTGAAATTACGTTCAAATCATATGATCTCTTTCCAATTTCAATGAAAATACATTTGATTAGATGCGTACATAAACATATAATACTTTAACATTCTTCGCAAATTAAATGAAAAAAAAAAAAAAACAGATAATTAACCCATGTACAATGTACATGTTTCTTAAATTACAGGAAAAATATTATTTAATAAAATGCATACAACTTCAAATTTTATTAAATTGACGATTTCACACATATTTAACAAAAATTCCACACATATTTTAAAGAAATTTGACACATTCTTACACGAAATTCCACACATTTTCTCACGAGATTCCACACATTTTTTAAACAAATTCCACACATTTTTTATAGAAATTCCACACATTTTTTCACAGGAATTCCACACATTTTTTCACAGGAATTCCACACTTTTTCACAAAAATTCCACACATTATTCACAAAAATTCCACACATTTTTAGCGAAATTCCACACATTTTTTATAGAAATTCCACACATTTTTTAACGAAATTCCACAATTTTTCTGTTTTCAAAAATTTTAGCACCGTAGTTTTAGTTTTTTTTCAAATTTTCAGGAAAACCGTAATACTTTATGTAATTTTCTCAACTGCTTATGAAAGAGCATTAGAATACGCAACTAATGACGTATTGAACGTTATTCAATCTTAAGCGGTTATCGAGATATTTGATAAAAATGATTCAATTTTTAGGTTTTTCGCGATTTTCAGGAAAACTATTACAATTTTAGTCAAGTTACAAACCCTTCATGTTTGTTTGATACTTAACTAATGATTTCATTGAAGGTTATAGTTCAGCACTTTTGGCGCTGTTCCAATTCAAATTATGTAATTAGAGCAATAATTAGAATTACCTATTAATTAAAATAAAGGTTAATTCATTGCTTATCGACCAGTGATATTTATTTGCACTTAACTCACTTAATTATTGAATTATTAATGATTTCATATTTTGTCAAAGCGCCATCTACTGTAATACAATTTATTTAATCTATATAATTAACAGATATTATGTTTTATAATATAAATAGGTGTCACTGCGTAACGTAATTTAAACGTCTATAACTTTATTAGTAAGGCAATTACAAATCAACTATTTATATAATTAGCTTGCTAAATCTATAATGAATACTTTAGTAAATAAGAATTTCTAATTAAGGTTGTAATTATAAAGTCAAGATTGGAACAGCGCCAAAATGGCTGAACTATACGCTTTGATATATAATCTGCAGAGGGCCTAAAAAATTATATTATAGTCTAGTTACCAACCCCTTCCATGTTGGTTTGTTACTGAGCTAATAATATCCATTTTTTGTCCATCTATTGGTGATTGCGAGAAGGTTATAGTTCAGCACTTTTAGCGCTGTTTCAAATCGAAGTTTTTAATTAGAGCATTAATTAGGATTACTTATTAATTAAAATAAAGGTTAATTCATTGTTTATCGACCAGTAATATTTATTTGCACTTAATTCAATTAATTATTGAATTATTAATGATTTAATATTTTGTCAAAGGGCCATCTACTGTAATACAATTTATTTAATCTATATAATTAACAGATATTATGTTTTATAATATAAGTAGGTGTCACTGCGTAAGGTAATTTAAACGTCTATAACTCCATTAGTAAGGCAATTACAAATCAACTATTTATATAATTAGCTTGCTAAATCTACAATGAATACTTTAGTAAATAAGAATTTCTAATTAAGGTTGTAATTATAAAGTCAAGATTGGAACAGCGCCAAAATGGCTGAACTATACGCTTTGATATATAATCTGCAGAGGGCCTAAAAAATTATATTATAGTCTAGTTACAAACCCCTTCCATTATTATTATTATAAAATTTGTAAATACAATTATGTTTTCTTTAATTAATAGATAACTATTCCTGGCAATTGATCAGCGAATATGCAATTTTAAAGGTAAAAGTATGGCCCATCCAATGAGCCTGTTGGTAGATTTGTGATTTGTAAGCTTTTCGCCTAAAAAAGGTTTAATACTATGATATGATTGGGAACATGCGATGAGCGTAAACCGTCGTCGCATAAAAGTTAAATAACTTTCTTATTAGTTCACCAATATTGATGAATTTGGAAGCAATCGAAAGGGAAAGGATCATTCTTTAAGACTATAAATAAATATTTTCAAACAAGTTTGTAAATTATCATTTATTTAGCAATTTTTACAAGTCGGTACAATACAAGCATGTTTTCTCTTAAGTAATCGATAAATATTCGTGTTAATTGATCAGCGAATATGCAAATTTAAAGGAAAAAGTATGGCCTATCCAATGAGCCCACTGGTAAATTCGTGCCTTAAGCCATTCGTCTATAACAAGCTCATATACTATGCTAGCTGTTATACTATTTGTATGTTAGAGTTTTCAGCAGTTTCACTGCAACTGGTCATCAGATGTGTTATACTATCCCTAAGGATCATGTAGAAAGCAAGAATAGATTCCTAGGTTTTGCTGGGTTCTCCTAAAAGAAGAAATAATTTTAGTTTCTCATTTCTCATTTTTTTTTTATGAAGAAAATTTGTAGTTGTATTTTTACCAGTATTTTCATTACTATTGTCACTTATATGTGTTATACTATCTGTAAAGATTATGCAGAAAACAACAATAGATTCTTGGGTGTTGCTGGGTCCTCCTGAGAGAAGAAATACTTTTAGTCTCTCCAGGTTTTTGGTGAAAAATGGAATTTTTACTTTTTCAAGTATTTTCACTGCTACTGGTACTCAAATGTGTTACACTATCTCTAATGATCATGTAGATTGCAAAAATATATACTTGCGACTTGCTGGATTCACCTGAAAAAAGAAATACTTTTAGTCTCTCCGGGCTTATGATGAAAAATAGTATTTTTACTTTTTGAAGTATTTTCATTGTAACTGACACTCAGATGTGTAATACTATGCCTAAGGATCATGTAGAATGCAAAAATATATACTTGCGACTTGCTGGATTCACCTGAAAAAAGAAATACTTTTAGTCTCTCCGGGCTTATGATGAAAAATAGTATTTTTACTTTTTGAAGTATTTTCATTGTAACTGACACTCAGATGTGTAATACTATGCCTAAGGATCATGTAGAATGCAAAAATAGATGCTTGGGTGTTGCTGGGTCCTGTTGAAAAAAGAAATACTTTTAGTCTCTCCGGGCTTATGATGAAAAATAGTATTTTTACTTTTTGAAGTATTTTCACTGTAACTGACACTCAGATGTGTAATACTATGCCTATGTATCATGTAGAATGCAAGAATAGATGCTTGGGTGTTGCTGGGTCCTGTTGAAAAAAGAAATACTTTTAGTCTCTCCGGGCTTATGATGAAAAATAGTATTTTTACTTTTTGAAGTATTTTCACTGTAACTGACACTCAGATGTGTAATACTATGCCTATGTATCATGTAGAATGCAAGAATAGATGCTTGGGTGTTGCTGGGTCCTGTTGAAAAAAGAAATACTTTTAGTCTATCCGGACTTATGATGAAAAATAGTATTTTTACTTTTTGAAGTATTTTCACTGTAACTGACACTCAGATGTGTAATACTATGCCTAAGGATCATGTAGAATGCAAGAATAGATGCTTGGGTGTTGCTGGGTCCTGTTGAAAAAAGAAATACTTTTAGTCTCTCCGGGCTTATGATGAAAAATAGTATTTTTACTTTTTGAAGTATTTTCACTGTAACTGACACTCAGATGTGTAATACTATGCCTATGTATCATGTAGAATGCAAGAATAGATGCTTGGGTGTTGCTGGGTCCTGTTGAAAAAAGAAATACTTTTAGTCTCTCCGGGCTTATGATGAAAAATAGTATTTTTACTTTTTGAAGTATTTTCACTGTAACTGACACTCAGATGTGTAATACTATGCCTATGTATCATGTAGAATGCAAGAATAGATGCTTGGGTGTTGCTGGGTCCTGTTGAAAAAAGAAATACTTTTAGTCTATCCGGACTTATGATGAAAAATAGTATTTTTACTTTTTGAAGTATTTTCACTGTAACTGACACTCAGATGTGTAATACTATGCCTATGTATCATGTAGAATGCAAGAATAGATGCTTGGGTGTTGCTGGGTCCTGTTGAAAAAAGAAATACTTTTAGTCTCTCCGGGCTTATGATGAAAAATAGTATTTTTACTTTTTGAAGTATTTTCACTGTAACTGACACTCAGATGTGTAATACTATGCCTATGTATCATGTAGAATGCAAGAATAGATGCTTGGGTGTTGCTGGGTCCTGTTGAAAAAAGAAATACTTTTAGTCTCTCCGGGCTTATGATGAAAAATAGTATTTTTACTTTTTGAAGTATTTTCACTGTAACTGACACTCAGATGTGTAATACTATGCCTATGTATCATGTAGAATGCAAGAATAGATGCTTGGGTGTTGCTGGGTCCTGTTGAAAAAAGAAATACTTTTAGTCTCTCCGGGCTTATGATGAAAAATAGTATTTTTACTTTTTGAAGTATTTTCACTGTAACTGACACTCAGATGTGTAATACTATGCCTATGTATCATGTAGAATGCAAGAATAGATGCTTGGGTGTTGCTGGGTCCTGTTGAAAAAAGAAATACTTTTAGTCTCTCCGGGCTTATGATGAAAAATAGTATTTTTACTTTTTGAAGTATTTTCACTGTAACTGACACTCAGATGTGTAATACTATGCCTATGTATCATGTAGAATGCAAGAATAGATGCTTGGGTGTTGCTGGGTCCTGTTGAAAAAAGAAATACTTTTAGTCTCTCTAGGTTATTGATGAAAAATGCTATTTTCTATTTTTTCAAATACTTACACTGCAACTAGTACTGAAATGTGTTATAATATCCCTAAGGATCATGTAGAATGGAAGAATTGGTTTTTGGGTGTTGCTGGGTCCTGTTGAAAAAAGAAATACTTGTAGTCTCTATTGGTTTCCGGTGAAAAATTTATATTTTTACTTTTTCCAATATTTTCACTCCAACTAGCATTTTGTAATGTCATCCACTTTCTTTGCAAATAAAGGAAGTCAACTTTGCACATATCTTGGTTGCAGGAGCATCTCCTATAAGAATAACATGTTCAACAATCGATTGTTGACAAGTGTGACTATTTAACTTTTGGTTACTATCCATTAATGCAGGTACCAGGTATATGAATTGTCTTTGAGATGTGTTGTTACCAAAAAGTATTTGAGCATTTTCCTTAGCACAGCATCTATGTATCTATTAGAAAAGCAAACAACTTTAGAGATCGATGGTTGTTTACATGTTGGAGTAGTACTACTTACCTGAAGTGAAATGAAGCGTTCAAAGAAAAGTCTGCCATGCAAGGAAACACAAGGAGGAAGGAATGAAGCACGTTTTTCATTCAGTCTGCATTCAGGACATTGCAGAATGATGAAGAAATCCAATAAAGGCACAAATCTGCAGAAGGCCTAAAAAATTATATTATAGTCTAGTTACCAACCCCTTCCATGTTGGTTTGTTACTGAGCTAATAATATCCATTTTTTGTCCATCTATTGGTGATTGCGAGAAGGTTATAGTTCAGCACTTTTAGCGCTGTTTCAAATCGAAGTTTTTAATTAGAGCATTAATTAGGATTACTTATTAATTAAAATAAAGGTTAATTCATTGTTTATCGACCAGTAATATTTATTTGCACTTAATTCAATTAATTATTGAATTATTAATGATTTAATATTTTGTCAAAGGGCCATCTACTGTAATACAATTTATTTAATCTATATAATTAACAGATATTATGTTTTATAATATAAGTAGGTGTCACTGCGTAAGGTAATTTAAACGTCTATAACTCCATTAGTAAGGCAATTACAAATCAACTATTTATATAATTAGCTTGCTAAATCTATAATGAATACTTTAGTAAATAAGAATTTCTAATTAAGGTTGTAATTATAAAGTCAAGATTGGAACAGCGCCAAAATGGCTGAACTATACGCTTTGATATATAATCTGCAGAGGGCCTAAAAAAATATATTATAGTCTAGTTACCAACCCCTGACTATGATATGATTGGGAACATGCGATGCGATGACCGTAAACCGTCGTCGCATAAAAGTTTAATAACTTTCTTATTAGTTCACCAATATTGATGAATTTGGAAGCAACCGAAAGGGAAAGGATCATTCTTTAAGACTATAAATAAATATTTTCAAACAAGTTTGTAAATTATCATTTATTTAGCAATTTTTACAAGTCGGTACAATACAAGCATGTTTTCAAGTAATCGATAAATATTCGTGTTAATTGATCAGCGAATATGCAAATTTAAAGGAAAAAGTATGGCCTATCCAATGAGCCCACTGGTAAATTCGTGCCTTAAGCCATTCGTCTATAACAAGCTCATATACTATGCTAGCTGTTATACTATTTGTATGTTAGAGTTTTCAGCAGTTTCACTGCAACTGGTCATCAGATGTGTTATACTATCCCTAAGGATCATGTAGAATGGAAGAATAGGTTCTTGGGTGTTGCTGGGTTCTCCTAAAAAAAAAGATATACTTTAAGTCTCTCCGAAGTTTTAGATGAAAAATGGTAATTTTACTTTTTCAAGTATTGTTACAGCAACTAAAACTCAGATGTACTATACTATCTCTAAGCAACATGTAGAATGCAAAAATAGATTCTCGAGTATTGCTGGGTCCTCCTGAAATAAGATATACTTTTAGTCCTCTCTGGGTTTTTGGTGAAAAATGGAATTTTTATATTTACAAGTATTTTCACTGCAACTGGTGCTCAAATGTGTTACACTATCTCTAATGATCATGTAGATTGCAAAAATATATACTTGCGACTTGCTGGGTTCTCCTGAAAAAAGAAATACTTTTAGTCTCTCCGGGCTTATGATGAAAAATAGTATTTTTAGTTTTTGAAGTATTTTCACTGTAACTGACACTCAGATGTGTAATACTATGCCTATGTATCATGTAGAATGCAAGAATAGATGCTTGGGTGTTGCTGGGTCCTGTTGAAAAAAGAAATACTTTTAGTCTCAAGGGTTTTTAGCGAAAATTGTATTTTTACTATTTTCTTTGTTTCTGACATTCAGATGTGTTATATTATCCCTAAGGATCATGTAGAATGCAAAAATAGATTCTTGGGTTTTGCTGGGTCCTGTTGAAAAAAGATATACTTTTAGTCTAGGTATTGATAAAAAATGCTATTTTCTATTTTTTCAAATACTTACACTGCAACTAGTACTGAAATGTGTTATAATATCCCTAAGGATCATGTAGAATGGAAGAATTGGTTTTTGGGTGGAATGTTGCTAAAATATTTGTGGAATGTTGCTAACTATGTATGGAATTTGGTGAAAATATGTGTGGAATGTCGCTAAAATATCTGAGAAATTTCGCTAAAATATGTGTGGAATTTGGTGAATTTATGTGTGGAATGTTGCTAAAATATGTGTGGAATTTCAGTAAAGAATGTGTCGAATTTCTGAACAATACGTGTGCTATTTTTGGCGTTGACGTCTAGCTGTCAAGATGACATTTGCTGTTGCTGTCATAAACACGTGCATCTGTGTATTTGGTTTGACGTTTAGCTGTCAAGATGACAGTTGTTGACAATAGCATAAACACGTGCTTTAAATGTGTATTTGGTTGCCTATGCTAAAAATTATAAATATAATGTGTGGAATTTCGCTAAAATATCTGTAGAATTTCGTTAATGTATGCGTGGAATTTTGCTAAAATATGTGTGGAATTTCGCTAAAATATCTGTAGAATTTCGTTAATGTATGCGTGGAATTTCGCTAAAATATGTGTGCTAATAAATGTGTTTTTTTTTTGTCGCTTTCTGCTCGGAATAGGGTGCATTTAGCGCGACTGGTCTTACCGGACACGGAGCATGGGAAGAGCAGCCCGGATAGTATAGAGCTGAAAGAGAACTCCCCGGAAATGTGGGAGATTCAGCCCGATAATATAAAATCCGGTGGTTCGTACAAGGTGGGTCTTTTAAAGAGACGAACCAGCGTGGACCACAATTATGAATCAGATTTCGGTTTGGAAACGTCGACGAGTAATTTGGACCGTGACGATTACAACCGGCAAAACGGCGGGGAGTACGAGGTCTTCGGTAGGAACCTTTATCATGTGCCCCAATACGTTTCCGCCCCTAGTGCAATACCACCCGCTACCAGTACGCTCCAAAGGACGAGAGCATTTGTGATTTCTATTTGGGTAGTCCTGTTCCTGACGCAACGATCAGGAGAAGTCCGCTGTACGGTCGCAGGTCGAAGAACAGCGGCAGTAACATTCATTACAATATTTACGCTGAGGAGGCTTCTAGTTTGGAGAGGAGTTTAGAGAGTCTCGGTTTCGATGATGGTAAAAAGTTCCCAAAGTTGCGCGCGAAGAGTGAGAATAATTTTAGTGATAGAACGGTTACAGAACGACTTCAGCGAATTGGATTACTTGGAGGACTTTGATGTGAACTATGGTGACGACATGTTCGGTTACTACAACTCGAGTTGTTGTACGGCGGAACTGGACAAAATATTAAATTCTAATAAATCTAGGATTATAAGGACAGTTTTTGGAGTGATATGGAAAGGATTCGAGGGATCGCGACGTGCAGCCACGAGGACGCTCTCAACTGGCGAACGAAATTATGAGGCTAGGCTTCGTCGACCTGAAGATGGACGGACGACGAAAAAAGAAGTACGACCGCCGTGCAGATTGAGACTTCAAAACTGGAACTGGCTCTTCCTGCTGTCGTCTCCAAGAAGAGGATGCGCTGCGGATATTCTGCTCGCAAAACATAGGTATTCGGAAACGCACGACTGTAAATACGACTACAAGTCCGAAGGGAGGAAACTCTTGGAGCAGCAAAATCCACTCGTAACAGCAACTAAACTTTCCAAATTCTAATCACTCGTTCCCGTTTCCTCTCTTCACATAAATATTATTTTTTTCTCTCTTTTGTTTTAAGTATGTGTGAGTGTTTATGATAATTATTACTACATACATTTTTTTTTTTTAAATAATTTGCCTGGGGTGAAATTGAACATGGAAGGGGTTGGTAACTAGACTATAATATATAATACAACTAATAATAATATAAGTACAACTACAAATTTTCATAAATAAGCTTGAGAAACTAAAATTATTTCTTCTTTCAGGAGGACCCAGCATTTTTAACAAAAACTCCAGAGGCTGAAAGTATTTCTTTGTTCAGGAGGATCCAGCAACGCCAAAGCATCTATTGTTGTTGATTCGTACATGATCTTTAGAGATAGTATAACACATTTGAGTAGCAGCAGTTGCAGTGCAAATACTAGAAAAAGTAAAAATACCATTTTTCACCAAAATCTCAAAGAGACTAAAAGTATTTCTTCTTTCAGGAGGAGCCAGCAACATCCAAGAATCTATTCTTGCATTCTACATGATCCTCAGTGATAGTATAACACATCTGAGTGTCAGTAGCAGTGAATGTATTGGAAAAAGTAAAAATACATATTTTCTAAAAATATTTTTTCTTTCAGGAGACCCTGCAATGCCCAAGCATTTATTGTTGTTTCCTGCATGATCTTTAGAGATAGTATAACACATATCAGTGATAATAGTAGTGAAAATAATGGAAAAAGTACAACTAGAAATATTCATAAAAAAGCTTGAGAAACTAAAATTATTTCTTCTTTCAGGAAGGAGGACCCAGCAATACCTAAAAATCTATTCTTGCTTTCTACATGATCATAAGGGATAGTATAATACATCTGAATGACATAATCAAAGAAAATTCTGAAAATACTAAAATTACCATTTTTCACCAATAACCCCCGAGAGACTAAAGGTATTTTATCTTTCAGGAGGACCCAGTAACACCCAAGAACCTATTCTTGCATTCTACATGATCCTTAGGGATAATATAACTCATCTGAGTGTCAGAAGCAAAGAAAATACTGAAAATAGTAAAAATACAATTTTCACTAAAAAGTACTGATAGACTAAAAAAGTATTTCTTATTTCAGGAGAAGCCAGCCACACCCAAGAATCTATTCTTGTATTCTACCTGATCCTTAGGGATAGTATAACAAGAAGCCAATATTGCTTCCAACCTTATCATTAGAGATATTATAACACATCTGAGCATCAGTAGCTATAAAAATAGTAGTAATACAATAAGTTTAACATCGTAACACCGCTCACATAGTATACAGCTCGTAATAGACGAATATATTACGTCACCGATCTACCAATGGGCTCATTGGATGAGCCACACTTTTTTCTTTAAATTTGCATATTAGATGATCATATAACACCAATAGTTAACGATTACTTAAAAAAAATATGATTGTATTGTATCCATTTGTAAAAATTGCTAAATAAATGATAATTCACAAACTTCGTTGATAATATTTATTTATAGCCTTAAAGAATGATTCTTTCCCTTTCTATGGCTACCAAATTCATTAATATTGGTGAACTAATAAGAAAGTTATTAAACTTTTATGCGACGACGGTTTACGCTCATCGCATCGCATCATATCATAGTATTAAACCATTTTTAGGTGAAAAGCTTACGTCACGAATCTACCAATAGGCTCATTGGATGGGCCATCCTTTTACTTTTAAAATTGCATACTTGCTGATCAATTGCCAGGAATAGAGTTATCTATTAATTAAAGAAAACATAATTGTATTGTACCGATTCATAAAAGTTGCTAAATAAATAGTAATTTACAAATTTTATTGAAAATATTTATTAATCGTCTTAAAGACAGATTCTTTCAGTTTCCATCGCTACCAAATTCATTAATATTGGTCAACTAATAAGAAAGTTATTAAACTTTAATGCGACGACGGTTTACGATCATCGCATCACAAGTCCCCCCCCCTGAATTGCGAAAATTCCAGAAAATTTCGATTTACACTAGGAGACTAGGAGTAGCGAGGAGGTATATGGGATTTATGTTGGTAATAAAAAAATATGAGAGGATACGGATTTAAGTTGGCAGTACCTAAGAATGAGAATGTGTGAGTGCATGTGTGAGAATTGTCATACTTGTCAGTGAGTTGTCACAAATTAAGGACAAGTGCCTTTATTGGATTTCTTCATCATTCTGCAATGTCCTGAATGCAGACTGAATGAAAAACGTGCTTCATTGCTTCCTCCTTGTGTTTCCTTGCATGGCAGACTTTTCTTTGAACGCTTCATTTCACTTCAGGTAAGTAGTACTACTCCAACATGTAAACAACCATCGATCTCTAAAGTTGTTTGCTTTTCTAATAGATACATAGATGCTGTGCTAAGGAAAATGCTCAAATACTTTTTGGTAACAACACATCTCAAAGACAATTCATATACCTGGTACCTGCATTAATGGATAGTAACCAAAAGTTAAATAGTCACACTTGTCAACAATCGATTGTTGAACATGTTATTCTTATAGGAGATGCTCCTGCAACCAAGATATGTGCAAAGTTGACTTCCTTTATTTGCAAAGAAAGTGGATGACATTACAAAATGCTAGTTGGAGTGAAAATATTGGAAAAAGTAAAAATATAAATTTTTCACCAGAAACCAATAGAGACAGACTACAAGTATTTCTTTTTTCAACAGGACCCAGCAACACCCAAAAACCAATTCTTCCATTCTACATGATCCTTAGGGATATTATAACACATTTCAATACTAGTTGCAGTGTAAGTATTTGAAAAAATAGAAAATAGCATTTTTTATCAATACCTAGACTAAAAGTATATCTTTTTCAGGAGCACCAGCAACACCCAAGAATCTATTTTACACTATATAACACATCTGAATGTCAGAAACAAAGAAAATAGTAAAAATACAATTTTCGCCAAAAACCCTTGAGACTAAAAGTATTTCTTTTTTCAACAGGACCCAGCAACACCCAAGCATCTATTCTTGCATTCTACATGATACATAGGCATAGTATTACACATCTGAGTGTCAGTTACAGTGAAAATGCTTCAAAAAGTAAAAATACTATTTTTTATCATAAGCCTGGAGAGACTAAAAGTATTTCTTTTTTCAGGTGAATCCAGCAAGTCGCAAGAATATATTTTTGCAATCTACATGATCATTAGAGATAGTGTAACACATTTGAGCACCAGTTGCACTGAAAATACTTGAAAATATAAAAATTCCATTTTTCACCACCAAAACCCAGAGAGGACTAAAAGTATATCTTATTTCAGGAGGACCCAGCAATACTGGAGAATCTATTTTTGCATTCTACATGATCCTTAGGCATAGTATTACTCATCTGAGTGTTAGTTACAGTGAAAATGCTTCAAAAAGTAAAAAATACTATTTTTCATCATAAGCCCGGAGAGACTAAAAGTATTTCTTTTTTCAGGTGAACCCAGCAAGTCGCAAGTATATATTTTTGCAATCTACATGATCCTTAGGGATATTATAACACATTTGAGCACCAGTTGCAGTGAAAATACTTGAAAATATAAAAATTCCATTTTTCACCACCAAAACCCAGAGAGGACTAAAAGTATATCTTATTTCAGGAGGACCCAGCAATACTGGAGAATCTATTTTTGCATTCTACATGATCCTTAGGCATAGTATTACTCATCTGAGTGTTAGTTACAGTGAAAATGCTTCAAAAAGTAAAAAATACTATTTTTCATCATAAGCCCGGAGAGACTAAAAGTATTTCTTTTTTCAGGTGAACCCAGCAAGTCGCAAGAATATATTTTTGCAATCTACATGATCATTAGAGATAGTGTAACACATTTGAGCACCAGTTGCAGTGAAAATACTTGAAAATATAAAAATTCCATTTTTCACCAAAAACCTGGAGAGTATATCTTATTTCAGGAGGACCCAGCAATACTCGAGAATCTATTCTTGCATTCTACATGATCCTTAGGCATAGTATTACTCATCTGAGTGTTAGTTACAGTGAAAATGCTTCAAAAAGTAAAAAATACTATTTTTCATCATAAGCCCGGAGAGACTAAAAGTATTTCTTTTTTCAGGTGAACCCAGCAAGTCGCAAGTATATATTTTTGCAATCTACATGATCCTTAGGGATATTATAACACATTTGAGCACCAGTTGCAGTGAAAATACTTGAAAATATAAAAATTCCATTTTTCACCACCAAAACCCAGAGAGGACTAAAAGTATTTCTTTTTTCAACAGAACCCAGCAACACCCAAGCATCTATTTTTGCATTCTACATGATCCTTAGGCATAGTATTACTCATCTGAGTGTCAGTTACAGTGAAAATACTTCAAAAAGTAAAAATACTATTTTTCATCATAAGCCCGGAGAGACTAAAAGTATTTCTTTTTTCAGGTGAATCCAGCAAGTCGCAAGTATATATTTTTGCAATCTACATGATCATTAGAGATAGTGTAACACATTTGAGCACCAGTTGCAGTGAAAATACTTGAAAATATAAAAATTCCATTTTTCACCAAAAACCTGGAGAGACTAAAAGTATTTCTTCTCTCAGGAGGACCCAGCAACACCCAAGAATCTATTGTTGTTTCCTGCATAATCTTTACAGATAGTATAACACATACAAGTGACAATAGTAATGAAAATACTGGTAAAAATACAACTACAAATTTTCTTCATAAAAAAAAAATGAGAAATGAGAAACTAAAATTATTTCTTCTTTCAGGAGGACCCAGCAAAACCTAGGAATCTATTCTTGCTTTCTACATGATCCTAAGGGATAGTATAATATATTTGAATGTCATAAGCAAAGAAAATACTATATATACAATTTTTACCAATAACCCCCGGAGAGACTAAAAGTATTTCTTCTTTCAGAACAACCCAGCAACACCCAAGAATCTATTTTTGCATTCTACATGTTGCTTAGAGATAGTATAGTACATCTGAGTGTTAGTTGCTGTAACAATACTTGAAAAAGTAAAATTACCATTTTTCATCAAAAACCTCGGAGAGACTAAAAGTATATCTTTTTTTAGGAGAATCCAGCAACACCCAAGAACCTATTCTTCCATTCTACATGATCCTTAGGGATAGTATAACACATCTGATGACCAGTTGCAGTGAAACTGCTGAAAACTCTAACATACAAATAGTATAACAGCTAGCAGTATAGTATATGAGCTTGTTATAGACGAATGGCTTAAGGCACGAATTTACCAGTGGGCTCATTGGATAGGCCATACTTTTTCCTTTAAATTTGCATATTCGCTGATCAATTAACACGAATATTTATCGATTACTTAAGAGAAAACATGCTTGTATTGTACCGACTTGTAAAAATTGCTAAATAAATGATAATTTACAAACTTGTTTGAAAATATTTATTTATAGTCTTAAAGAATGATCCTTTCCCTTTCGGTTGCTTCCAAATTCATCAATATTGGTGAACTAATAAGAAAGTTATTAAACTTTTATGCGACGACGGTTTACGCTCATCGCATCGCATGTTCCCAATCATATCATAGTCAGGGGTTGGTAACTAGACTATAATATATTTTTTTAGGCCCTCTGCAGATTATATATCAAAGCGTATAGTTCAGCCATTTTGGCGCTGTTCCAATCTTGACTTTTTAATTACAACCTTAATTAGAAATTCTTATTTACTAAAGTATTCATTATAGATTTAGCTAGCTAATTATATAAATAGTTGATTTGTAATTGCCTTACTAATGGAGTTATAGACGTTTAAATTACCTTACGCAGTGACACCTACTTATATTATAAAACATAATATCTATTAATTATATAGATTAAATAAATTGTATTACAGTAGATGGCCCTTTGACAAAATATTAAATCATTTATAATTCAATAATTAATTGAATTAAGTGCAAATAAATATTACTGGTCGATAAACAATGAATTAACCTTTATTTTAATTAATAAGTAATCCTAATTAATGCTCTAATTAAAAACTTCGATTTGAAACAGCGCTAAAAGTGCTGAACTATAACCTTCTCGCGATCACCAATAGATGGACAAAAAATGGATATTATTAGCTCAGTAACAAACCAACATGGAAGGGGTTGGTAACTAGACTATAATATAATTTTTTTAGGCCCTCTGCAGATTTGTGCCTTTATTGGATTTCTTCATCATTCTGCAATGTCCTGAATGCAGACTGAATGAAAAACGTGCTTCATTGCTTCCTCCTTGTGTTTCCTTGCATGGCAGACTTTTCTTTGAACGCTTCATTTCACTTCAGGTAAGTAGTACTACTCCAACATGTAAACAACCATCGATCTCTAAAGTTGTTTGCTTTTCTAATAGATACATAGATGCTGTGCTAAGGAAAATGCTCAAATACTTTTTGGTAACAACACATCTCAAAGACAATTCATATACCTGGTACCTGCATTAATGGATAGTAACCAAAAGTTAAATAGTCACACTTGTCAACAATCGATTGTTGAACATGTTATTCTTATAGGAGATGCTCCTGCAACCAAGATATGTGCAAAGTTGACTTCCTTTATTTGCAAAGAAAGTGGATGACATTACAAAATGCTAGTTGGAGTGAAAATATTGGAAAAAGTAAAAATATAAATTTTTCACCAGAAACCAATAGAGACAGACTACAAGTATTTCTTTTTTCAACAGGACCCAGCAACACCCAAAACCCAATTCTTCCATTCTACATGATCCTTAGGGATATTATAACACATTTCAGTACTAGTTGCAGTGTAAGTATTTGAAAAAATAGAAAATAGCATTTTTCATCAATAACCTGGAGAGACTAAAAGTATTTCTTTTTTCAACAGGACCCAGCAACACCCAAGCATCTATTCTTGCATTCTACATGATACATAGGCATAGTATTACACATCTGAGTGTCAGTTACAGTGAAAATACTTCAAAAAGTAAAAATACTATTTTTCATCATAAGCCCGGAGAGACTAAAAGTATTTCTTTTTTCAACAGAACCCAGCAACACCCAAGCATCTATTCTTGCATTCTACATGATACATAGGCATAGTATTACACATCTGAGTGTCAGTTACAGTGAAAATACTTCAAAAAGTAAAAATACTATTTTTCATCATAAGCCCGGAGAGACTAAAAGTATTTCTTTTTTCAACAGGACCCAGCAACACCCAAGCATCTATTCTTGCATTCTACATGATACATAGGCATAGTATTACACATCTGAGTGTCAGTTACAGTGAAAATACTTCAAAAAGTAAAAATACTATTTTTCATCATAAGCCCGGAGAGATTAAAAGTATTTCTTTTTTCAGGTGAATCCAGCAAGTCGCAAGTATATATTTTTGCAATCTACATGATCATTAGAGATAGTGTAACACATTTGAGTACCAGTAGCAGTGAAAATACTTGAAAAAGTAAAAATTCCATTTTTCACCAAAAACCTGGAGAGACTAAAAGTATTTCTTCTCTCAGGAGGACCCAGCAACACCCAAGAATCTATTGTTGTTTTCTGCATAATCTTTACAGATAGTATAACACATATAAGTAACAATAGTAATGAAAATACTGGTAAAAATACAACTACAAATTTTCTTCATAAAAAAAAAATGAGAAATGAGAAACTAAAATTATTTCTTCTTTCAGGAGGACCCAGCAAAACCTAGGAATCTATTCTTGCTTTCTACATGATCCTTAGGGATAGTATAACACATCTGATGACCAGTTGCAGTGAAACTGCTGAAAACTCTAACATACAAATAGTATAACAGCTAGCAGTATAGTATATGAGCTTGTTATAGACGAATGGCTTAAGGCACGAATTTACCAGTGGGCTCATTGGATAGGCCATACTTTTTCCTTTAAATTTGCATATTCGCTGATCAATTAACACGAATATTTATCGATTACTTAAGAGAAAACATGCTTGTATTGTACCGACTTGTAAAAATTGCTAAATAAATGATAATTTACAAACTTCTTTGAAAATATTTATTTATAGTCTTAAAGAATGATCCTTTCCCTTTCGATTGCTTCCAAATTCATCAATATTGGTGAACTAATAAGAAAGTTATTAAACTTTTATGCGACGACGGTTTACGCTCATCGCATCATATCATAGCATTAAACCTTTTTTAGGCGAAAAGCTTACAAATCACAAATCTACCAATAGGCTCATTGGATGGGCCATACTTTTACCTTTAAAATTGCATATTCGCTGATCAATTGCCAGGAATAGTTATCTATTAATTAAAGAAAACATAATTGTATTTACAAATTTTATAATAATAATAATGGAAGGGGTTTGTAACTAGACTATAATATAATTTTTTAGGCCCTCTGCAGATTATATATCAAAGCGTATAGTTCAGCCATTTTGGCGCTGTTCCAATCTTGACTTTATAATTACAACCTTAATTAGAAATTCTTATTTACTAAAGTATTCATTATAGATTTAGCAAGCTAATTATATAAATAGTTGATTTGTAATTGCCTTACTAATGGAGTTATAGACGTTTAAATTACCTTACGCAGTGACACCTACTTATATTATAAAACATAATATCTGTTAATTATATAGATTAAATAAATTGTATTACAGTAGATGGCCCTTTGACAAAATATTAAATCATTAATAATTCAATAATTAATTGAATTAAGTGCAAATAAATATCACTGGTCGATAAGCAATGAATTAACCTTTATTTTAATTAATAGGTAATTCTAATTATTGCTCTAATTACATAATTTGAATTGGAACAGCGCCAAAAGTGCTGAACTATAACCTTCAATGAAATCATTAGTTAAGTATCAAACAAACATGAAGGGTTTGTAACTTGACTAAAATTGTAATAGTTTTCCTGAAAATCGCGAAAAACCTAAAAATTGAATCATTTTTATCAAATATCTCGATAACCGCTTAAGATTGAATAACGTTCAATACGTCATTAGTTGCGTATTCTGATGCTCTTTCATAAGCAGTTGAGAAAATTACGGTGCTAAAATTTTTGAAAACAGAAAAATTGTGGAATTTCGTTAAAAAATGTGTGGAATTTCTATAAAAAATGTGTGGAATTTCGCTAAAAAATGTGTGGAATTTTTGTGAATAATGTGTGGAATTTTTGTGAAAAATGTGTGGAATTCCTGTGAAAAAATGTGTGGAATTCCTGTGAAAAAATGTGTGGAATTTCTATAAAAAATGTGTGGAATTTGTTTAAAAAATGTGTGGAATCTCGTGAGAAAATGTGTGGAATTTCGTGTAAGAATGTGTCAAATTTCTTTAAAATATGTGTGGAATTTTTGTTAAATATGTGTGAAATCGTCAATTTAATAAAATTTGAAGTTGTATGCATTTTATTAAATAATATTTTTCCTGTAATTTAAGAAACATGTACATTGTACATGGGTTAATTATCTGTTTTTTTTTTTTTTTCATTTAATTTGCGAAGAATGTTAAAGTATTATATGTTTATGTACGCATCTAATCAAATGTATTTTCATTGAAATTGGAAAGAGATCATATGATTTGAACGTAATTTCAGTCTGGAGACACAACTACTCAGCTCGACAGCAATAATCATTTAAGAAGCGACTATAATGAGAAACTAAGAGAGGAAAAAGAATGCAAAAAGTAAAGAATTTAAAGCAACGCAGAAGAAGCACATTTATTTTGCAAAGGTGCGTTCGTTCCGTGCGGTCGTGGGGAAAACCCAGTTGGGGCAGAAGCCCTAAATTACAACGTTTACGTCTGCAATCTGATCTCACCGCAGCGGGAAAAGAAGAAAAAACAACACCAGCAGAAAAAAACTGAAACGAAAACGAGAAGATAATTTAATAGAAAAGATGAGCAGGAGGATCGTGTTTATCAATGTAAAAATAATTGAAAAAAAAAAATGCTAATTTTAGGTTTCGGCGAATTAAATGACCGCAGATGGGCGGAAATGCGAAGAAGAATCAAAGTCGGCGTTTGTTTCGTTGCTCTTTTGTTTGTTTGTTTCTGTAGGATCGCATTGCCGTATAAACAAATGAAAGAAACAAACGAAAAGTCGTATTTGAAATTCAGTTATTTCGCCCACGCGATGGAGAGAATTTCTCCATATTTCTATCGAAGATCTCTGCTTCTGCTTCTTCTTCTTCTTTATTGGCGCGACGGTCGCAATTTATCGCCGTTTGTTCAGCACGCGAAAAGCTTTTGGATGTAAAACAGCTTCGCAAAACGCGGGATCTTTTTTTACAAAAGAAAAGGAAAAGACCGCTCTCACAGAACGTTAGTATTTATGATAAGCGATGTTGGCAACCTGTTTTGCGATGTTTTGTTTTTGTGATTTCCTATTATTATTATTATTCATTTTCTCCGATTGCAGCGCGCTTCATGACAAACGATCGGATCCATCAGTCACGTCAGTCCTTTTTCTTTAAATTTGCATATATTTGCAGTATAATTATATAAAATTTGTTGTTGTTCCATCAATTATAATATATAAATCTGTATGTTTATTTATTTATTTTTCATTAAATTATTCTTCCATAATCGTTGCCACCTTTAAATCCGGTAATAAACATAAATTCCAAAGTTGTTTGCGACTTAAAGTAACGATAAATTAATGCCCGTTGAAGAAATCAAAACCTCTGCACACGACCAATAATATCGAACATCTACAGTACGTTCCAAATTCGATTATTTCTACGTCGATTATTTGGCCTGAAAAAAATAGTTTAAAATTAAACAATTAATTTAATTTAAAAAAAAACTCATTTATTCATTTCAAAAACTTCAAATAACATGTTTAAATATCTACGATTAACATAATTAAAATTGATAAGTAACTTGTGTTGCCTATCTTAACAATTGATTATAAAGTTGCCTACCTAATTTGATTTTTTTTTAAATTGCAATAGATTTGATGTGGATGAAGTCTCGTGTAAAAAGGAATTTCATTAAGCGAAACGACAATAAAATTTCTTTCTTTTCCTTGTTGTATGCTGTTACCATTAATAATTACAAGAAAATAATAAAAAGTCTTCTACAATCGAATGTGTCTCTGACCGCACTATTATTATCCACGCATTAATAAACATTATATTAATTGCAGAAGGAAAGCTAATGCAACTAGCGCAGCAAATTTACAACGACAAACGAAAGAGACGAGTGGGATTTGCAGAAACGCCCCGGGGTGTATATTTACATGAGTAAAACAAATATGAAGAAAATTTAAAAAGAAAATTATGATTAGCCACCGCCGCCCGATGAATAAAATAAACCGAGAAATTAAAATAAAAACTAGGCCATAAAATAATTATTGCATTAAAAGTACTGCAAACATCCACGTATGTTGTGCGCGATGTCGATGGGTGGGGTGGTTTGGGGGGATTCTGTTTGTAGTGAAAAGGGGGGAACGGGGGGGGGGGCAGGATGTAGGGCGAGGGTGGCCAACGTCGTCGATAGTGATCGAGTGCGTACTATATACCACACACTCTCAACTAATATTATCTCTCTCTCTCTTTCTCTTTTTACATATAATATATAATATTTATATACATTACGCTAAGTAATCGGTTTCTCGTAGTTATTCTTAGGGGGGAAAGTTTTCAACCGAAAGTATTTGTCTTCATAATCGATCATAATAATATTAATAATAATAATTAATTAATGATGAGAGTAAGACCGCTTCGCTTTGCTATTTACAAGCGTCAGTTGATTTCGGGGGCGGCGACAGGTGCAGCGACGGGGACGTTGTCATCGTCACCATCGACACGTTCGACGTTTGGCCAGAGCGGTGGGGGCGGTGGCGTCGCGGCCGTCGTTTTCGAGACGGCCTGCGAGGCCAACTTTGACCTGCGATGATCGTAGTTGACGAGTCGCTGACCTACCAGATACTTATCGTTCTTTATGTGCTCGTAGAGACGCTTGAACTGGCGCACCTGCACCGTCACGATGACCGTCGAGACGATGACAAGCAGCAGGAAGGGATAGAGGCGACGCCCGATCAAATTGGTGGTGAAGAGGTTCGACACGAACAGCGGCACCAGACTGTACGCGATGACGTAGGGGATGGCGAGCGCAAGACCGCACGTGATGACGACGGGGGCGGCCACCTCGCGATAGATGAAGCCGAGATTCATGTCGCGAATACCGTCACGATAGACACGCTCGATGGCGGTGCGCAACGCCCAATCGGGACCCATCATCGTGATGGCGCAAGCGATCTTCGTGTAGAGCACACCCAACGCCCAATCCTGCCAGACGAAGAGCACGGGTGTCTGGTAGACGGGGACGCGCAACGGCACGATCACCACCAGCTCGAGGAGGAGCCCGAAGAGGAGCGGGATGAGACCGAGGAGAACGGCGCTCGCCGCTATCGTTTTGGCTCCTAGAACGAACCAATGTTTCAGGCGCTGCATCATTGCCGCCCTGCCCTGCGGGAACCAGCTGACGAACAGTGTTGCGGCACGCATCGCCAGCCAGCAGATGTAGGTGCCGCACGCGGCCGTGTACAGCTCGTGCACCTTCATCACTGCGTTCTGCTCGTCGCCTGCAGTCACTTGTGGACTGGGCGGTGGAGCGCCCACCAACCACAGAGCCATCACCTTCCTGCCGATACCCACCGGCACCGTTAGCGCCACCAGACTTCCCATCATCAGCGACACGCACACGAACACCAGCAGCACCGCAATTCTCGCCGCAAAGAGAGTGGGACGCACGTACGGTCTGAAACCTGCAAGAAACAAACAAACAAAAAATAGTAATTAATTGACTTATAATGTAGGTAATATTATGCAATTTTATTACCTATTGGTCCGTCCCGCATTAGGAGTGCCTGATGAGCGGCTCCCAAACCGCCGGCTACCTGCGGAGCGGGTGGAGCGGGCGGCGGTTGCTGCTGCTCATGTCCGTCCTCCGCGTCGCCCAGCAAGTAAGAGTGAATGTCCAGCACCCACGCCACGTACTTGCACCAGCATTTCACCAATCCCTTTAGCCAGGTACGAGTGTGGCCCTGCTCTAGGAGCGCCGGCAGGATGACTTGCAGCAGCAGCAGTTCCAGCGACAACTCGTTCACCTGCAGCTCGTTGTTAAGCGCGATGGTGTAGGGAAGGAAAGTCGGCACGACTATCTTCAACATCCTGATGGGCAGATATAGCATCAACAGTACGGCGCTGCCGAAGATCACGATCGAGAGCAGCAATCGCCGAATATGACGCAGGATCGGAAGGTGAATCATCTCCTGGATGGGACTGAAATCGGGATCGTTGAGGTTGCGCAAGAACCAGAGCACGCCCGGTCGCAGAATCTCGCGCAGCAGTAGCACGAAACTGGCAAAGTAGTAGACGTAGACCATGCCGACGAGCCAATGGATGAAGATCGAGGTTCCCGGTGCGACCTTGAAAGAGTTTTCGCGATCTTTCAAGGTGGCATCGAACATCGTCAGCGAGCAGATGTCCAGCCACCAACCGCACACCAATGGCAGAATACCGATTTCGATCACGCTCAGCAACACCACCTTCACCACAATGTAGCACAGACCAAGGAGACGACGGGCCTTTCCTAGGCGCAGCGCAGCAGCGATATGATGAAACACCAGAAAGATGAATCCAACCAGGCAGTAGCCCAAAAGCGTTGTCAGTAATCCCTCGAAGTGGCTCTGGGACGCAGTCTCTTGCAAACTGAATACCGTCAAGAAGATTACGCCTGCAAAAGAAGAAACAAATATTAAAACAATAGATCAACATTAAAAACATTATTTACGTACCCATCAAGTATGGACAGAATGCAAAGATCAAAACGAAGAGCGCGTTGAGAGAAACAACCCAGAAGATGTGCTCCAGGAAGAGCAGCGATCCATCCAAACCCAGCAATCGTTCCCACGACAATTCCTCGGCTGCCCTGTCCCATTCCATGGGGATCCAATTGTTTTCTTCGTTGGCATTTGGTGCATCTACCGCATCTGCAATAATAGTGGTACAAATAATAAGTAAGCATAAATTCGTTAATTAAAATATCAGTATATGGACCTCTCGGTGGTTCTACCGCTTCCTCGGGCTGCACCTCAGGATTATTGTTAGCGTTGTTCGCCTCAGCTGGAGCAGCGGCAGCCGCGTTGTTCTCGGCGTTACCGTTGCCGTTTCCCAACTCGAATATCTCCTCATCAAAATAGAACTGATCCCAGTTGTTATCCTCGTTACCGTTCTGTCCATCGCCTGCTGCTTCTGCTGCTGCAAAAATAAAATTTCAATTATAATAAATGCAGATACACTTGGGTAGCATGTTGTGAAATAATTTCAATTCTTCTTTGCAATGCCCAATTGCTAAAGAATTCGATGATCATTGTCATAAATATCAAGGTAAAAGAAAACTTGAGTTTCAATTAGCAAAATCAGTCCAGCTAATCAATGTTTAATGACTTGTTTGCTGTTCAGGTCAACAAGCTATTAAGATAATCAATGATTGAATCAAACTGTACTTTGAACTGTAATAATTACAATAATTAAATATAAATGAAATTGTGTACGAACCGTTGTTTTCCAGAGCCGGGTTAGCGGCTGCTGCGGCATCAGGATTCTGCTGATTGTTGGGCGCAACATTATTGTTGGCGTTGTTCTCCTGGACCGCGACTGGCGGATCCTGCAGAAAAAAGGGAGCTCTCTCGAGCCAATCCGGACCACCGCCGAGCAGTATCTGCTCTCTGAGCCACAACAGCCCCAGGAACGAAAAAAGCGTGCACGTGACTATGAAGCATCCGTGAAAGATATCGGTGGTGATGTTCTCTGTGGAGAACATCTCGCCAATGTCGAATGTAGCACTGAACATCGACCTGTAGATCCGGCAGGACGTGATGGGAACGATGCCGAGCCAAGCGATCGCGACGAGCGTGAAGTGCAACCAGAACTTCATCGCAGTCGCTATGGAATTCAGAAGGCCTCCGGCTAGGTCCTTCAATGGCAATCTGCCAGGCATGTCCGGGGAATAAATGGGAGTGAAGGAGAACTTGTGGCTGCACAGCTCGCAGTACTCCTTGTGCGAGTACTGCATCCATTGCATCAGACATTCCTGATGTATCCACTTGATGCTTCCCGTGCAGATGCATGGGTGGAACAGGGGCCTATCAGGCAGTCCCTCCGACCTGCACACCCTGCATATATCTGACTCCATCATCCTGGACGGAAACGTAAACAATAATCGAGTGAGAAGTGAAAAAAAACAAATGGTATGCTTGCTCTCTTACCTGACGTCGGTGGCGGGGCGCTCTTCTTCTTCTCCTTCTACACCTTCCGCATCGAAATGAACAGAAAAGAATAGAGTCTCAACGTAATGTTCGCTTCTCAACAGACCCGGCCGTCACTCATCGCGGAAACCTTCGCAACATCACGAAACACCAGAAAATGCGCAGACAAATCACTTACGGGTCCTTATTTCTGCACCAAAACACTGAACTTTCGCACGCAACTATCACGATTGTCACTTGTCTTCTGATTTTGACAAGTGCGACAGGTGCGCCAACCTTGAGCTCAAAAAGAAAATAAAACGCAACAAACAAAAATCGATATTCGACGAAAAACTGCATTTAATAAAATATATTCCAATAATGATTTATCGCTAACCGCCAGTTTAAAATGTGTATGAAAACCGCAAATAATAAATAATAAACGATAATACTCGACGTGCAAATTTTCGCGTAGTTGGTAACACTTGTCATCATTTGCGTGTTAGCAACAGTTTGCAACGTTTTTATCGAATTTCGATTTGTTTTGGTTGCGTTCCTGTGTAGAACTCTCCGTTTATAGGTTAGAAAGTGGAGTTTATTTATATAATTTGTTAACATGCCCAAAGTGAAGTCGACGAAACGCAAGCAGTCCGAATCAGATTCAGATTCGGGCCCAGACGATGTGAGTATTAATTGTAGAAAGACAATAAAAGTGTAAATATTCAACAACATACGTTTGTTGCAATTTGCAGAGGTATCCTTTGAAGAAATCGAAGGAGACTGATAAAAGTGGTGGTAGCAAACCATCCAGCGGAGGAGGAGGTGGTGGTGGCGATGATCTGAGCTGGGATCTGGGCAACAACCGTATGCTGAAGCTCACAGAATTCAAGGGTAAATGGTATGTGAACATCAGGGAATTCTATTTGGCTGATGGTGATCTGAAGCCAGGCAAAAAAGGAATCATGCTTTCGATGCCGCAGTGGCAAAAGTTCAAATCAGCACTGCCCGACCTAGAGGAAGCCATCAAGAAAAACGTTTAATTCATGGTGCTACAGTCTCATATATTTATAATTGTAATAATAATAATACTATGTAAGTGTCTCTCTGAATAAACATGTTTCCAAGTTTAATCCACGTTTATTTTCCAACGTAAAACAACACAAATTGTTATTTTCGCAAGTACAATAAAAAATACTATCGTTAAACATGTATAATGTTTGTATACAAAGAAGGTACAGGAAGGTTGTGAAGTGCGTGTGTATGTGCGAGTGAGTGATCGAGTCCACTCGAGACTCCCGACGATAAACTATTATTATTAATATTTATATATATATATATTTACGATTAACAAACTTGCATATAGAAGAAGAAAATGTAAATCATTTACAAAAAGAATAAAACAAAATACACATGTCGCTATTTCGTTTCTTTTCATTCATTTTGGTGCTGGAGGATTAATAAATTCTTTTTCTTAGTAGCAAAACGGGAGAGGAGAGAATACAATATAATATTAATATCACTTTTAGAAATAGAAAATCTTTCAGTTATATACGTACTCTCATCTACAATATATATATATATATATTCATTTTACATATTTGTGTATATATATATATATATATATATGTTTATTTATTTATATATAAATAATCTAAAGAAGGCCGTGTGTTCATAATATATATATATTTTCTTTGTTTTGATTATTCCGAGCCCCATAGCAACCCCAATTCCCTATTGCCATGGAAATCAACAAATAAGGACGTCGCTTTGCCACCGCCCACATACATGATGTTTCCGTTTTTTTGTTTTGCTTGCTTCGTTTGATTACAACCAATCAGTTCTTTTCGTCGCATTCGCTGCTCATCTCCACCGCCCACTTACAAAATATAATTTCAAAAAGAAAAAACAAACGAAAGACAAACAAACAAAAAGACGAAACGAGCAAAGCGAACGCGCTTTTCGCCGTTGATGCATTTCCCATTTTGTTGTGGTTTACAGGAGAGATTGGGGGATTTGTGCGAGAGGCGGGCGCTACAGTATCGTCTCAACCTTAATAATATATATAATATATATTCAATATTTTCATTTTCATTCTTTGATTTTAAATAATTATAATAATTACGTTCTATGTACACATTCAACTAACGCTAAAATATGAAAGAATTCTCAACAAACTAATGCGATACAATTAGAAGATGTAATAAGATACAAAAAAAAAACCTCGTAAATGCCGTTACTCCTCTTCGCCGAAGAAGTGAAGAGAAAAAAGAAGACAAAACAAATGAAAATAAAAACAAAATACAAATTCTGTACACGAAAATAAAACCTACACAAATAATAAACTTCGATTAATTAATTAAATAATAATAATAATAATAGAGAACCTATAGAGTAATTTGTTATGTACACTTATCCGCTATATATGTATATGCATTTATAATATATATATATAATATAATAATTTAGTTACGTTTAGATTCAACCGAAACAAACAAACAAAAAAAAAAGGAAATTATATAATAATTAATATAAAAAAAAATAATATTTTGGGGAATGTTACTTTGGTATAAATTGGTTGGTAATTGTTTTCGATATTTGTTTAAAACAAAAGCAAAAAACATAGAGATAAAGGAGGATCGAGAGAAAGAAACGAAAAATAAATTAAATTTGCATCCTAAATAATAAACACGAAACGATAATAATAATAATAATAATATTGATCAAGAATACTATGAATTAATCTTTGTCTGGATCAAACGAAACACGAAGTTCCCATTGGTTGCGTCCTCAATCAACATCATCATCATTACGATGATCATCATCACCGGATAGAAGAACGAAATGGTGCGAGTAGTAGATGTTCGCGGAGAAGAGAAAGCGCGAGGAAGAGGACAAAGTGATGCTTTTTTCTTTCATTTGTATTGTGTGTAAGTAATAGTGTTTTTTTTTTCTCTAAATGTTAGAAAGAAGACTCAAGATTGAGAACCACCTAGTGTTCGGAACGGCAGAGCCAGTTCAATCCTTCAGCTGTTCTCCGCGCAACCTGTTTATCTCTTTGCGCGCCATCGTCAGGTCGTTGTCCAGGCTCAGCTCTCGCTCTCTTAACCTCTTGATCTCCTTCTGCCAATTCTGCAAACAACAACAACAGTTTCGATAAGAATTTTGTCATGATTGATTATAAGTAAACAAACTAATATCAAAGTAATACTAACCACATTCTCCCTGAGAAGATCCAGTTTGGCGCACTTGAGCTGTGCCACCTCGTCGAGCAGAGAGTCGTATGTGGAGCCGGAGGTGCTGCCGGGGCGGTCTAGGCAGACGCTGCACGCCTTTGCCGTCGTCTCAGCGCTGGACATGCTCTCCAGGCCGGTATCGCTGTCAATGTATCCTCCGGCCAGTGGCTCCTCCAGATATTCGCTCGTTATGGACGAGTTGTCCGAGGCCTCGGACATAGCCTGCCTTGGATGAGGAGGATGGGCGTGCGCCGTAAGATCCGGCGACGAGGCCGTCGACGACGAATTCACGCTCTTCTTTCCGATCGACATGATCGATGATTTCGACAAAGACCTTCCGCTCTGCGGCACAAAGGAAATAACAATATGAAATTTAATAAAATAAAATTATAATATTTCGAGAAGGAATTATATTTTAAGCATAAATGTGTAAGCGGCACGTAATAAGGAATAAATGACCTTCGAGTAGCCAACTTAAGCAAATGATCCTTACATATACATAAAGCGGATGTTATAGATTGATCTGTTGTTTTTCTTTTAATGTTTTCATAATTTTTAGTATAAAAGCATTTTGTTTTATTTAGACTAGCCGAAAGAAAGCTGCTTTTGGTAACTATTTTCGTTATTCTCACATTATTAAACTAGTTGGCTGAATTATAATATTTTTAGTGTATCCCCCCAAAGAGTGCCTGTCATTGAGGCAGTGACTCGTCCGCTGAAGTTGGCTTTCGAAAAAGAAACCAGATTAAATTAAAAGTTAATGGGTGTTTCAGTAATTACCGGTGGGGTGGACTCGGAGATGGTGGGTTGACTGCCCTTTTTGGAGAGGCGCTCATGACCATTGGCGCTGGATAAATTGGTGTCCACGCTCTGGCTGGGTTTGACGCGGGCGCTCCACACCTTCCTCACTGAGTCGATGAACCGTGAGGGACCGCCCTCGCTTTTAGGCGTGCCAGGTGCCGTGGAACTGCCCGAGGATGAGCCGTTGCTCAGGTATTCCTGGGTTTTCTCCCTCAGCTCTTTGGTGAGGGTCTGCAGGAGCGACGCTCGTGTTCTCTGTTCCAATCTGGCGAATTTCTCCGCTTTGTAGCAGGCGTTCTCGGCATTGATGAGCTTCGTCAAGAGGAACTTCTTGAATTCGCCATCGTGCGCAAATAACGCAGGATTCGGCAACGTCGGCCCGAAGAATGGGACGTCGTCGCGTGCCGTCACGCTTACTTTATATCTGAAAAAGCAAAAAAAAAAAAAAAAAACATTAATTTTCTTTATAATCAGGATTACTTTTTTCGATGATCGAATCGATTATTACCTGGTGTATGGAGTTCCAGGATCGACGACTTGAACCACGATGAAGGCGTGCAGGAAGTGCGAAGCGATCATATCTGGACTGAAGGGCGTGCTGTCCTCTTGGAACACTATGGCTACGATGTCGTTACCAATGTGCCGCTTCCGCTGCAATTGCTGCGGGTCGTTCTCGGTGTAAGGAAGCAGCGTGGAAACATGGAACATGATCTCTCTGGACTCGAACTCCTCGTAAACGGCCTGATCGCCGGTGTGGCCGTTCTGTATATCCAATCCTCCCCGGTAACCTTTGTGGTCCTTCAACTGGATCCGTTTTCCAAGCAGGTTGAGGAACGCGTCGAAAGCGGGGGTTGTTTCGTTGTTGCAGAAGAGTTCCTCCTCGGTGATCTGGCCGTGCTTTTGGTAGAGCACGCCGAATTTGAAGCGCGTGACCAGCACGTGCTCATCGTAGTTCTTGATAAGTTCCGATGACTTTGGGCAGACGATCGGTGTGAACTTGTCGACGTTGAGCTGCTCGTCCAGCAGCTTGGCCATCCCCGAAGGGCTGGGGTTAGGACCCAGGATGCTCGTCGGCACCGATTCGTGCCTAGTCCCTGTCTGGAGTCTCAGCAATATTCTGGTGTGTTCCTGGCTGGCGTGAATCTCCGTCTTTACCGACATCAACACCGGTCCGCATTTATCGTCGTTTCCGATCAGCGTACTGTGCTCCTAAAACAAAAACAAACAATTTAATAATTTTTACGCAAACTACAAATTACTCTAATGTTGAGGAGGACACCTCAATCATAAGTCACTGACATTGCTGAACGTAATGAGAATCGGGCATTGTTGAAGATAATACGCAGGCGAGGAAAAATAATAATTGCAATTGTTTCTAGTTTCTGTGGGAACGTTCACATTCACACAAGACACAAAGGAATAACTAACTGCAGTGCAGTGGATGAACGGATTTGAAGGAGGAGATGAAAAGAGAGAAGAGAAGAAAAAAAATACAGCAAAAATAAGTACGGGCAAGAGCAAGGATATGATGGCGGGATGTGCGGGAGGGATGGAGTAGGAGGAAAACAGACAATTAGAGGTGCACCGGAGCGGAAAGCAGAACAAGATGGGATTTAACAAACCCAGACTTAATTGCTGAGCCAACTTGGGATAGAGAAAGAGGAGAGAAATGAACGAATAAGAGAGAAAAAGATAAACAAAAACAGTCGGCGTTTTGTTCTTGAGCAAATTCCGATTTGATTTGCTAAGAGCCATCCATGAAGGTGTATTACTGCATAAATTGAACACGAATAACAGTGATCAAACAAACCAGCGGTGCACAAACTTGGGCTGTTGCTAATATTTTCATCTGTCCCCTCACCATCAATATCGTATAAACATAGAAGATACAAAAACTTATCGTTAATTAAACACGAAATTTAAGTGAAGTGAAGACTGTTAATTAGCAATTCAAGGTGAAGCAACTAGTCTAATCTTATGTAGACAATGATTAATGCCATTTCAAACAAATTAAGGAAAACACAAGTCTTAATGTGTTAGATTAATCGAAATCAGTCCAATTAGACGAGCGGAACAATCATTGGAATTACCGAGAGTTCAAATTATTAGCCATAGAATTATTTTTTACATTTAACTGTGTTGAATGCACACATGTTGTTGATTTTAAAAAAAATCTAATGAAATCCATCGAAGCTTATGTATAGTCACGTTCGAAAAATCGACCATTTCTCATTGACTCTTGGATCTTTTTTTAAGCGAGCGTTTTGTGAATAGCCGCCCGGATGGGATGGATTAAGGTCGCGGCGATTGCACACAATAAAAAAAAAAACAGAAATCCGAAATAATGTATATATAAGAGAACATAGAAATTACAAACGGAATGTATTATTTTTGAATCCAGGCTGGTCTCGTTCGCCATGCGGCTATGGCGACGCACCACCTGCTTAGAGGTTCTGCGATGGTTACCAATGCGATTGTTGTTCCCATGCGTGTCGCCATGGTAACTGGGTCGAGACCCACGGATGGGAACGCGACCGAAAACAATGGACGTGCAAATGCGCCTTCTGGACGCCGGAGCGCAAGAGACACTCGCAGTACTATTTAAATGAGAATAAGAGAGAAAGGTAATGTATGCAAATGCACTGAGCGACGATCGAGGTGGCCCACCAAGCCTCCAGATGTTATGCAATAACGGCGACGGCGGCGACGGTGAGATGATGGCGACGCTCACCCACGCGCGCGCTCATAGGATATAATAAAGAATTATGTTATATACCTTTCCTAGAAAGAATCGCTTGTAGCATTTGGCGGTGTCGTCGGTGTCGATCTTGGGCCTCCAAGTGCCATGCGGTAGGATGGGGGAGCCTCGGATGTCGAAGGTGCAGTCGTGCTCGGTGCCGTCGATCCAGTAGCCATTGTCAGGGCAGAGGATCATCGGGTACGGGGCGGGCCGCGTGAGCGCCTCCTGCAGGTGGCGTCGTGACGCGGACGTCGCCTGCTGAGGGCTGTTCGGCGGCGTCGGCTGACAGGGGCTGCCGCTGCTGATCTTGATATTGTTATTGGAGCACAGCCTTCCGCCACCACCACTTCCAAGCTCGCTGTCGCTTCCGCCACCTCCTCCACCACCATTGCTGTGCCTCTGTTGCATCTGCATACCGGACTGAAAACAGAAAGAGAACTGGGTTAGAGACCACTCATGAAATACTAATTACACCGAGAGAAATAACAAAAGGGTTCGTAATAAATTATACCTCCACTCGCATTGGTGGACGTACGTTCCATTTAGTTTGCATGGTATTCAGTTTTGTCAATTAATTGTTAATTAGAGATTATATTTTATTGACCGGACAATTGAAAAGTAATCTTGAGTACGCGCGATGTGCGAACGTTGTTCTGCGGTAATTGAAGATGGTAAGAGCATAGACCAGACCATAGAGATCATCCTGAGTCTGCCTAGCTATTTATTAAATATCGATTGGTCGCGCTCCAATTGTAAAGGCAATTACACCGCAGTCTCTCATTCGCTTCCCCCCTTTTGTGCAGAACACTGGATGAGATACCCAACCACCCTCGCATTTCGCAGATGAAGAACCATCAGATTAGAGAGAGAGAGAGAGAGGAGAGAGGCTGCGAGATTCCTCGCATTCATCGCGTAAAGCGCGCAATCGAATTCGTCGCAATCCCTTTCTCAATCAAACTCCAAATTAAATTGTCCATTTTTAAACGGTACAATGCTATCTATATACATAGTATAGTCCATATCTGATTATACATATACATTGTACAGAAAAATACCTATTCTGACCACTTCCTTCCAAAATTATTATATTCATTATATATTGAAACGTTAAAAATCATTTATTATAAAACGCAAAAGAATATACAGAATCATCAGGCATCGACTCTACCTCCTTTTCCACTTAAACTGTCACTCATATTTATTTATATTTTTCTAGTCGTTAGCACAGCCCATCTGTGAAGTGTCTTCTCTCCTACGTGACAAGAGATTCGTTTCACGAATGGGGGGAAAGGGAAATGCGAGAAGGATCCTCGCGAGAGTTCCAAATTCGTTTTGTTCTTACACCCACTTAAATCACAAAGTTCGGGGGATAAAGAGGAACGTGAAACGAAGGAAATGAAGAAAACAAAAAGAAAAACTGTTGAGAAACGAAAACACCTAGGACGCCCACACGGATGTAATTATAGTGGGCGTAAATATTTTAAAATCGAAAGCTCGAGACCGAGGAAAGTAAACAAAAACCTATCCTTTCTGCAAACGCCAAAACCCGAATTGGAATTCATACATTTTATATATAATTGAATTCTTCAAATCTATGGTGGTTCATTCGGTATAACGTCCTGTATATGACGTCATAATCAAATTTGACAGCATACAAATACCTTTATTTCAAATAAATGATAACCTCTCTGTATATTGAAAAAAAAAACAAGTATTTGTAACGTATTAATATACTTCGATAAACAATCGATCCGAAAAATATTTATCCTGAGCGACGTGCGTTGCCATGACCCGAATAATGGTAATAGTCGTCGGTTTTTTTTTTTGGTTTTCGTTGTTTAGTTTGGTTCGCTTCGATCTTGTTTTAATTAGCATCGTGCAGAGCTCTATTTTCAGAGTAAGAGATATAGCTATTTGCACGTCCGATTTTTTTCGTACATTATTATTATTATTATTGCTGAACCGGCGAAACTGGAAAATTACGAAATGCGAGAGGCAGACGTGAAATAAAAAGAAGTTGTTCAACAATGTGTATGGGTGAGAGAAAGAGAGATTTTATTTTCGTACATCGCCAAAGAACGATAAGTAAAACAAAGGAGAAAAAAGCTGAATTAAAGTAAACGAATATGTTGAGAGAAGGAGATGAACGAAGGTCAATGTAAGACGGGGCGCTTCCTTGAAGCTGACAAATTTTGGTAAGTTTCAATGAAATATAAAAGAGATGGACTGTTAACCTTGTAAACGGATGTTTATTTAACTCGTGGAATACTAATTTAACAGCGGATATGTCCGTGCGAAAACGACTAAATTTTAAAATATTTAAAATCAAGTGAAATTCATTTATTACAGATACTTGTGTCGAATGTCACGTTTATTAGGAACATTATTATTTTAAATATAAACCGAAATTTGCAAATTCAATTTAGGAAACGAAAAGTTGCGAATATTACAAAATCAACATGATTACATAAACTTGCTAAAAAAAACGGTGGTCTCTCTTTTGCGAACTCGATTAACGAATGCATACTAATTTGGAATTCAGTCTGTGGATGATGACGATGTAACGTAACTTTGCAGAAATGAATAGATATCAGATATTGTTGGATTCGAAACAAAATGAAAATAAAAAGAAGAAATACTCGAGCAGCGAACGAATTATATTACCCATGACCTACTCTAACTTGGACCGATTCATTTCTCGTCTGCAGAAAAAAAAAACAAGTAACAACATCATCACGGTGATCACCATCATCATCATCATCTTTAATCTCTTTAAAATTCACCGTAAGGCGTCCCAGTTTTTTTCTCGGAATCGAGGACAACGACGCCGCAGCAACAGCAGGTGAAGAGGTTCGCGGAAAGAAGAGGATGAGGATGGCAGAGAGACTAGAAGGCTCTCTCCTCTTCATTCCGTCTCCACCAAATAAATCTCTTTCGATTGTGTGTGCAGTGCATGCATGTATATATCTCTTGGTTGGTTGTATGGTTGTGTATGGATGGACGTATGCGTGCTGCGACCCAAAGGAAAGGAGGGATCGCCAAAGTGTGTCAAGCAACGGAAAAAGCCCGTTTCTTATTGGCCACATAAAATGTACAGCATATACACACGAGATGGATACGAAAAAGAAAATGATTTTATTTTCGAGGGAGAAAGAAGAGGATGAGATGAAGAAAACGAAGAGTTGCATCTTTGCATCTTCACCAGCAAATCACGCTTCGCATTTTCCGAGCGGACAGCGCTGTCGGGTATATTTTCGATTTACGGACTAAATTAGATGCGAGTTAACACAGCATCTGTGGGAGATCAGATAGTGAACAAGCAGCGGGCATCTACTATATGGATATGGCTATAGCTGTGGGGCTAAGACTGTGCTGCATAGGTTAATATCTTGTCCGTTTTACAAGAAAAATGAAGTCGACGAAACAGAAATAATATACGTAACTCAGGGTTTTACACACTACACACGGGAAAGTGAAGTAGAGCGAAACTTAAAATGATTACGCATAGCAATTAGCAATGCATTTATCAGTTGAATATGTACCTCCTCCTCCTCCTCCCTTTACTTTCGTTCGAATAATAGTGAGATAACAAGAAACCCACCAACGAGTTGTTATAAATAACATGGAACGCGTTTTATAATCTACTATTGAGCACTGAAAGTGCATTTCAGGTTCAATAGTTAAACTTAACAAGTTTTGCTTATTTCGCAAGTAGTACTTGTACAAGTAATTCATGTACGATTTATTTTTTTGGTAATAGTGAAAAGACGCGGGTTCAGTAACATCGGCCGCCGATTTATAAATAAATTGCGCGACGTTGGCTCGCCGTCAAGTCTTCTCGTCTTCCCACTGCGTCTCATCCTCTCTTCTCCGCCTCCTTTTAGGTGTTAAAAACATCGATGCGCAAAGAGAGACCGAGGAGGGAAAACAGAAGAAGGCGCGAAGAAAGGATAGTCGGTATAAGAGGACCGGATGTCACGCGCCCGCCATCGTTGCAGACGGTCGTACTTAGGTACGCAGTCGACCGGAAGTTGATAACGTCGTAGTCGCGCAAATCGAAATCACTTTTACCCGACCCGACAACTTATTCATTAATTGCCGAAGGAGGAAATCGATGAAAGGGAGCTTTAGTTCTAAATCACACGAACGCATTAAAAATAAACAAACAAAAATAAGGAATCGTTGGATGAAGAGGAAATCGGTGAGAAGGAAGTGCCGCAGCAGCAGGAGCAACAGATCCATTAATAACGAAATTGCTGAGGATATTTCGGAATGTCTTTGATGTAGCCTTCGTCGTCGTCGTCTTTCGAAACGGGAACGAACACATCGTTTCTATTTTTGAAGACATAGGCAGAAAGAAAGGGAACTCGACCCGTCATTTCCTCCCGAATCCAATAATTGACAAATCAATAATTAGAGTGAACGAACGAGTGACTGAGAGAGTGAAAAAAAAATGGAAGGAGGCAGGTGGACTTGGACTGCTGTTGTAAAAGTCGTTCGAAAGGCGATGGTTTGTGTTTGATGGAAAGAAAGAAAACCTTGCGCCTCTCTCGATGCCCGTTACTCATTTGGGTTTGGCCTTTTGCCTCCCGTTTGCTCGCTCAGCAAATGTATACATAATATAAACAACACTCGCTGCTCTAGCTCATAGCTCGATTCGTATGGGTAAAAGCGAATAACCTTCGCACACTTACCATTAAAACGATAAAAAAAAAGGAAGGAACAAATAATACAAAGCATAGAAGCTTTAGGAATCAATCGTTTACAAGTTGTTTACGTCAAAGCAAACAATCATCGAATCGAATATTGAAGCAAAAGTGCATATGGTGCTTGGCAATTTCAACTAATTAACTTCAGGGTGGTAAAAGAAGATGCATTTACTTTCTATTTCCGTTACCGAAAGTCACCTACTACTCCCACGCACATTCGTAATTTTTCCATTGAACAGAAGGGAGAACCTCAGGGGGACATCAGATGACGGCACTGCGAAGGAGGGGTTTCGTTTATTTCAAGGGTTTCCAAAAATAGTGGATGCGAGAGAATAGGGCGAGAATCATAAAGGAAAAAGAGTCACGGAGTAGCACAATTAGCCCCAACGGCCGCCGCCGTCGTTGCCGCCACAACCGCCGCCGTTTAAAACCGTTGAGCGAGAAAGAAAACCGGTTTTTCTTGCGTCACCCACTACATATAACAAACAACAAACGAACGCGCACGTACCTACATAAATGAATTATACAGAAGAGAGGACACAGAAATAGCCAGAGAAGAGGAAAGAAGAAAACAAAAAAAACGTATACACACAAGTTCTATATTTTTTTTTAGAAATATTCAAATTTTTTATCGAAATGGAAATGTAAGGAATACTCAAATTGGCAATTTTTTGCACAAAAACAACGAAACCTGAAATCAATCAAATTGTAATTAAAAAAAAAAGAAACGAGACTTTCACTTTCGATTAATCTGCTAGAGATTGCAACTTTTACAAGTCCACTGTCGTTGCAACAAGAAAAAAGAACCACTATGTATGGCAAAAAAAACCGTTACGAAATTCGAAAATTATAAAAAGAACGAGCGTTAATTATCCAAAAGATACTTTCAATATATGTAACATATTTATTGGAGAGCAAAAAAAAACTATAAACTACTACTAAACTGTAAACTACTAAGAGGAAGGAATGCTTTCGCTTTCGTTTGCAATTTGCAGAATTGCTCGATCGACATTTACCACACAGCACGTACGGAGAGGAGAACCGTGGCTCTCGAGGTGCGCGAAGCAGGGAGGTTACGTAAGACGAAATATGGAAAGAAAAAACTGCGCACCGCTGCAGAAAATGAAAAAAATATAAATATAAAAAAACCTGCAGCAAGAAAGAATAAATAGAAATGTTGCGTGCCGCTGCGGCTCGTGTTGCGCAATCCTTATGTAACAACAATGCTAGACGGACAAAAATATGAAATGTAACGAGAACGCAGTTAGTAATTAACGGCATTAAAAGCGGCGAGCGAAGGGGAAGGAGAATAAAATGTGTTATTAAGTGCGTGTAATGCAAGCGAAATTGTATTAGCGCATACATAAAAAACAGCGAGATACAGCAAAAATTTATGAACTATTGTTTCGAAACGGAACAAACGGCGACATCATTGAACTTGTTGCGATGTAGCGTGCATGATGGATCGCCCGGTTGTTCTTGCCTTCACCAGAAAAAAGAAAGAAACGGAAATTATACAAAATTTAAATATAGAATAAGAAGATGCGATCAGGAGATAATTCAGGTAGAAAGATAGGTAATTTTTTTAAGATTTTCGCGACTATTAAATTACATGCACATCTTCTATAATATAAGCAATTTGTTTAGAACAAACAAAAAGTAATTAAGTGGAGATGATGATGAAAAATTAATGTGTCAAAGTGCACTTTCTGATTTACAGTTGCGTACTGTTATTGATACTGACATTTTCAAACAGTGAAATGTCAATTGACAAGGTGACGGAAAGAATAGCCGTATTATGCGTTTGCAATTACATAATCGTTCTCCGTTTCGAAGAGAACGTAGAAATATCAATAAAACAAACGTAATTTTTAAGCAAAACAAATATTACTTTCCATTTCGTTTTTCAACGGTGGTTAATGAGCGCAATTGAAATTGCTGGGAGAGTGGAACGTGGTACGTTTATTTCAAGAAATTACTAGACGAAAATATTCAACCGTTCGTTTATTGAAGAAAACCCGAAGTAGCCAAGGTTTTTGAGTATACTTTATCGAAAATGCATTGGGACGACTTGAAGATCAACAAACGCACTCTTCTCACGAAACGTGCAGATAAAGTGACATTCCGAAATTTTATAAATAGAAAAGTGGAAATAAATGCCAGCCCATTAAAATCTATTAGAGGAAGGTGAATGCGGAGAGAAAAAACTGATGATGATGATGATGATGAGAAACGACGGCAAAGCAGAGGAAGGAAAGAGGAGCAGGAGGGGGACGATGATGAAAAAAGTCAGAAAGACAGATGAAAAAAATATGGAAAACTGATACCCGGTGCCCTGTTGGCAGCCGTTCGGAACGGGACAACAACGAGATGTTGTGGAAAACACCACACCACCACACATATAGTCAACGTTTCGTAACGATTCGAAATTCGTTTCGCATGTGCCTAGAACAAAAAAACGCACGTTTCGAGAAACTGGAGCGAACATTTCGCAACGCTGAAAAGTCCCATCCATTCCGAACACGTTGCCAACCTAATTATACATTCACGCGAACGCACACTTCGATTTTCGATTCCACAACGATCGCGGATATCCCCATCCCATTCATTCAAAATGTTCAAATAAATCCCTCTCCCATTTGATATCAATCAGTTAATAAATATATATGGGCAGATGTACGCCGTCCTCAACCCTCAACAAAGTTAGTCCCTTTAAAAAGTGTTGATAGTGCACAGCAATTGTATTTTTTTTCTTCGAATATGAACGTCGTCATTGTTAATCTTGTTGTTTTTGGTCTTTGCAACTATTAATCGGTCACATGAGGCGGGGGCGGCTGATTTATTGTGCGCCCCGCGGTCTAAAAACTGCCCGCCGCCGCCACCCGAAAACTAGAGGGCTAGAGGGAGCAGAATGAATCGATTCCGCACCGCCGAGGGGCTGATGAGTCATTGCTATCGCATAACCCCGCACTGCTATCATCATCGAAACATAATCAAAGTACGCCACGTGTAATCACCCACCAAAAACATTCAAGAGGAGGAAAGGGATCATCTACGGTTCAGATAGAAAACATCTGCTCCTCCTCCCCCATTGAATTATTGCATCCGATACATTATTGAATTAGAGGATTTATTATATTAATAAAATAGTAACGCCACAGAATAGTAAATAACCAAAAATTAACGAAATTAAATAGTATTTTCTGAGAAGCACAATACAACTAGAGATTTAAAACAATTGTTGGTTTTTCTCTGCGTGCATGATCGAATCGCTCTGGAATGAATCGGAGAGATCAATCTCTCCACTTAACCTTCTTCTTACATCTTGCATTGTAAACGCGTGCCTCTCCTCGTTCATTTAAATCACTCGCTCCAGAATCATTTTCCTCTCGAACTTCAATAAATATAATTAATTATCTCTATATATATATATATACAATTTTCACTTTCAGAGCTTTCCATTTCGAAGATCAGGGGAAAAACGATCCCAACACATATCCAAGATTAAAGAAAAAATAATAAGGAACGCAAAATGAAGAAAAACAACATCAACTTTCATTTCGATTTCCAGAGGCAACGATGACAATTAAAGCGGAAAGAAGATATACGTTTTTTCTTCATTCTCGATTGGTAAAAACGACCAATGCAACGCTCGTATTGGGAAAGTTTGCGATTTCTAAAACCGTCACTTCGTTCTCTCTCTCTCTCTCGGATTTTTTTCTCTTAATATCTACAAGTATTTTTCTTCTTCTTCTTCTTATTCAGACGTCTTTGTATGTTTTATTATATTGCAATCTTTGACTCATAACCGGAATGGCGTATATTAAATCACCGTTCACCGCATTTTTCGATGCTGCTGCCGCTTGCCAATCTCCGATTCTGATTCATGAAACTGGAATTCGATTAGAGGAAAAACATTGGAACAAGATGATTACCTGCACGAACATGAAGACAGCAAGATGCATTTGAAAATGGAATGATCAATCAACGTTCAACAGAAAAGCAAATCAATAATTACCCGGTGCAACTATTGCCATGTACCTAATATTACTATTACACGTCCTAATACAGACCACCCTAAATTGATTGGCAACGATGACAAACTCGTAATTGAAATACAAATAGTCAAATTAATACAAGTCAATTGTAATTGTCAACGCTTTCAAGTGAACTACCACCAAATAATAGACATATCAATAAAAATGAAATGTTATCATTCAAGTCAATTTATCTGATGATCGGATCAAGATACGGATTATTTTGTGATAGAAGCAAACAAAAACATGTTGCATTCCTAACTTGAATATGTATTTACAGCATCCAATAAAATATGTTAATTGGAAATTAGCACACATTCTTAGATGAAAAATTGAGCATGTTAAATAATATATAAACTTTAAACCTTAGTTGTTATAATATATAGTAACAGTAGGAAAGGCACGAAGACCTTGACTCAAATTCTCTAGCATAATGTTTTTGTGAAAAAAAAAAGTTAATAAGAATAAAATTATTATAAAGAATGAAGGCTTCATTTACGAAGAAACTAGACATCATCGAAGTTTAGATATTAAAGCGAATAAAAATAAAACAATTGATTCATCGTAGGTAGTATGGTAATTACCGATAAAAAAAAGAAACAAATAGAACACAAGCTATCGCATAATCGACCTAGAATGTATAGAATTAGCTACAACAATAGTTATTTATAGGTTAATTTATATCGAAAATCCAATTTAATTGCAAATATGGTTAATATGAAATAGTTAATATCATTTGGAAAACGTTGTTAGCATGTAAATGGAACATTTCTAAAATAGTAACAATAGTGTCTACGTTTTTAAAAGTCAAAGAACTTTAGGGTAATTTAAATATAAAGTAATTAAAAAGGTCAGTTAAGCTTAATATCAAAGTTATCCTAATAGGAGTGTTGTCAAACTAGTTTTTTTTCTTTTAAGTTTTGAAGACGCAACACGCGACCGCCGAGTGTCAAAGGAGCTATTAACGCGATTGGACAAGTCCAATATAAAAGGACCACTTCGAAGGTGATAATTATTGGACTATTTGACGCAGAGAAAAAGATATGATTGATTGCATTTTCGAAGTAATGAAAAAAAAAAAAAAAATCTAAATGAACGAGTGTAAATGGAAATACCTGCAGGGTGGCCGATTTGTGGATGTTGTCGCTGCTTCTGCCGGTGGGCATTTCCTTCCACCTGAGCACCCCCATCACGGCTTGCCGGACCCACCCCCTCGGAAGTGTGTTTCGCTCGTTATCGCCGAGGGTGCGCATGTGACCGCGATCCTCATACACTATCTTTATTTCAACCCAAGAAACTCCCACATCAACAGATGATCACCACCAACCACAACTGCGTCTCGGCAGTACCACAGAGTGTCACACCGTACCGTACTGTAGTATAAAAAGAGGAGACGAGAGAATTCAAATTGATCACAAACAACAACAAATCACACTACCACCGATTGTAATAAAAGTATGTCATAAGGATAAATAAATAAAATGTAGGCCACCGCAAGGTTTTTCTCTAAGGCACTGGGCAGAGTGAGAGAGTCGAGGAAACAAACCGGTGTTTTGTATATTTAGGCACTTCTTGAGACAATTTCACGAAACATTTTGCGGCGCCAAGAAAGTTGCTACGATTTCGTTTCCGTACAAAGTTTCGTTGCAGAAGACGCACGCGAAATGATTTTGAAAAATAAGAGTTCGGTGTTATGCGGCGTTTTTCGAACCGCCTCCGACCGCATCTGAACGTGGACTGAGGGATCGGAGGGATCGACTGAGCGAAGACAGGCGGCGCGATACGAAACGGGACGGCACGAATCGACACGCCACACCGCACGATCTCGACAAGACGAGGCGAGGCCCGAGGCCCTACGAAAGATGACCGAGGGCGAAAGGCGAGGGAGTGGAGCATTCGTTAGGCGGGTGCAGTGCAACCCCACGAAGACGACGACATCGACAACATTATGCGGAAAGCAATAAATATGCGCTCGTATATTATTGAAAGTTTCGAAACATACAACCAGGTGACATCGTAAGCTAAACAATCGAATAACGAAATCGAAGCAACAACAAACAATCGAGTCACGAAATCCATTGATGTTGTTCTAGTGACAACGCAATTGTTCAATACTACATCACGAAAAACGGACAAGATCATTCTTCTCACCACTATTGGACATTAAAAAAAGTTACTTATTTGATATAATTTTGATTATTTTTTTTTGGGGGTGTCCATAAAAACATTCATCGACAGGTGGACGGAAGTGCCGGAGCACAAATGGCGTCCGTCACCTGCGGCGACGTTGCCAGCAGCAGCACAACCGGCATTAATTTTCACAAGCTTTTCCGTATTCACCTGGCAATCTGATTACTTATTTGTAATTCTGCAAACTGTTAATTAGGCCTCACATCATTAATGCATAATGGATGGAAGAAGGAAGGTAGAAACGGCGGCGATAGACGCCGGCCCCGTCGTAAATAAGAGAAAAGCACCGCACTATGCAGGCAAGAAGGTAGATAAGTTAGGGTAGGGCCAATAAACTAGCACAAGTAAAATAAACCAAAGTGAACAAACGAAAGAAGTACACAGCATCCCCGAGAAGATACGGTGGGTGAGGAGGAGGATATACGCTCAATTATGTATTGCGCCCGAGCGCTATTTTTAATAAAACAAGAACCGGAAGGAAACGGGGCCGTGGAAAACTCGTAAATTTCTATCACTTATTCAAGTTCGCTATAATATCTTCGTCGGTTTTACGAGCGTCAAAGCGTTTACTTAAGAAAAGACAATATATTTCCAACGCAAGAATATACATGTTTTTCTCCTTTGAAGATTAAAACGCCACAATAAAACCAGAGTGCAAATGGACAGAAAGTCTTGAATTTCCAAGAAGTTCGAAGAAAAACTTGCAAAAAGGAGAAGGTACAAATATAAGTCCTGATAGACAGGTACTTTTATGACTTACGTTTGTAAGTGCTTTTTCTAAAATTGATAATCACCGAATAACTGTTACTTACAAGTATTATATAAACAGCGAACACAATTTTGGGAAAGAAAATAATTAAAAGTTTGCGAAATTAATATTAAATTCAATTATTTCATAATTCTTGCAACAAGCGTTAGTAAATATTGTCCTTTAATTTCGTAATTTGGGGGGGTTGGATTAAATTAACCGGAGGTTGGTGGGAGGTCACCTGGGGGGTGTGGGTGGTTTAGCATACACACACACACACAGTCCACCAGAACCGCCCCCATTTTGTTTGTTCGGAAGTGGAAAATCGTGTTCGCCGTATGGACGCATAAACACAAAGACGGTAGCGCAGTTTCCGCTTCCTGTGTCCACATGCATACACTATATAATACAAATATACACATTCATATGCACATGCAAAACAAAACAATTTACTCCTCCCGCTAATCGCGAAACAGAAGTGCTTTGCATAACCATTCATAGCGGCAATTAATCCCGCTGATTACGCTAAATACAAATCGAAATCATATCAATTATGATTAAAAAGTGACGCCCAATCAGATAAATCAATCTAATTATTATAGTCCAGAGTTATTATTTGTCATGAAATATCATGTAGAATAATAGTATTTACCTGACCTGAATTGCAATTGCAAAAAAGTTAAATGTTAATCAACTCGTTTACGATAGATCAATCTTATTTAGTGAGAACACGATGACGCGCCGTATTCCTAATCCGCAATGTTTGGGAAATCACTTAAATGTTATGTTCGTCCCATTGTGATTTGGGGCTGGCTGGATACGAGGAAAGTTTTATTGTGCACCTGAGGGTGGATTAAAGGGAGGACAACCAAAGCAAGCAGCCGACGTGATCGGAATTCGTAGGTGCTATTTGATTAAACTGGAGAAGGGTATGCGAAAAGGGCAACGGCAGTTTACCAAAAAGGGCAAAAACGACCTCATCCCGCATCGCTTCACCTCTCCGTGAACTTACAACAGCAGCAGCAGGCAGCGACGAAATTGAGCCAGCCGTGAAAGAATAAGAAAATAAGGAAAAAATAACTTGGCAATTGTATTTTCTCAGTCTACTTTGACGCGCTGTTCCCCCATTGTCTTTTGTTTCTTTTTACATTATTTTTATTTTGAGGGGGACCTTCGTTAAAGAATGAAGCAAAAGCCCATTTTCTCCATGTGTTTGCGATGGTACGAAGCCCCGAGTCGTGGATGGAACGACGATGTTGAGGAGTCAGCGTTGCGCGACGCGAACATCCGGTCCCCGCGTTTCCGGTGCGTTGGGTTCCACCGCACAAAAACCCAACACGCATGGGAACCGGGAGAAGCAAAGTCCATCCAAGATCGCATTTAATGGAAACCATGATTACATTTTAATTCCGTAAGAAATGTGTGGATATTAAAAAAAAAAACAATCCTCTGCATAGTATTTTTAAGTATATGAATGCGCTAAAACAAGTTTCACATTAGAATATCAAATTTCCTCACATAAGATTTGAAGCAAACGTTAAATCTTTTATCGAGGCTTTAAACGTCTCCTCTCTTCTCATCGTACGACCAAAACGTGAGAAATCGGAGAAGACTACTTAATGGAAAACGCGCTCCAGACATTTAAATTCGGATCTACCCAAACATATTCCACCTGGCAGTGTGTGTGTTACGTGACGTAATTATCATAGTCCAAATTGTTTCTATCTGCGAGAATAGACTACGTTCATTAGCATACGCCGGAAATGGAAAATGTACCGATGGGAGATGTACCATGAAAATTATTCCAGAAATGAGAGGTTTTGCGTTTTCTATGTATTACAAACTAACAATAAGGTTAAGAGTTAATAACACGTTGAAAATCGATGACTCAATGAGAAGAAGGTGCGTTAGATATTACGAATTCTTGAAGCGGTAAAACAAACGCTTCGTCAAATAGAAATGAAACCAAAAAAACACGGTAAATGAAACACAGAAATAAGAGAATAGAGGAGACGAGACTTATTTCATATGCAAAGTTCGTACTTTGAAAATAAAAGAAGAGAAAATAACGTGCATTCGGAGGAGTGTAGAAAATAAGCGAGAAAAGAAAACAATGATACAAAAGGTGAACGAAAAGAAGAATGCGCACTCGAAAATTTTGGTCCCGGTGGAAAACGAGGCAGAAAGAACGAAGGAAACGTGGTTGGCATAATAAATGACGTTGCGCTCCATTATGTAAGAGACTTAAAGAGTAAAGGAGAGAAAAAATAAGGGAAAAAAAATGGAAGAATGGGTACTTCCTATTATTGCGAACTTGGAGAAAACCAATTCAAACAAATGTAGACAAATGAACCAAACTTTAATTAGATAATTGGATTCGCGCAAATTATTTAAAGCAATTACCGACGGTAAACCAGAATTCGAGCAAACTTAGAGAAAGCTAACATGTATTTACTTTATATAGTTAACTAATAAGAATAGCGATTTATTCTTCTAAAGTATTAATTTATATCAAACTTTCTACTAATTCAATTTATATTTGTTTTACTATCAAATTTATTTACTGCGATATGAAAGTATCATCTGCAGAAAACTGTTAATTTCTTTAATTCTAGAACAAAATTAGTACAAAGGTGAAGAAAACCTTAGATATGATGACCATACAACATGTAATATAAATTAATAAATTTCCCTTTTCGAGAGTAATAAAAGTGAACGCCATAAAAATAAAGTAATGTCAGTTGCAATTTGCGCTGCACGAAACGTATAAATCTCGAATGGGGAGAGCAAATAAAAAGACATCAAATGCAATAAAACTCGCCAAACTATAATAATATAGCGAGCGAAAGAAAGTTTAGTGCGTTCGTCAATATTTGAAGGTAGGATATTGAATAGGCTGATTGAATAACCGATGGAATAATTTTCAATTTAAAATTTTTTGCTCTCGGCAAGATGAAAGAAATAAAATTGGGAGAACAAGTCGATTCGGGTTTCCCGCATTTTCTTTCCGTGACGGTGCGGGGAAATAGATAGTAAATTGAATATCGACGTTGGTGTTTTCCAGCTGCGCCGGAAATGTGGGGCGGAGAACCGTGGGTTTTTCAGTTGGATGTATGTAATATCTTTCCTTACTAGCAAAACTTTATAAATTCGCCCGCATTTTCCGGCTTCGGTCTGAGCCGCACATTACGTCTACCCAAATGCCCATCCACAGGGTGATCCGATTCCCAAGTAGACGATGACTAATAAGGGTCTACGACCTCCACCACCTACTCAGACTTCTCCGAAATAGAACAAAACAATGATGATCAGTCAAAGTTATAGTACATAACCATGACTATGATGAGTTTATGTTTTTAGCTATTGAAACACTCTGTATATATGAATGTAACGAACGTAATCCTATTCGTCGTTTCAGTATATAGAGTATAGTTATGCTAGAGCTAGTAGTTCGCATTGCAAAATCGATTCCTATGGCTCCGACACGGAAATCCACATCGCATGACTCACACTCGTTTTCTCATGCATAAAGTGAAGTGTGCAATATACACTACTCACAACATACAACCCTTAGCCAATTTTTAGTTTTCCCTCTACATTCAATATTTACTGCATTCGTGAAACAAACTACTCGAGATAAATTGCAAATGGTTACGTAATAATATTATTTAAGTCAAAATGAAGTCTGCACATATCTTAAAAGTAAAACTTTGAGAATAAAAATATGAAATTAATATGTACACCTGTTCAATAAAGCGTCTACCTGTTTCCTCAATGAAGTCTGAAACGATGATTCACTAGAATACATCACATCCACCATATGCTAAAGTTTAATAACCCTTTTTGAAATACAAAATAAGCAACTGTAGGTGGATGTCACTAGATATAGAATAAAAATGGAAAGAGGAAGATATTTGATTTGCGTACACGAGATGTTGCATAATTCATGTCTCGCAAGTGGAAAAATCCGGCGGAGACTTTTGATGCATCTGCGATTTGCATGCAGGCTGCTTATGATGGAAAAAGGGACAGAAAATAAAAGAGAGGACGCTTTGAGGACGACGGTGGCGGCGGTAGTATGCGACGCGGAAAATCCAATAAATCCGACGTCGGCGGCGGCGATTTTGGTGGCGCCAAATCGATTCCACCTAAGCCGACCCAGTATCTCCAAAGAATATGAAAAGAAAGCTTGTTAAGGCAGCGTTTCAGAAATTCTACAGAACACGCTGTGGATGCGTTACGGCCTTTTAATCAACCAGCAAAAGGAATTTGAGATTGATTCGAAGACGGGAGAGGCAAAAACTAAGCGTATGTATAATTAATGCTATTAAATTAATTTGGAATATTAACGAAATGCAAATCTGACTTGGAAGCGACGAGTTCGCAAAATAAATGAAAACAGATTGAAAAAAACTCGCTTCGAGGAAAACCAGGTTTGAATTAAACTTTACCAAGAATGAATCAACAGTTGCGAACTGAACATATAATAAATATTAAAATATAGTTTAACGTTATCGTCAAAATAGGAAATAAGCGAAAACATCTACGTAATATTAAGCAGAAACGCCATCTGTAGCAGCGTAGCACCTAGCATCTGATGTTGCCTATATAGTAGATACTAAAGTTGAGCGAGACACCTATCGGAGATTTAACGTAATTTTCGCGCTACTTAGGTTGCCTACATCACGATGTAATATTTCAAATCGTCGGATATGCTATTATTACGGGTTACGCAAGCAAACAAAAGCCTTTCGAAATTTCTAAGACGAAGAGATAAATCGAGTGTGTAAGAGAGAGAGAGCGAGCAGTTCTTGGAAGTTAGTGGAAAAATCGTTTCCATTGTGGCGAGAGAGCGGCTGTTTTATTGCGAAAGTCGCGGAAGAGGACGACGCAAGAAGAAAAGCGGCGTATAAAAGAAGAAAACTTTATTGATTGCGAAGACATCTATCAAACTTTACGAGAAAGAATTAAACAGGGACAAACAAGAATAAAGGAACAGGAGTAAATGCCTTCCTTGTACGCTACCCACTTGCAACTGGAAACTGCGGTCAAGTGGGCGTTGAAGATTTGAATAGAACCTTTGAAATGCTTGATATTGATATTTTGAAAATGAAAAAAAAATTGAAGACCTTAATGCGTGTAAATTCATCATTCTCTTATTAGTTTCGCGGAAGATTGATGATGGGGTGACGAGGAGAACGGTGGTAGAAAAAAGATCACTCACTCACACCCAGTCAAGCGAGCTCAACCACTCTGCTATATTAAACTCCCCAATGCAATTAAATTATCCTCATCCATTAATTGCAAGTTCCGTTTAGAACTAATGGCTTTCCATAATATACGTAATACATTATTTTTAGAGAAGACAACAATATTTGAATCATATCTGATGGTCTGTCTAGCTGCTCTATTTACTTATATGTAAACAACATTGCTTTATTTGGGAAAAGTGGGGAAAATAAGAGAAAGATTTGCTCTGGCAATGGCTGGGTCCAAGTGGGTGTCGGTAATTGCAATCCGTCGTCGTCGTGTCCAATGTCAACGGGTTTCTTTCTACGCTATCCTCCGCGTCCACCACTCTCGATGTCCGTTTGCGTATGGCAAATTTGTCAAAGTCATCGATTGTAAATTGCAATCAAACGGACGTGTAAACTCACGAGCGCAAAAGAGACAGAGAGAAAAAGAGTACATTTTGCAATGGTAAAGTTCGTGGGAAACGAGCGAAAAATATCGTGGGTTAAATGTTCTTGCCCAACCGGCGAAGCAATAAAGAAAAAAGAAAAGAAACTATATAGTAAGCAGCAATTTAGTAAAAAAAAACGTTTTACTTTTCGGGCGAAATTTCGGTAGTCTTAACGCCTACGATGCATTTTTTTTTTGCATCACAGAAACCATTTGGCTCTTTAATAGTCAACAATAATTTGAAATGAAACTATGCAAGTTACCTGTCGAAAGAATTCCGGAAGTACGCATCTTTGGTCATCTAATCTGGCGCTTTGCGCCTTCTCCAGAAGCTCGAACAGGTCCGCTGTGCCCCTCTGTCGATCAGGACTCTGACCAGACTGTTGTTGACTGTTGGGCGAAGTAACCGGAGGACCGTGCCATACCGTATTGGTTGAATGTTGTCTTCTGAAATAAAAAATAAAATGTTAGTTGAAATTAATACTATTTTAAAGTCAATCATTTCTAGATTTTCGCCAAATAAATAATTATAATCAAAATGTATATACATATTATGAATGTTTTTTAAGTGCGATTTACAAAAATGATAGAACTCTTCGAAAGTTAAAATACCTTGTGTGTGTGTGTATTTTATATAGTTTTACAACGAGCAGAGATTGACGCCGGTCGGCGCTGTTAAATATTTATTTATTTATATATGTATGTAAAGGGAAAAGTGTGTTTCGTTGCGTTCTGCGTTTAGTTAAGAACAGCGCTGCTCGTTTGCGTGGAGTTTATTGCGCGATCCGTGCGAACTTTATGGCCGATTTAAACCGGCGAGAGGCCGCCTCACGCACCACCACAACAACCACCAGCAACAAAAACATGCAAACAAACGACAAACATGAAAAAAAAACAGCATTCGCATGGATGTGCACTTACATTCTCGTCTATAAATCGAGCGAAAACATCTTCTCAGCAACAACAACAGCAACAAACGCAAGAGGTACGAAAAACGAAACTACATATACGAGAAGAAGAAAAAAAAGGAATTAAGCGCGCCTCGTTACCAACCGCAAAGATATAAAAATCTCCATGCACATAATTAAACGAAACGCACCACCATCATCAACATCAGTACATATCATCGTCGGTTTTACTGCTTTTTAAAACCTCGACAAGTTAAACATCTAAAGGATATCCACATTATTTATTAACTACTACATTTGTACAACTTTAATGCAATGCGTTTATACTTGCAAGCGACAATAATTCATCTTCATCATTAATAGATATAATTGACACTTTTGGTGTCAATGGTGTGTGTGTGATTACACAACGCTAGGTGGTTCTGAGCTCAATTTTGTGTGCGAAAACCGACAGTCGAATCGGTGTGCATGTAATCGGCTTTATTGCCAAATAAGGAAGTCGAGTGAATGCAGCGAGCGAGATGTAATTGAGGAATGAAGAAAAAAAAACAAGTGAAGATAGAAGCGAAAACGTCCTTCGCGATTACCACGATGCGCGTTTCATTTGAATCAACTCTAATAAGTTAATCAAGTGGTACAATATACAAAAGAATAAGTGATAATACGTTTCCGCAATGCTTTTTTATAGCATATATACAGTTATTAATTTAAATAAAACTTTGTTAATGCAAACTATCCGAGATTTTCTGCGTGTTACGCAACTCTTATTAAGGAAAGATCTATTAGCGAAGTGGAGAAAAAAAGGTGTGCGAGTGTTGGGCGAGAACTGGGCATATATACACACACACACAATGGGTGTGGGCAAAAAATGGATCAGGTGTTAAGAGAGAAATGGATGAATGAGAGTGAGAGAGAATTGGCGGCGCACGCCAACCCACCCATACCCGACACCTTCGTGCGCGTTTCCTTCTCATTGTACTTAGTGTTAACACCTTCATTGTGTTTCAGCGATACCAGTGATTACTGAAAATCATGAAATTGCAGGGTTTCAGTTTACCGGCGAAATTGGGAGGGTCAATCAACAACAGGGTGAGGGGGTGGGGTGGTTGTGTTTGTCGTGTGCCCGAGAATGCAGCACCCACACAGCGTGGAACAGATGCGGTTAATTTTCGGACATATGGGGTGGATGGACGATATGGGTGGATCGGTGAAAAGGGTGCGCACAGTAATAATACCATATTGCGTCAAAAATGGGCTGGATGCGAGCGAGGAGGTGGAAGAGGGTGGATGGATGATCGGTGGTATTGATATCACCATCACCCTACGCACCTCAACACCATCAACCGTGACCAGAAGATAAGCCCAATAATCTAATTAGGAAATATTTAAATTAATTTCTCCGTTTTGTCAGCACACATTCAACTGTTTGTGAATTCGCGTGACCAAAAAAAGCACGCTTCGTTCAATTATTAGTATTGAATTTCAGTTGCTCGACTCGTCATTTAGTCAATGATGAACATCTGCTTATTATTAATTATAAATATTAAAAAATAATAATCGCACCTTGCAAAAAGTAATTATTAACTTACAAGTAATGTAATTAGTGGTGTATTTCGCAAACCTCACAACGGACGCTTTATTAATATTGCTTAATTATAGATTTTCTACGCGAGGCCTCAAATTTTTTTCCGTCCTAACGAATCTTTTAAGCACATGTTGACTTTCTCATCTACATCATCTTCATCTTTGCGAAATATGTACGGCATATTTCACGCGTGCATCGTATTCCGTTTCTAATTGAAAATTAAAATAAAATTACAATGAAAAAAATCAAATTTAACTTCCATGGCCGCATTTAAGAAAATAAAATATTAATTAAAAAAATATGTACTAATGCATGACGCAGAATAAAAACGAATGACCGATGAAAATTTAAATAATAAAATATAACAAATATATTATTGTATTTGAAATCGATTTACGACGTGCACAAAATTGAATTCTACACTTTAACGTTTCGATTTAATTGATTTACAATACTATTGGTAGTTGATTTCTGTAACCCACATCATCCTAATTGGAGTGCAGTTATAGTCTGTTGCACAGATGGTTCTCTGAAAGGGCTTTTAGGTGATGATTAACAAATACCGGGTTGGATCCATTAATCATCCAAGCAAATGGAATGATTCCGCATCATCACACGACCTGCGCGTAACATTTTAAAGCACACAGAAAAAATATATAAAACATTTTGGGTGTTGCGTAATCAATCATCTGAGGAGGAGCAGATCGGACGAACGGATCGTAGAATTTGCATAAACGACGTCCCCGCATGTCGTAGTATTTATGAAAATAAAAAAAAATAGTAACGCATGCAATGGGTCACAAGTAATTGATGATTTTCTACCAAAAATTAGCATTTAACAAGAACAGACGGTACGGCACGCGTTTTTAAAATGAATTACAAATTAGTAGATCGCATCTGCCCATTATTGTACTTTCAATTTTTTGTTGTTGTTGATGTAACCACATAAAGTTTTGAGAAAATAGTTGCTGATCGTAAGTATTAGTAGCAAGTAGCATCTGCCCCGAGGATTGGATTTAGTTGTTTTAATTGGAACCCCCAAAGTGAGAGAAGTGGTCTCTCGGAGTAACGAATAACGCCGAAAGGTCACATGAAAGAAAGAAACGTAAAGATACGATCATCAAGAACAAAACGGGCAATTGTCGCAGCACGCTTTCGATGTTAATCATTCGATTAGAGATGGGACGGGCGATAAAAGAGTTAATTACCTAGCTAGCTACGGCTTAATAAAAGCGTGCATATAAAAGAACTATATATATATATACATCAATTCCGATGATGTTACGTTACGTTGCTAGCTAAATCACGGTGCTATCTATTACAGTTGCCCCATGTCCTCGCTCGCCAAATATTAAAGAGCGCATCTATCATTACCATTATTCGACTAGCGACAACAACCTCTTCCGCGATCACGATTATCGTTCATTGTGCGCCTTATACGGAACGCGGGATACCTGTTGTTATTTAATCATCGTCGGAATGAAACGAGGCATCGATTCGTGTCGATAATTCCGCGATCTGCTCGATTCGACAACAATGATGATGATGAAGGGGCGGCGGCGGTGGCAGCGGCGGTCATCCGGATAACGCAAAATCATCGTTCATCGTGTAATAATAATCGATTTCGAAAGTGGAGCGACGAGAGCCGTTGTTGCGTTCACGCTTTTTCGATTTCCAACCCACATTTTGAAGGAAGAACAAAAAGAGCGCATAAAAATTCGCAATTAGCAAACTGAAATCTTACGTAAAGTAGTCAGCATTAATCGTCGCGCATAAATCATAGATAGCATGTTACAACAAAGATATCGAACAACGAATAGGTAGGTAGGTAATGTGTGTTACGTAAACGCGGAGAGAAATCCCGCAAACTGCAGACAAACTACACCAGCAACCGCGCCGCACCGTGTTATATCAACTACTTTTTGGGCCCTCCGGGGACACATTTAAATTCCGCGCGGAACGATCCAGAAAACGCAACGTCAACAACTACCCAAACTGAGAGACAGATTAAATGCGATGCCTTCGGAATATACAATTCGGAAATGTTCAAAAAGTTTATTCAAATCTGAGATTTGAGAACGGGTCACGTGAATTCTAATTGCCCAATTACAATGAATCTTTGATTCGGACAAAGCCAAAGCTTAATGTACGAGTATATTATATACAGCAGAGAGTTAAAGTTTGAAGAGACAAAAAGTAAGAACATTGAACTTCCCGCATAATAATAAAATTCTATTGGAAATCATAATTGAAAAGACGCTTTCTAATTCACCAATGTAATTGAATGATATTAAAAGATTTACAATATTGAAAATTCCACAATTAGAAAACACGAAATAACTGATAGTGATAATTTCGCAAACATCATTTTGCTAGTGTTTATCAAAAGATTGACGCAAAGTAGATTATGTTATCAATGAACCCTATTAGTAAGATTAAGATAACTTACAGCAACTTCTTCATGTAACGTTTACGGGCGATCAACGTGTAGGATTCGCGATGTCCGGCCGTGAAATATTTCATTTTCATCTTGTAATCACTTGTACCAACTATTGCACATAATACAAAATCCCCAAATTAAACAACACTTAAGTAATAACCGGAGAACATTAAAACTAGAATCAATTATTGCACGAATATCAAATCTAATACGAATGATTTACTTGGATCGACGTTTCATCTCTTCCTCTCTAAATTTGTCTGCACGTCACTACAACTGTGCGGACGCAACGAGAGCGCAAACAAAACTGAAAAACCGAAAACGTGCGCTCGACTCGCTCCATCCAAACTCGGCCGACCGAGTCGAACACCCTTCTAGCAGAGGAGCACGAAAGACTCCGGAAAGCCACGACCGATCGCGTAATTTGCGTGAATAAACAAATATTGTCCATCGAAATTTCGGACAATCACAGATCCATGTCATGCACAGAGCAAAGAGCAAACAGCCGACAGTTTGTTTTCATATTTCTGGTAAACGCTTGGGTTTCAATAGATTAGGGAATTTGTATAAGAGACAATGACGACAACAACAACAGCAGCAGCAGCAAAAGGGACATTATTTTTGCGGTAGAAAAACCCTTTTTCGTCCCAAAAGCATTGACGTTTGACAGGGTTGACAGATAAATTGGTGGTGTATAGATGGATTACCCTTTTATCAGACGGCAGCAGATAATACGATTATATCATTTGCAACATTATCGTTGATCATAAAATTAGTCATCAGCAGTCATATCCGGAACAAAGCAATCTCAATATTTGCATATTCAACGATTAACTAAAAAGTTTCAATAATAAATTGCATTCGAAATGAAAAAGAAAAGAGAGAGAAGTGAGAGTGCAAATATGCAGGAAGAAGAATTATTAATTTCTCTTCTTTTCTAACCGTTTTTTTTTTGTTTCTGTTGTTATTGTTTTCGTACAAGTGAATGAATTTAATAACAATTAGATACGCTTTTAATAATAATAATTATGGCGAGAGCTTAGCTAATACGAAATTAGCGTTCACGTTAGCGATAGCCGGATGGAGAGCACAGAACCTCCTCCGGATGGTTAAATTAAACCAAGTGCGAAAGCTCTTGATGAGCGCAGAGAAATCGAGCAATATTTTCTAAATTACGCTAATTATGCAATTTCACATACGAGTTAATAAAGCGAAACATGATTTTACGATAATAGTAATCTTATTTAATAGATTTTAAGCTTTACAATTATGAGCAGCGTTTCTCTGGCATGTTCATTAATAACCAAAAAATGTGTAAGGTCTACAATCCACAAAGTTTACAAATAATAAACTGAAAACTTGTTCATCTAGTTTACTTAAATTTCCGAAAATAGGGGTTGTTTAAATTTTGTGAAAGTGTCGCTGGAGAATAAAAATGTCTTTGGAGAGCTCGTGGAAATGAAATATAACCCATTTATATAATATATGTTTTAACGATCCATCATAAAACTTAATTAAATCTACAACGAACGAAAGAGAAAAGGAAAAAATGATAATCATTCTAACTTTAAGAAAGAATTCTCGAGTTAATTATTATTTACTTGGTTTTTATTTTAATCACCCATTTGGCTGTATTATTTTTTTTCTAATTGGAAACATATATGCACGTAAATCAGACTTAGTATAATCCAATAAACAAAAAACCCTAAACAAATAGTGAGTTTCAAATAGTGAAACATCCTTTTCCAAAAGCAGATGAATGAACGTGTCAAAGAAAATTCGATTGGATTCCAGGACGGGCCACCTTTTTCTATTTTCTGTACGTGCTTTTCGCTCAACACTCGGAATCAAAGATGCAACTGTTAAAAAAAAAACGAGGAAGAAAATATAACAGTTAGAAAATATGCAGCTGCTTTTCTTCTGTTATCTTCAAATCAGACACGATGGAAATGCAAAAAGTAGCAAACAGATCTTTATATTTGCACAAATTACTTGTCAAGTATCGAGAGAGGCGATTTTATTCGGTGCGGAATTTGATTAATTAACATTCCGTGCGCGTCTTTTTGCCGAGGAATTAATTAATTGAAAAAGAGCAAAAGGAAAACGTACACAATCGATGATTGCGTTTTCGGGTTGGTCGATTTGCATACAACAAAGTATGCTCGATGCGCAGCGGAATGCAATAACAAAGATGAAAGAAAGAAAGAAAGAAAGAAATAATGGTAGGCAAATAAATAAACGAAAAAAAAGTAAAAAGACTTCCGCAAGTTTCGGAATTTGCGGTCAGGCTGAGTTGACCGCAACAACAAAAACCGGCAGCTCAGCTCGACACGTGCCCCGTCTCTTCATAGACTTACTTGTCCGAAGAATCAATTTCAGTGCTCAAGAAACTCAAGAAGAAGAAGGGCAGGTGCGAGGAATGATCGTATGTTTCCTATATTTATTTGGGTCCGGCGCTGTCGAGGGGAGACAATGATTGCAGCGCGCAACAACCCCTTATGCAATAAAAATAAGGTCGAGAGCAGCGAAAAGGGGGTTGATTTGGGTTGGACGGATGTGCGAATGTAATAAAAAAAAATGACAGGAAAAAAGTGTAATAAAGTATATAAAGTGACACAGTGAGTGTTTGTATGGTGTAGAACGCGGCTTCAACCCCAACTTTAGGAACAAATAAATAAATGTTAAAAAATAAACATATTTACCAATTGGTTACCATAACAATTGAAAAGTAACAGATTATACCAAAAGTTGCATAATTTTAAAAACGAATATTTGGAATGAGAATCTTAATAATGAAGAAAATCTTGTATTGCTACTACAAATAAATTAAAATGCGTTTTACATGAATGGAGAATGAATTCTAAGCAGTAATTGTAAAGGGTGTAAGTAAAAAAAAACCTAGTGAGGTAGAATTTCGATAAAATCTTAATCATTTATTAGTTTTTATAGCTTCCAGGATGCATTAGAAAAGCACAAATTTGCATTAAAATTTTAAACCCAATCATTATGTGACCATAAAAATTAATTTATACCCATAGAATGGGAAGAAAAAAGTAATCAAAATTCCGCTTCAAATCCCAACAGTCAAGTCACCTGTAATCCATAAATTATGCAGCAGAAAAAAAATCCCTTTTAATTGTGCAAGCAGCACACTTCGAAAAAGGAAAGAACACCTCTCAAACGAGCCCTAATTCGTTACGAAACCGACCATCAGATAAGGAATCCGATGGCCTACCTACAATGCCTAATCGAAAACCTATTTCAAAATTGAATGCACTTCATCGATCAGCACTTCATAAAAACTTGCGGCTACATAAAAGGGAGGGACTGTACTCGCGCACTTTAAAAAACATCGATTCCGATAAATCACGAATCAGTTTAAAGTATCTACTATGTAATAATAGAAAGAAAAAAAAAGGATCTAGGTGAAAAGGGTGCAAAAAAAATAGGGATGTTTCATTATCAATGCGAAACGAAAAAGTAAAAAGGGGATGGTAGTAAAAGTAACTAGTAACTAGAGTTTATTTATTACCCCTCGCGTTTTTTTTATTCTTCTTTACTACCTTTCAGATTTTAGTTAGCCCTAGCGTTGTTAAAAAAACATACATTCACGAAGTGCTTTAATATCCGTGTTGTACCTTTTTTTTAAATTGAAACTACTGCCATTGATCCGAGCGAAAATTGAAACCCGGATTAATTTATGGAAAATCCACCCCTTTTACCCTAAACAGGAGAAGTAGCAACTTCGGTTGCATTCTTAACCGAAAGTAAATAAAAAAAGGTCCCAATTTCAAATATTTTTAATTTGAAAACTTACAAATTGAATTTATTGTAATGGGATTTGAGGAAATTTACATATTTAAATCTGTTACCTTCACAACCGGTAATATTGAGCATAGGTTTTTTTTCAATTTCGTTGGGATTTTTAAATGAATAAATGTTATATACATCAAACAAAATATTAATAACAATAATATAAATTTTATATTTTTTTCTGCTATTTTTAATATTTGATCAATGTTTATGCTAATAAAACTGATAAAATATTTACGTATTTTATTTTTAAAAAGCAATAAAAAGTAGTAATTTTTACGAATTATCTTAGCGTATAAAATTATAAAAATTGCACTTTACAACAAAACATTTTTTAGTGTGGAGAAATCTACATTATTTTAGAAGCAATCTTTATTAAAATAAATTAATAATAATTAAATTTAATAATCATATTAAATGTGACCAATGAATAAATTATTTAAAAATTTCAAATAATAATACAATGATTTTGAAATAAAAATGCATTCCAAATTATTTAGTTTTGATAAGCGATATTTGCCAATTAACACATATGTAAATATTTGTTATACCTTTATACTTTATAAGAAAAATAAACATTCTAATTGATAGAAGTTATAAATTATTTTGTATATTTACGGATTATTTGAATTTGTATTTTAATTAAATAAATATTCAGCAAATGCGACATAAAATTTGCAAATTTGATAAAAAAGCAATAAAAAACGAAAATATGAGTCGCGGACGAACACCTGCATTGCAGCTGCATACGATTAAACAATCCTTATTTGGGCACGAAAATCAGTGCGTTCGCACATTAGATATGAAAGCAATAAAAATCAGTCGAATATTTAAAAACTGCATTATTTGCGTAAGAAAACAAAAACAAGATATTTTGTATCTTATCGAAAATATTGAAATAACTTTAAATTATTTTAAAAGCAGAAAAATATTTGTTCATTAAATTCAAAATATTGATAAAAATATTTGATAATAGATTTTTATTTGGTGCATAAAATTTTGATAGTTCTGCCTTAACTTGAAGCATTTGCAAAAATTAGTGGTGATTAACGGTGTAAATAAAAAAAGAAAAAAAGGGATTGGATTAGGAAAACGGAACCCTATGAGGGTTTCAATAACGGTTAATTCGCCTTAATGGGCCCTAATTAAAACGAATTAAATCGCATTAACTCAGAGAAAAACGCATGGGGGATGATGGTGAAGGCGGCGGGTGGCCCCCAAAAATTGCCCGTCCGTGTGAACCGAGTCGAAAGCTAATGGATTGTGCATTAAACCCTGCGGACATAAACTTCCTCTTTACTTACGATCGAGGAAGAAAGAACAAATAGAAAGTGAAAAAAAAGTAAATCTGCCACGGGCCAAAATCGGGAATTGAACTTTTCAGCGTAACAAAACGACAGCGCACCCCAGAGAGGTTGTCACCAGGTTAGTTCTGACATTCGAAACCCCCTCGAAGAGAGCCAACAAACGAAAAAAAAAGGTAATTGTAATGAAGAGCAAGACGCGATTTGCATTTTCCAACCCTTTCTTTTTTTTTTTGTACACCCGAAACGCGTTTACACGCTTGCCAATCATAATTATCGAAAAGTAAATGCAGTAAATCATTTCAGCTGCTGCTCGACGCGAATCAAACGGAAAGTTGAGAAAAAAATGACTGGTGCAATCTGAATGACAATGCGAGGATACAAATTATTTTACCGTAAATCACGACCCAATTTCAGATACGAAATTATTAATTCGATCTGCATACGATTACAATAAATCTAATTCGATGAAAAAGTGTACGTTTGTATGAACGTTGACTGTACTTTAACTGAATTTCTGACGATTTATATGGAAATTGATGGAACTGTATATTTGTTACAATTTGAAATTGCAATATCCATATCCAATCAAACAAACATTGTGCCATCGCCGGAAAACAAATAATCTCTGCCGCTGAATGGGCTTTTGGTCAATGGGGGAGGACAGAGGGCAGTTCGAGTCCGCACCCCAATATACACGTCTAAATCGAGGGCGGAAAACAATTGCCGCATCCACCCGGGAGTTTCATTATTGACAGGCAATATGATGGTAATTTATGGTCCTCGTCGATCGATGCAAACCATTAATTTCATTGAATGCACATTTCGGCCACCGAAACTGCAAACACACAAAGAGACGACAACGACCCTCTTCTTTCGCTCTTCACTCTTCAAAGGCTCGAAAACAGCGTGATGACGGTTACATCGTAAATAATAGAAGAACTTAATCCCGTTTTTAATAGCGATGTCAAAAGTATATCTGTATTAAATATATCTCGTAATTACGAGTAATTAAATTATTTAATTAAAGGTATTTAATTTCAGTGAAATTAAATTGATTAATCATATGAATTGGATGGATTAAACTGAAAATCCGTTGAAGAATTGGTGTATACCGATGGAAGAAAGCTTTTATACAGTAGCAAAAGATGCAAAGAAAAGATAAGAGAGTTCCGCCCTTTTTCGGCACGCGACAACCCTTCACTTTCTTTGGCAAACTAAATTTCAAAGGAGTTTCCGGATTCCGGCGAATGAAACTAGTTTTGCCACAATCGGGACCTTTCTTTTTTTTTTGCCGCACACTTGATTCTAGCGATAGAACGCATTGTTACAGAATGGAAATTCGACACTCGCTTCCGAATTGTTTCATCACCTCTTTTTGTGCACCCCTTCCTTCTCTTTCCACTATCCACGCCCGAAGCAAAAAGGTGCTGCTCCGCGTTATCGGATTGTGATGCATATATAATAATCCAAGTAGGTAATAAAACCGACGACCATAGGTAGATCGGTTTGGATGAAGATGAATGCAGGGATAGGGATGGAAAGAGAAGAGTTCGGTACGTACGAGGTGTGCGATTCGGTGCAATGATAAATTGATCGGAGGCCCGAACCTTTTGTGCTTGTGAAATTATCCAAAAAACCGACTTACAACGGTATTACACATCGCGTACATATATTAAAATGAAGAGTGAGTGGAGTCTATTGGGGCGCGCAACCCGACACGAACAAAGCGCATCGATTAATCAAGGGATCAAATCCGAAGGGTGCAGCAAATACGCGTATCAACTTCGGCAATAACTCACTGCGATGGTAGAGGTAACTTACGAAACATTGCGGGCTGAAGAAGAGCTGCTGCTATCCACGTACCTGAAACAAAAAGTGAAACATAATTAGTATAATTAGTATTTAGTTATGAGCAGATGTTTTCAAACAAAACCAATCATCCAATCTCAATAATCGATTTAGGAAACAAACGCATTGATAAAACGCACCCTTTAAGAATGCGAAGGTAGGTAAATAATAGAATATACAGGTTTTGATCAATTATTTGGGTAAATACTTTCACTTCGGCAAGTATCTATAAATATAAACGTTAGCAGTATTATATTCGATAGCATTATTTAATTTCACAATAAAACATTCGTTTGAACATATTAATTGAAGAATATCGACATAATTGCATTTAAGTTTAAGCACCGTGACTTTGGTATTAAGTGCAAGATAGAAAATAACGGCAAAAAGTAGTAATTTCGCATTGAAAATTGGTGATCAATCATCGGGAAAACAAGTACGCCCCGGACGAATGATTTTTCTTTTTCTTTTTTTTTCACCAATCCATCAAATTTGCAGTTCCTCTGCAATCGCTTTCAATGCGTTACTATTCGAAAAGGAACAGAAAAAATCGTCCCATTGTATGTGATTACGCGTATATATATTATGTAATCCGAATGGCGCGAGGGGAGTAATTTCGCTCTGTGCATCTCTTTCTCTCGCATTGAAAAGGGCGACCAAACATCACCATGTGCACACACATAAACTAAGCTCATCATCGATCAGACCATGCTCCGTTATGATAATGAACTCCACACTCTCTTCTCGTTTATTTTTTTTTTCCTCTCATGCACCTACCCAATGCATAATGACTAGTATCTACCCCCCGTTTTGGCATCATTTTTTGGAAGAATCGCCCTGGGGGTTACCAACAACAACCACTACAATAGCAGTAATAGAAGCAGGAAAAACCGAAAATCCCCAAAAATCCGACACTTAGCCACCCTCATTACTATTAAATCCGCTTTAGCTACTACTTTTTTTTACCGGTAAATTCTTTTTTTTTCTATTGAATCACCCCGAAAATTTCATTCATGGTTACTTGCAGTTTCAATTTTATCGTTGCAAATATTTGAATACGTTTTATAATAATACGAGTAATAGTTTTGGAAGACGAAGAAAAACGGTGTAGCATCAATTATTGTTTGTAATCTCATAGCATCACCCTCGTGTTGCATCAGGTTGCAAGGTAATTATTCAACAGTTAAGTCGTTTTTCAGCAGGTCACATTGTCATTCATTGTTTGCATTTCGCATGCAAACACGTGCGTTGCCGAAAAGTTATCTTGGGAAAGTTCGTTGGCTGGACCCTAGAGAGAGGAGATGAACAAGTGGACGCGCGAAAACCAGTTTCAAAAGAGAAAGAACACAGAGAAAAAAATAATAATCGCGTTATTTTTTTTTGTGTGAGCGCATCCCATCGTATCTTTTGCTACTTCGGGAGAAATGCTTGTCCACAGCTCATCCCCAAAGCATAAATCGAGCAGAAAAATATCGCACAAAGGGTGCATCGTCATAATAAAAAAAAACGAACAAAATATGGAGGAAAAAAGGGTGGAAATCGTTGGGCCAAACGGTGAAATGGTTCGGATTAAATCATAAAATCAGTCACGGGCAATTTTTCGCCAAAAGGTCCACAAAAAGGGATATAAACACAACAAAAAAAAAATGACTAAAAATCAGTTTCACGATAAATTTTATCACCGGAAAAGCTGATGCGTTCCGCTCTATAAAGGATTTTCGATACCGTTTGTTACATTCTACTATTTATTGTAACACATACAAGTATATCCCCCAAACTTAAACCAAAACTTGAAAGTTTAATAAAACTTTCCTTTTATTTATATTGTTTCCTAAAGTTATAGACTTAAAATTATCGATTCAGTTAATACAGATGTTTTAACTAGATACCAAGAGTTAAAGAAAAAAAGAGTAAATTTAATGTCATGAGATGTTTTAATGTCGACAAAGGGATTATTCAAAACGAGATACATTAGTGCTCTATTCTAGGATAGTTTGTTTTCTTAAAATTCTCGAACGCGTGTAATAAATAGTGTGAATAGTTGCTTTCTTTCTGCAGGGGTGAAGTGCATGCGAAAGAAAGGGCGAGGAGAGAGTTGAAAGGAGGGCTCCTTAATAGACGTACTAATAGATTCATCATTGCGGTAACAACAACAACTATTATCGCGGAAAGCTACTCTCCTTCTCTAGGGGAAACAACGAAATAAAGGAGATCTAGGTCTCTTCTCGCCTAGCTTTTTGGCGATTGCCCCAAGGGTGCATCGCTTCTATTAGGGGTGCCAAAGTGGCTTGTAATAAACAAGTCCAGCTCCTTTCTCTGTAATCTCCTAGGAAAGACTCCTTCCTTGCATGCATCTAAACGCAACTATTATATGCCCTATTTTCGGCAGATTAACTCTCCCATTCATCGCAAAGCCATTAGTTTTTTTTTGTCATCTAACACGTGTATCTAGAAAGGGTTGTTCCTTACAGAAGGAAAGAAAAGAAACAGCTATTCGCCAATAGATAACAACACGCAAAAGAAGGGAGAACTTGTATTCAAAGCATTGTATGCGCAAAACTGTGAGAAAACATTGCTCCAGTTCTATTAAATCTGCGACCAGTATTTGATGAACGAACGTTGCAAATCTCTATAGCTTCGACGACAGATTGTTATACTCCGCCAATCAAGAATACGACTCTATTGTAAAGAATGATCACTTTAATACCACAACTCGATGCAGTTAACTGTGAGAAAGCAACTAAAACGCGATTAAAAACTCATTCCCTGCGAGTAACAAAGTGAGAAGCAGAGTAATTTCTTTAGTGGTCGTTTTTTTGTTGTTGCATTGAGTAGGGCGGCGGTGTGAAGACTTCACTCCACTTCACCCAATTTCCTTCCGACTTTGTTAATGTATTAAAAAAAGTTTTCGTGTTTGCCCTTCGGTGCCGATATTTTCGGCATCTGGGAGAACAAACACCCAATTACTTAACGACATTTCACGCAGCTCATGCGGCAACAAAGACACGCAAGAAACAAACAATAACTAAATATAATTCTAGGGTAGCAACGAGAGGATAATAAAACGAAAAAAGGAACGCAAGAAAACACGTAAAAAGAGTATAATCTCAAGGTTGAGGGGATGGTGCCAGCGAATGGAAAGGTTAAAGTGCGCCCTTTCGGAAATTAATCGCATGATTTAATGGAGAACCAGCGACGCCCTTCAAAAAATAGACGTTAAATGAAAATAGCCACAACCCTGAACTCTGCGCGCTAAACATCCCTAAACACGCAATTTTTTTTCACCACCTCTGACGCGCTAATTAATTGAACAGCCATGATAAATTACACCTGATCACGATATGGATGCAAAAAAAAGCAATTACTTGCTCTATAAATAATTGCTAAAAGATAATTACAAGTTTTGTACAATTCATCATCATGTCAAATATGAATAAGTACATGTAAAATGTCTAATTTAAGATGAAATTTAATAAAATTATATTTTTCCATCTTAATTAAATCTGTCGAAAAGTTTTCAATAAATTTTGATATTTCGATTTTTTCGAGTTTTTTTTGTATTTAAAAGCACCGAATCCTATTTGAATACATTACAACATATTAAATAACAGCACGCTGGACAGATTACATAATTAATGGGGATTAGCGTGAAACGGGTAGCATGGAAGAACGTAATCAAGAGAAAGACAGAGAGGCGACAGAACGAAACGGTTATAATAAATCACGATAATCCGAAAATGGATATTCAAATTTATGACAGGGCCGAACCAGAAACGAAAATAAAAGGAAAACTAGAAACAAATAACCCGGGTCGAATGTCACGATTGCGTTAGTATAGTAAATGCCAACGAAATGAAAATGATATAAAATAATCAAATATTATTTAATAATGAAATGATACTTAATAGTTTTTCTATAATATTATGTAATTGCATAATGATATTATTTTTGATAATATACAGTGTATATTCTTATAACGAACAGAACAAACACTAATTAAACAAATATATTTTTATTTCACTATTATAAACATCCTGAATGTAAATCGTCGTTAATTAATGAAATACGTAGTTTCTGAAAATGAGAATTAGTTACGCTTACGTGGGCGTCCTGAAATTACAAATAAGGAAAGAAAGAAGTAAAAACTACATAAAAGAAACCTATTTAGCGTTCCAGTTCTCCATTAGCTTCGCAGTCAACACATACATCCAGACTGTTCACGAAAATAAATTAGAAACTAATGAGTCAGTTATAATGTGCAAAGATGAACAACACAAAAAAAAACAGAGAGGAAACAACGAAATATGGGAAACCCCCCTACAATATAGAAGCATGGCCAACTGTGACGGAATCCTATCACGCGTGGTTCCTTTTGTCTCCTCCCTACCACTTGGCATTCATCATTTTCACTGCGAAGAATTCTTCAGAATTAATAAGAAAAGAAAGGAAACACCAAATACACGTGAAAAACGCTATCGCACCACTTGATCGGTAGGCAATTGCACCGGAAAAAAAAGAAGTAATAATTAATCGTTTCTCCTCTTATCGAGTTCACACATCTTTCTTCCTGTCCGTCCGACCGCCTTCAACCTCAATTTAACTCGGTTAAGGGTCTCGCTTTCAGAAATCTGAATAAGAAACATTTCACGCATTGTCAGATAGTTACAAGACATTTATAATTGCCCTCTGCGGCATACATGAAATAAGCAATTGGAACGGGTCTAGTCCAATGCGTTTCAAATATTATGACTTATTATGTAACATGGTAATAAGTACTTGTTACTTCTGCTTTATTACATAAGTGCGACAGGAAGCGAAAAATTTTTAGCAGTAAAACTTTAAACAAATCAAATGTGATACATAAAGACACATTTTTATACAGTAAATAAGATGCCACAAAATTGAAGCTGAATTCTGCATGGCTGTACTTTCCTGAAACCGCAGGAAATTGCAAAGGTTTAATTGCCCGGAGTAATCAGGAATCTGGTTTACCAATTCCGAATGAAAGAGAAGAAATTGGAATAGGGAATGATGAGCGCGAGAGCAAACGAAACGCGGACCGGCGCTTGCTTCCGCGATGATGCAATTAGCGCTCGCAATTAACGCTCCTCGGTACCACCATCGTCCTCCTACTGCTCTCATCTTCTGGTATAACAGCATTTCGCACGTGCAATTCATTACCGGCATATTTCCGCTCGCTCTCTCAACTTTTTCTGGTTTTATATCTTAAATATAGTATCAAAGATGAGCTGCTCTTTGCCTCGTCCGTTAATGGCAGCAAACGGGAATAAATAAAAACAGACAAGTATCACGTATATAAAAGGTACACCAGAAACGTTTATGCGGCGCATAGAGATGAACAACCGGAGCGTAACGTGAAAAAAAAAAGCGATGTCCGAAGAAGACAATGAGGACGAGGGATGATCATAATGGAAACAATATGAGGAATATGATGTTAGCTGTCAAAACGTTAAAAAAGGGCCCCGGGGATGGATGCACGGATGAAAGAGAGGACGAGCGATGAGGAAGGAGAGGAGAGCGCGCGCCCATACGCCGCGTTTAAAATAACAAACAGCTGAAGCACCCCTCCTTTTTGTCTCCCTAAATCTACATGTTCACCCTCTATATTTTATATGTATACCATTTTTTAATATTTTTATTATTCTGTAGCGATTTTATTATCATCCCATTCCGATAATGGACCGGACCCCTCTTTGTTGTGAACCCCGGGGCTCTTCGGACTCCGACGACCACCGGAAACAAAACACGTGCGGCAAAGGACCGAAACTTGCGATGACCGATCTGTCAACGTCATCAAATAGAAAGCAAAAAAACATGACGAAACGGGTGTTGGGTTTTGATTGAAGCTGAAGAGTAGGTGACGAATGCAGCGGTCAAAAATGAAATCAGATATTCGAGTAGGGAAACAATAAACCGTCCTACTACTACTACTACTATAAGGGGAACGAAAAACCGGTAATCATAATAATGGTGATAATAAAATCGGATCATTTGCATAAATGCGTGCAAAAAACCACGAAACTTGATCCAAATCCGTTAGATAAAGTAAATTTAATATCTACTCAATACTCGTTACTCAACAAGTACTTCGTAATACACGTCAATTGCATTTCAACATGCATTTCATTATGTAATTACGTAAGTTATAAAATTATTCCTTTTAATTGCACGAGATGTATTTGGAATTTGTGTCGGATGGGGTCTCGTGTCTTTTAATTGGGAAAGGTTCGAAGAACAACCGGAAGTGGAAGTCGCAGGGCCAGACGCGCGTCCACTTATTATCATTATTATTGATACGAGGTGCAAGTGCGCGTGCCGTAATGGGTTGTAGTAATTAAGTAAAGAGAGAGATTATACCTCATTAAAAGTAAAATAAGTATGCGACACGGAAACAAAATATGCGCTCGCGTTTGTTATAGGAAACGAGACGGTCACGCAATTGCGCAAGCACACCTCCTCTTCCGTCCATGCATTCAACCACCCAAAAGCAGTTTGCATCAACCCCATCCTTTCTATATTCTTTTATAACAAAGCAACTTTAACAAAAGTTCTAAATGTTTTCAAACAATTAAAACTATTTAAATCAAAAATGTAAGAAGTAATAAATAAACTGAAAAATTAAATAGGATCACGTTTTTAATTGTGCTATTATGGGACATAAGAACACAGCGACCCGCATTCCATGCGAAAAATATTAATTACATAATTCACTTCTTCAATTGCTTTAATTGCTGCAACGGCAGAAGGAAACAATTAACAAAACGGCGGCTATTTCCACATGTAAATTAAATGTCAAAGCCGGCCGCTGGGGGAGTGGGGCTCGACACACAATTACACGCCGAATTTACTTGCTTAACTCTGTTTCTTTTTTCCTCATTGCTGATGTTATTGTACATTTTACGGTGCGTTTGTTATTACGCGATTTGCATGCGAATTAAGATCACTTAATTTAATGAAAACATGCCCGAAAAAAAGAAATGCTTAAACGAAAGCGAAAGTTGTCGTTCAACGCGCGTGGCACAAAGGAAACAATCGAAAACTGCCGGCGCAAGTTACGCAATCGCAACAAGAATAACAATTGATATAGTGCGGCGACAACAATAACAACAACAAGAAGCGCGGCCTTCGGGCTATTATGAATTACAAATAAAGAGCGTTCGCATCGTGCAGGACTCCATCTATTGTCGATGCATAACTTTCACGCGGAACGACATTTGAGTTGCCTACACACCGAGATACAATAGAAAAAGGAATACATGCAATAATTTCATAACTCAAAATCGCCGTCGCTGAAGTAGCAGCAGCAGATTTACATAAAGGTACAGATAAAGATGAAGAGGAGGAGGTTGCACACGTTTCTGTTCACGAGCAGTTACCAAACTGTAAATTAGCGATAAGAACCAGAAGAAGCAGTCACTTGGATGGAAGCTGCGGAGATAAGAAACGACAGAATTGGGCACACGATGCTAAAAGAAACGAATAACGAAGAATGCAAACAAAACGGGGGTGGAATGAGCAGTAAATCCAAAGATAAACGGATGTTTCATCGAAGAGGGAATAAGCTGATGTTGTCAAACTTGTAATCAATCATTACTTAAGAGTATACATTTTTTTGACAGAAAAGAAAAACTAATTGAAAATTAAAGCTTTCTATATAAATTACAAAATTATCTCCAACTTTAAAATTCGCTTATTACGAACCAATAGTAGAAAGCAATATATTAGCAATGTCTACAAAGTGCAAAAACTAATTCAAGTTCAAAATAATAGACAGGAAGAATCTTCGCAAAATGGATAACTGTGTAAATTGATTGGTTTCGATGTCGGAGAGAATGTAGACGAATTAAAGAATAGTGTTCAGGGATCGCTGACTATAAATAATAGTTAATATTAGAGTCATTTCGCAGCTCGAGGGAAGTTCTTGAATGAGGAAATGGAAAATGCAAATATTTCACTTCATCCAACAAGAAACACAACACAAATTAATTATTGCAATAATATTCAGTAATAAATAATAAATTCATTAATTAATTGTTAATTTGTATAATTTCATATTGAGCATATTTTAAGAATCTAAAAGCAAAACTAATCGATCCGATTACAGAATATACAGTATAGACGAAACTAAATCTCGCTTTCAAACCGTGAATGTCAATGCTAATGACGGCAATAATAATGCTAAAATATAAATGATTTCATAACGGACTTCGCGTTTTAATTAAGTTTCCCACAGAAGTCAGAAAAGACGAAGAAAAGCAACCGAGAGAAAGAAGAAGACGAAGAAAAAAAGCAAACTTACAACGTTATATCCATGTAGTAACTAGTAACCAATCCAGTTGTGTGCGAGTTGATCACATTTATTTTTTTGCCTCTTTCTCTTGCACACTTACTGCTTCAGTTTAATTAGTTTGCCACGCCATTCAATCTATTTTTCCCATACACATACAACGATTTTGCTGCTCACGTTAATTCCAATATCGCATCGAAGATCAGATGTGTATGTGTGTGTGTGTGTGTGTGTGGGTTATAGCAATAAAATCATACGATTATTACAATCAGAGCAGAAGAGAGAAAAAAAACTTAATCGATTTCGCCCGAAACGAAACAAATCACAATCAGAATTTGGAAACGTAAACTGTAGACTTTCGAGAGTGAAAAAAAAAATGCAAATCACATAGAACGAATCACAAAATCTAAATCTGAAATTTGTTCCGAAACGTCGAAACGTAGAGTTAGTTAATTGATGCCAGCACAAGAACGAAGTACCGAATTATGTTAATTCGATATTAGCATTGATTCTATTATGTTTTTGTTTCTTTTTTTTTAATAAACGCCTCCTATTCAAATACCTAACGATAATCGATTTGGTTTGCAGACTCGAAGGTTAAATAATATTAGTTTGATGGCATTTGGCATTGCCACTTGTGAAATTCAATTTGTTTTTAGAACATTACTTATTGAATTTCTTAACTAAAAACAAACATATTTCAAAAGTAATTGTTCTATCAAGAAAACTATTTATGAACGTTTACGTGCAGAGACAACAAGCAACTAGTGTGCAACTCAGCAGGGAGTAATAATTAAAAAATAATACTTGTTTTAATCGCCTTGCAAAGCCAGATGTCAAATATAACACATAACGCTTGACGGTTCAATTACGGACGCAACGCAATCAATGTCTGGCGGCGGCACCGGCAATGGATTGCAGGAAGTCAATTCGGCGCGGCGGGAATTTCGAATTTCCGGCATTGGAAAGCAGAACGCTTTATTCGTGTGTGTGTATGTATGTGTACATATATATTTGTCAACGTATGAGTGCATGTGCGTTGTTTCCACGATCAATTAGAATCGGAGCTGACGAAGCCAACCGTGATGGTGAACGGGGACCAATTAAGGACTCGTTGTTTGCGCTGTTAGTCGTTCTTGTTGTTAATGTTGATGTTGTCGTTGTTGTTGATTTCTTTCTGCTGGCGCAATTTCAATTACAATTAAGAGCACAGACCGGCCGTGTTTTTCCGCGATGGAAATTTCCGCGAGCAACAATCTAAATGCAAATCGAAGAAACTGCATCATTGCAACGACGGAGAAACAAAATTGAAAATAAAAGAAAACAATTAAAAAAGAAACGCAATCGGAAGAGTGGATGCATTCCAAGTAATTTGAATCAATGCAACCGCAAGAAGCAAAAATGATGATAGGAAATAGAAAAACGTTTATGAATTCGATTCGAGGAAAGCGACACGCATTTAAATTTCCGGGTCCTAAAAATATCCAGACAGTAACGAAAAGATGTGGTTGCTGTTGTTGTTTGTTATTATACGTCTTGGGAACTCGAATATAAAGAAATAAAGAAAAGTGTAGATGGGCAGATGCTGTCGGTTACATTTTCAAGAGGAAATGCATTAAGTTTATTTATCTATTTCTTCCTCTGACGAATGAATCTATTTCGAAGGCCGCATATTTGTGGGTTACGTCATGGATTCGTCGTAGCCTCCTCGGCTGCACAAGCAACCAAACCCAACCATCCAACCACCCACTACAATCGGGCTCAATTTCTAGATCAGTTCCTGCCGCAACAAATCCGCATACTGCGAGATGAAATATGAAATGAAAACGAGAAAACGCGACAAGGATAGATGCATATGCACATATGTGTTAAACGACGATAAAGTAGTAATGGTAATCATAATTGCGGCCGGCCGGTAATGCGAAATCACTTCGGAGCGAGCGTTACATAAAACTACTATATATATATATATATATATATTACTAGTATATATGATTGTTTATTTTTCTTGTGGTGTGGTGGTGTTACGCTCTCCCATTTTTCAGTCGACGTTTCGCTATTTGTCGATCTGAATGAAATCATTAGATCGGATCACGTGCATTTAGAAAACAAAACAAGTAAGCAAGCAAGCAAACTCAAATTATAAAATTCCTCGTTTCATTCTGACTACATTTCTTTTGATCCGCAATTAGACTCGTGCTCAATTGCAACATACATACTGTATATATGTGTGTCTATGTTCAAGTGGAGTGCGAGTAGTGTTGGACGTGTGCTGTATGGCTAAGTGGACTCGAAGCCTTGATTACACTGTGCCAATTCGAACTTACAAATATCCTTGCTAGTAGCGAAATCGATCATTTTCCCCCTTTAATGGCATGCAATTACATATTGACATTGACATCTGGCAACATTCTATCGAGTGATATCAAAAATAAAGTAATAATTATTAAGACTTACGACTAATCATATCAAAGAGGGACGATTGTTATTTTCTTGATAGCAAGAGGAGATATCGCAGTATTGACTCACCTGAAACAGAAACGTGAAAATAATTATTGAGTACTAATTTTATAAACACTTCTAAAGATATGCATAAAGTAGGCGGAAACACAAACATAATTACACTTAGGTCATCAACGTGATATTACTATTTTTGGAGAATCCGATAATTTCTGAATATAAACTTCCAAAGAACAATGAATCATGATTTGTGACGATGCATAGATTTCATTTTAACTAATGCATTAATACTTATAATTGATGGTAATATTTAATCTTTTACATTTTACATACTATTGTCACAACTTATCTGGCTTATATCGACATATTTTGTAAGTGTCAGAATATTGACAATTTTATATGAATCATTTACATTTACTTGTTTGTCAAAATTATCGTCAAAAATAAATATTGAAATTACTTAAAACATGCTAAATTTCTTGAGAAAAGAAATATAACGCAAAAGTCTACTTGAAGATAAATTACTTCACATTTAGTATATTTTCTTAGCGAAAGGCAATACCGAGAAAATAAATCTATTTACACAAGTATCTTAGGGGGGTTGTAAAAATGTAGAAGTTACGGTCGTCGTTATCAATTCCCAATAGGGGACGGCGTATATATTTGCCACTTGCAAACATTGATAAAACTGGAAAACCTAAAATCGCTCGGTTCATAGTTTACATAACGTCTGCAATTTTACAATCGCATCCCACTTCTTACATAGAATGGAGCCTCTTCTTCGATCGATTCCACAGAGAAAAACGATATAAAACCAACGGTAATTCTGATGCATAACAAAATGCAATAGCAAAATATTTAAATCCAAAATGTTAATTATAACCAAACGCACATTATTTTTTTCATTCGGTAAATACATACTAGTACTACATAGTTCCACTTATTTTCTATTCTTCTATATTTTCGATTCAATTTTTATAGAGCGTGCAAAACGAACGTGCGGTGAGTTTTAAGAGTTTGTGTGTGTGCGCGCAATAATTAATAATAATTCGCAATCGAATTGGAACGCATTCGTAGTTGTGAAAACGATTTTCTAAAGGCTACAGTTTTGGAATCGAACAAGGTATTTCATTGCAAACTGGCAACGCGGCTCCCTCCGCATTGTTCTGCAACTGTTTTTGAAATTCAAAACGCGATCGCGCCTGAACGACAAAAATGAAAACTATGAGCGGGGAATCCCAAAAATGGGGACGCGCGAAAGTTTTACTCTGCGTGTTACTATTTTATCATTATTATTAATTGCAACCAAGTGTTGTTCTTGTAATTGGTCCATAATTCAATTAGGCTATCTGCGAATGAGACTGATGAACTCCTCGCTCTAAATCATCACCAAAAGAGATGTTGATGATGATGTTGGGTATGAGGTGTACGATGGAAGTGTGCAGTCGCGAACTTCGAGAGGCGATGCAATTAGATCGGCAGAAGAACACCGCTAATTATATGGTATTTGCGGCGCGAAACTGCAATTGCCGTAATCGACGAGAGCCACCTCTTTCACTTCTCAATTATCACCATGCATGCATGCATGCATGCATTGCACAGAAGGAGGAAGAGATGGATTAGCCATGTAAACGAGCGAAATCGATACGTTTCACGATTATGCAAATAAGAATGCAATTAATGATAAGAAATTAAGCATTGGATTGTGCGTTTCCGGTATGCAGAAGAAAGAACGGTAATTCCTTCGTTTTTGTTCGGTTGTTGTTGTTTTTGTTGGTCGTTTCATGGTGCATCAGCAGCAGCAGCAGAAGCAACATTAAAGATCGCATCGTATGTAAATCAGACGAGGCGCGTATCCAAAGAGCCCAGGGCGCTGGCACATTTGGATGCGCTTCTTCTTCTTCTTCTTCATCATCATCTTCTTATTCTTTCGCCCGGATAACCAGATACACGTATTTACGGCAGGAGAAAGAATTGTTGATGATGATGATGAGAAATGTGACCTCGAAAGGCATAAAGCAAGCACGCACACGAAAATGTTATCTCAGAGAGGATGAGATGGTTACGTTTTACATGCATTTTGGTATTTAGACTACGATTTTAACGAATAACCAGAGATTTGGCGTTGGTAGCAGGATGAAGGAATATCATCATGAATGGTAGTCGTTGTCTTGTCCTCGCTTCCTCCTCTCAATGAAACGCATCTAACATGTGCCTAGTAGTTTCAGCTCTTATCAAGAGCGCAACGGAAAACGCGATTTGCGATTTGAATCATCTGGCATGCAGAGTCTGAATTAAACATGTGTATATCAAGAACTACAAGAAATCCATGAATGAATTCGCTTGTGCATTAAGTAATAAAGAATAATCTGCATAGATTAGCAACTTCCTCTCTCCGATTTCTCTGTCTCCTTTCCACGAATGCGAAAGACGTTAAATTCAAAAGACAATCGGATGGCATCTGCAATTTTAATTGAGAAGGCCGAAGTCGGTCAACTTGCTTCGCAGATGGTTCAAATGTTGTTTTTCCCATTAAAATGACACACATTGCGACCTCGTGATTAATATATAACATATCGCGAGCATCTGCTAAAAACTGGACCAGACCCATCATCCATACACGACGATTCGTACGTAAGTGCTAAAAGACATCTCTCGATGAGAGGAGGACGTGTTTAAGTAGTATACAACTTGAAGGAGAGTATCGCAGAAAATGAAAGGAACGAGATGAGATGTTGTTATTATTATTACACGTCTGTTTATCGATCAAACTACTTCACTGGATGAGCCCGAAGATGCGAGAAACGAAAATAGAAGAGAAAAAGATGAGAGGTTGAAATGGGGGGAAGATAAATATGCTCTGGTTATGAATAACATAACTAGGCTGTTACATTCTCGGCGGCCGTGTTTTTCTGCGCCGGTTTCGCTTTGCAGAATGAACAATCGAATTACACACATAATTCTTAAAATGTTGACAGTATCAGTAAACAAACTTCCGAATAAAACTACCAAATACTAAAGGCAGTAGAAATGGGAATGTATATACATATATATTCGATTTCCTGCAAGTCGATCAAATTGTTTCGACTTAATAAACGACCGAGAAAGATTCTATAAAGACCAGTGAGCGTGGAAGCACAGGTTATTAAACAATTATCGGAGACGCAATTTAAATTCTTCTTTTTTTTCTTTTTTGAGAGGGAGAGGAGGTAGGTAGGTAGGAAGGAAGGTTCACTCGGTTTTGTTTTTATGCCGCCCCGCGGCGAAAAAAACGCGATTTCGTAACGTTCTTTCGTTCATCCATTGCAGTGGCGTTGATTTTGACGTTGTCGTCATGGTAATGTAAATAATAATGGCACATTAATATTACGCGCCACGAGGATGGGTGCATGGCATGTGTGTGTGTGTGTGCAGTGCATTCATCGCGCGATGCGAATACGCAACAAAGAGGAAAACGTGTAACACAGCATAAGGATGGATGAACGAACGAATGGATGGATGGGTTGCGATGGGAGGATGCCAGAGCATGGCATGTAGATGGCAAAGTATGGCATAGCTTGGCACGGTACGACCAACGCAATGTGATGTGGGTCAATAACTGTGCGATGCCCTCTCGTCGTTGCTGCCTCCTCTTCTCTCGTCATACATACAGAACCTACTAGTACACAAAAAAAAAATATATATATATGCTCCTTCCAGCAACCGCAATTAATGTACATGAAGCTGTCAAAAGAAGTACTTTTGCTATGACGAGAAACAAGTAACCGCATGAAATAAGTTTACAACTTATACCGTTACCAATTTGAAATCCAATTTAAAATAATGGATACTTTAAATTCAGAAAAAATGTAGTATTCCGAATTCTCATTTGAATAGTATGCTGAAGACGGAAAACAATGTTCAAAACACCATTGCATATTCTACTATTACTGAACGTGTAAAATTGTAAAATATGGATAATAAATAAACAGGAAAGTTATAATATATAAGAGACTCTTATAAGAGATTAGTAAATTTACTAAATGCAAACAAAGACTTAAGTAGATTAAATTCTACTTAAAATTACCAACTCTTTTAAAGTATAGTGTTGATACAAGCAATGGTGATAAAATCGGTGGGACGATATCGTCCCACAAGCGCTATTTAGTAGTGAACGTGAGTTGAATCGGAATTGCAAGTCTTAGAAAGTGACATTATTAGACTGATACAGGTTGACGTTTGACGATGGTCATAAGCACCTGGCAAACCTTAGTAAGTAAGTAAATCAGTCGAAAAGTGATGGGTAGAGGAGTATCAAGCGGCAAGACCATTGTTCGAATTGAGTTTCTGTGCCATAAATGATCGAAGACCGCGCCGCGCGCGCTCCATTCAAATGCACTACGTGACGGAATCCGACGGAGCACGAACTCCCTTTTACGTACGTTTCGAAGCCGTCCATTCTTTATTTTTGTTTTCATTTCGTATGATATATATATATATATATGTATTATTAATACGTTAAATTGCGCATTACATTTCACCGGCGGTTTCTCTCCGCCGCCTCCGACCTCACCCCGAGCCGCACTACTTAATCCTCACTTATCCATTGTCGATTATTTGCACAAACCAACACAATTGAATTTCAATTTTCCATTGTTTTCAAACTAGATTAGAGTGAAGAAAAAAATATGAAAATTTAAAATTGGACGCTTTGAAAAACACGAAAATAAATAATTGTTTGAGTACGCAAATTAAATAATAATCGTACACTAATTGAAGAAACTAATCTTCAAATGGGTTTTAATGAATTCTTTATTATATTCTAATTATTAATATTATTCGCTGTGATGAGCGAGCGATTGTTTTCCACTCATACAAACTAAGCATAAAATTCTTCGTTAAAATTATTTAAATTCATGTGTAATAAACTTAATTAATAGTTTAAAAGTGAAGAAATGTATAAATATAGAATGTGTCAAGTGAATGACAGATGTCAATGACAAGTTTACTCGATTTACCCATTATTCTCATTGGTGACTAACTGCTCTAGCATTTGGATCTTCAGCATGATCGTCGAATAAATCCCAAAAGGACAACAAAAAACGTAGTACACATAAACAGTTCACTCACTCAAAACCGTGGGAGAAGGGTAGGAGAGGAATGGATTGGAGAGCGATCACCGAAAATTATAGTTCAAATAATATCTATCTATCGCTGAACGCAAAAGAGAGGAAAAGAAACAAATAAACAAATAACAAAAAAACAACAAACTAAAGTTGTATCTGTAGAGATAAACTCGTCGTCGATGGTGCTCGAGTGTTTCACATATTTAATGATCCCCGGGGATGGAAACACGTCTAGAGTCTATAGCTGTTTGCTCTGGTACGAACAACGATCGTTGGTACTGTCTGCGGTGGTAATAACGATTTCGTTCGAGGAGAGGATGGGAGAAGAAGAAAGTCGCGGATGTGCGGCCTGTGGGACACCCACATCGGACGAGCGCGCGTCTTGGACTGTTGTCGGTGGCGGCGGCGGCGCGGGATTCGTGTGTATCGCAACGAACGGCAAGGAGCAAGCGGCAAACTGCAACGGCAACCGACCATAGGGACGAACGATGTGCGGCAAGCGTTCCTCATCTTCCTTCCACATCCACCCACGCGCGCACCATTGCAAAAACACTTCCCAAGCCCTAGCATTCATCCCTCCGGACATCCGAGGCAGCCACACTAATTGCCTTTCATAATTAAAGCACGCCCGTCAACAATAACAAGCAAAAAGTTCGACTATTATCAGTAAATAAAGCAGAAATATAATTAATATAAAAAAAGAAAAGATTTAGCAGAAACCGAGATTAACCACAAATTTCAGTTCTTTTATAAATTTGATATCGATATGGGTTTGGAGAGCTGCGCGCACTTTAACTGAGCTTTAAATTACACGGCTGTTAAATCGCACGATCATAAATTGACCCTAATTACATGGTATTAACATACATTTCGTCCCTTTTCCTTAAGAGCTCTAATATTTCAATCTCTACCTGACCTAACTGCCGGTTAACCTAAGCGCGCAGCGTGAAGCTACTACACGACTAGTGTTGTCGCATTAATTCATACCCATGCCAATTCAGGATTTACGAAAGTTCATAAATTAAAGTATCGACATTACGAAATAAACGAAAATAAAGAATGGACTGCTAATTAATAATCAATACGTAATTGATCATAGATTTCGCATTCGATTTACATTCCGTTTAATTGCCTGATTGATCGATTAATATTATATTGAGTTTATATATAATCATTGTTCCTTCGCATTGCATTGTAAATCAATCAATTACAAATCCTATATATAGCGAGAAACTGAATTCGCGTAGAGCACCATAAAATCAATGAACCATTGTTATTTTTTGTGAAATGCAAACACAAACAACTGAATGTGTATTCTTTGTACAACTGACAAACGAAATAAACATAATTTATATCATTTGCTCTTATAATGTCATCTAATTTTTAAAAACAGGTCTGGGGTGGAGGATAGAGTAATTAAGTTCAATTTGGAAGAAGATTCGATGCAGCATCTGCTCGGAACAATCGCAAAATGCCTGCCCTTTGTGTCCTTACCTCTATTTACGCGACGCATCGGAGGCAATAAATAAACTCGCGACAATTAATATCAAAAATAAATAAAAAGAGGAGCAAAAGAGAGAGAGAGAGAAGTGCGGCGGCTTCGGACTTCGGTCAGAGAGGAGGACCGTCCGAACAAAAGGGCGCGCGCCGTCCTCAATGCAAAATTACGTAAATTTCACACCCCTATAATTAAGGATCCAAACAGATTCTATGATTTACGGGCGTTTTAACCATTCGTACACCCTCCTCGAAGCCCGCTTTAATATTTTTTTTCGGTTATTGTCCAAGGAAGGGGTCGCATCATAATCGGACACGGGTCAGCGCTGCGGGACGCATCTGGACGCTCAACCCTTTCCTCTCACTCTTCAACCATCCACGATTCTTCAATAGCAAACCCCAAAAGTTTAATTTAACAACGAAAGAAAAAAAATTGTCTGCACGAAACCAACATTTTTGTATCATATCGAATTACGTACGCATTGTTGTTGCGGTGCATAAATCAGTTGGGGTGGATGGAAAGCGAATAAAATAAAAAAGAGAAGAGTTCGCCCTTGATTGGGATTAATTTGCCGGGCCGAGCAACAAAACAAAATTACCTGCGATTTTTAGGTTCCCTTTTTTTGCTCTATATCAAAAGAGTTATTAATTGCGCTTTTTCATTTCTTTCCTATTATAATATTTAATAATATATATTCACTCGCGCAACTGCATCAGAATGAACTAAAAAGGAGCAACATACATACATATTTTATCTATATGCATTAATATTTAAGAAAAATAAATTAAATCCAAGATTAATATAATAGTACAAACTAGTGCAAATATTTCTATTTCCTAGAATGAATCATTGCTATACGAAAAATGTGATTACATTATTGTATTATCTTAAAATGATTGATATAATGAATGAATCATATTTTTGGGGAAACAATATATAGAAAATTAAAAACTTCTCGATTGTTAGAAGATTGATAATTTACGCGTGTAGTGTAAGTAATTGAATTTTGGCAAGGAATGGGAGAAGTGATGAAGGCATTATCTGGAATGAATAGAAGTATGAATATGGATTATATAGATATACATATATGGATGGAATCGATATGATGGATGAATGCATGGCATTGTGCAACGGAAGTGCCGAAATTAGCGCGCCAAAACGGGGCCACCAAATATGCAGCACCAACAGAGCAAGAAAAGCAAACATTATGCGACGCGCGTACAACTCACATCGACAGAAGGAGATGAGATGGTTGGAAAACGAAGGCAAGACGAAGATGGAAGGAACGTCGGCGAGGAGTGAAGAAGAGAGGAGAGAAAGACAATGGGCGTATTGTGCAATTGTTTCGCGTGCAAGCCGCAAAGGAAGAGGATGTGCGGTTGCTGTAAACGATTAAGGACGTGCTCCGAACTACGAATGATGCACCACCACACATCCATCGCTCATCCTCCTATTCTCTTTAAATCTTCGTAAACTCCCAATGTCATTGCGTAACTGATCAAAACAAATGACAATTGGATAAGTAAGGATGTCGAATAATTGGAGTGAGAGGATGATGATCAAAGAGGAAAGCGGGGGCGATAAAGCCTCTCATCTTATCGACGCTCGGTGTCGACTGTAAATACTGATCAGGGTCAAAAAACCGAATCCTCGAGAGATCGACCCGCATCGCTCGTTATCGGATTTCATAAATAAGATTAATAAGAGGCATTAATTAGAGGGACGAACCACACCTCACGATCATTACAATCGCAGATTGTGCAAACTTCATGCAACGATCAACCAACCACCCCTCGCACCCCTTCACGACGTGCGGGACGTGCAGCTGACACGCGGTTTATTTTTTTTTTCTTCTCCCTCTTCTACTAGGCCAGTTTTAATCGGCTTTGCTTTGGTCATAGTTGCGTGATTCAGGTCCGATTGTGTCCCTCCATTGCTGATGACTGACCCCCTAGTATAATTCTATTCTGAACGATAGTGAAATAATAAGTAGGCAAATAGGAATGTGTAAATCGGATCGATTGATTTCGTCCAAACTAGGAGGGAATGAATTGAGTCGTTACGGTGACCCACCACCCCAAAGTTTCAGTGAAATGAAAACGCCACCCCAACGACGAAAATAAATTAAATCAAAACAAGTTATTTCCTCTCTTTCTCCCCACCACCCCAAACATTACTCTAGGTTAGACAAAATAAATTAAAATAGAGATACATGTACGAACGGAAGAGCAAACAAACAAATTCGCCCGAAACAACAAACAATGCGGAGCAAAGAGGAAAACGTAATTGAATTTTGACTGCAGCTGCTAGCAATCATGCGAAATGAGACGAACTTGCATACACAAACAGCGTGGCTAAATATATCAAACATACATAGACTTGGAAATGTTACTTTCGAAGCAGCAATGAAATAGCATATTCCAATGAAGAAATTAATAATCAGGAAAATAATCGGGAATGCTTATCCTTATATGAAAATGTACTTATGTACACGGGCGATAGCTGATGCATATTGAAATATGCAATATTGGCAAGTATCGTGTAGTGAGGATTTATATTAGATACTATTTATGAACATAAACTTTGTAAAGTTTCATCTGAAAGCCAAATTGGGAAATATGCATGAAACTTCGTAATGAATTTATTCCCGGAATATGGAATCATCTGTCAGCATGTTGACGAACGAATGCGGTTATAACGTTTCGGGAAGCGCACAGCATTTCATCCGGTCGCTGATTAGGACTTCCTACGGACCCACCAATTCCCTGACGGACAGGACTCAAGGACGAATTAATCATTAATAGGCGTCCGCTCGTCCGCAAATAAATAATAAATCAAGTTCCGAGCGTGCGTTACGTAAATACTCTCATATATACATCGATACGTGCCATGCGTCTTTTATCAATTGTTAGATGCATCAGTCGGTAAACAGAGGTGCAGCAGCGCAGCAATATGTAACGAGACGGATATGATGATAACGATGCATTTTAACCCAAATTGGGATGAAAATATCCCCGGTTTAAGTTTGCTTCGATTGGTAGTAGTTAGCGTAAATCCTGTCCAAAGCTGATGGCGCAATATCGCGATATAGCGTCGTGCCGCGGGGACGCGATCTCTAATTGAAATCTAACGAACCGCAACGCCGATCGCGCATCATTCCCATGGCCTCACTTCCCCCCATCTCCCTCACTTGAGCATCCGCCGTTATCTTCTCCCATTTCTTTCACGGATCAAATAATAAAATTTATTATTCCTAGATATATATATATATATAACGCAGAGCGAGAATTGAAGAGACAAGGAGAGAGAAGGAAAAAAAAATGGGGCCGGGAGGATTCGATCACGTTTCCATCCACTTAAATGGATGCCTGAGAAAAGAAAAAATGATGATGGAGAAAAGAAGAGAGATGCACCATCCGTGGAGGAGAGGAAGGAAACTAATTGAGCGCGTCCGATCGTTATGCATTGATTAATTGGCAGCTCTCGTATACCGATATACCCCATAATTGACAGCTGTCAACTTGTTTGCAAATGAAATGTAATCAAATAATAAAAATCGCAACAGGAAAAGAGACAATTGTGCTGTTGTTATGTTGCTAGATTAAAATATACCGGCGCCTCTTGAAAATCAATCGCGATGCGAGACGATTACCCATCTAATTGCATTATAAGAAAGTGAACGAAGGGTTTCCGCAGGCGACGCGACAGATAAACATGATATCGGCAAATAAGTAATCTCCATCGGTGAATGCCCTTAGGTTACTACATTTCTAAACAAACAACTTCAACAATTAACAAATAACGTGTCTACGTGTCATCACGATAAATAAAATGGAAACAAACATTCGAAGCAAATCTGAACAAAATGAAAATGTTTAAAATTGTCATAAAGTAAATGTTTGACAGGTGAGGAATGAATTACCGAGAGGTGTTGCGCGAACGTTAGTAGAGTGGTGGTCATCGATATAGGTGGACGGTTAGTATGTATCGCACCCCCCGAAGAGTGGTTCGGCGTTATTAACCCGTTCCTGTCACGTAATACACCCCAAAGAGGATTAGAACAGATTGGGATGGCGATTGTCAAAGGTTGCTCACTTGGAAAGCGATGATCCACTCCACCGAAATACTACTAATACTCTTGACCAGACAACAACGATTGTTACTTAAGTTGCACACAGCAAAAGCGCGACTTCGTAGGTCTCTAATGTTTATGTAAGCGCGCGTTTCATGCCCCGTCTCCCTCGCACCTTAACCGATTTAACACCATTTTTTCACGGCATCCTTCTTCTCTGGAAATGGTGCAGGAAACGCGCCCAAGGACGTCCGGTGGTGAAACGAAATCGAATTGTCATTGTGTGTGTCTACGCCCACCGGCCGAACACCACCACTACTTGCCATTATTGCTTGCTACCTTTGCTCTGCATGTGCTAATAAACATGCACAAACTAATGCAAACAATATACAAGCCTTGCACACATACAGACAACCAAAAACAAACATCTGTTACATTTAACATTTAAAAACTTGAAAATCGAATACAGTCATATTCAAATAATTTGCTCTATAATTACAACGTAAATTATCAAAAACCTAAAACATCATGAACATTAGAATGAAAGATGAATGTTTTAAACTCGTAAAGAAATAAACAGAAAATTTTATAGAAAAACTAATGTCGATGTATCATCCATTTTAATGTAGTTTTGGGTGAAACGTGGGTGTACTTAAAATGACAGAACAACCGTAATCCTTCTCTGAAATCTCGGATTACATTACATAACGAAAATAATCGTGTTTTGTTTTTAGAAGGAAAAAAGCCAACGCAGAGCGACACTGCGTTTCTTTCATTTCGTTGATTTTTCTATGTGTGCTTGTTGAATAGACGGGGTTGAAAACCTCCGTCAAGGAAAAGGGGGAGTTGGGACGGAGGACGGTCCTCACGTCAACGACTCAGTAGGCGGATTCAACGCGGGGAGAAATAGAAAGAGAGAGAGAGAGATTAATTACACGCCAAAAGCTAAAAACGAATCTTCTCCCCGAAGAAAGAGCTTTCTAAAAATAAGCACAAGCTTTGTCCCCGACGCAGGAGCATCCGAAGAGAGGAAGAAAAAGGGCTCGACCATTTATTATAAACGATGCAATATGCACGAAAAAGTTGAAAGTTTCTTTTTCACTTAACATGAAACATGATAGATGATGATCTAAGCAATATTAGTTACTTTACAATTTCATTTCGATAAACAAGAGCCCAAAAGTTGACATTTCATATAAATGTAAAGTATTTAAAGTCAGTGACCCTGATTACATTGATTACAAAATATATATATATATATAAAGATATGAACGCACATTTATTTGAACTGCGATAAATGTACAAAACTTACAGGATCCAATTATTAAAACATTTGGTAAAAATAATGAATTTAATCAATTTATAATCAGGCATATTGAAAAAATCGAATTAGTACCTATTTTTTATAATATATAAATATAATATAAAACCAAAATATACATTCATTCAAATAGAATATACGATAAACTGAATTGAAGTTAGGTCAAATTGAAAGCCCAATTTAATGCTCTAATTATCAATGCCGAATACTCCTCAAGTTCCTCCTAGCATAACTAATTTAAGAAAATAGATAGGCGCTATTAGAAACTATACAATTAAATTTGATTATTGTGCATAAGTGGAATTATTATTAGCAATATTTATAGAAATGAAAAAGAATACTGTAAAGATGATCAATGAAGTGAATTTGGAACTTATTTGAAATCAGGACGACAATCTGCAGAGTATATTGGTTTAAACTGCTAGTATCCAGAATAAAATTTGTGCAGATGAACAGCACTCGAGTAATAATAGAAATAGGTTGGCACAAGAGCAGCTACGTTCTCAATTTGCGCAGGATACTATTCGCTAAAACAATTTACATTCGAAAATGGAAAAGCGTAAGGTCTCTCGATTAGAATTAGACGCGCATTTTTTTTTGTTGGTTTCTTTTTGTTGTTGTGTTTTAAGGTTCGAACCTTCTTTGGTGCGAGAAACGTCCCCGAAGAGGTACGACGGGCGGGACCTCCGGGTCATGAGCCGCATCCAGCTCGAATTTGGCCTTCCTGGCCGTAACACTGAGCGCATTCTGAAGCACCATCGTCGCGGCGTTATCCTTAATAAAATTAACCCCAAGTTGCTCATCACATCACCACATCGCGCAGAAGAATACCGCCGCACACGTTCCGAGATAAAGGAAAAGCAGTCGCAGCTCCGGAGACCAATCTCCTCGGTGGAGGCTCGATTACAAACTGCCGGTTACCGCCGCCGCACAGCGCACTTATTATATATTATTACGGGCGCGCTTTATCTCCGCCGCCGTCGCCGCACTCTTCCTTCTTCGCCTTGGTTGGGCCTTCCACTGAAACGCTCACCAACAGATACGAAAATAGAATGACGCACGCAAGCAGCGAGCACGCACCGTGTGTGTCTCTTCTATGTAGCAGCAATCCCGAAACTGAATTTGGAAGAATATACTCATTTACATCTCCCCCGAAACGCTACTTCCGCAATTGAAATGCGAAACGAATACAATTAAACTCGAATAATTGAAATCGAGTCGGTCGGTAATGATGATGGTAAGTAGTCAGTAAGGTAAGCTAAGCGCAACAACTGGAGCGGATTTGCATGTGTGCAACCGCTGCGTGAAAGTAAAATTGCATATCGTAACGCCGATTTTGCGGCCCCAAAAGCGATGATGGAACAAAAGTTTACCTACATCAAAGCGCACAATATAAGCACGCACCGCGAAGCCGAAAAAATCCGGCGAAAAATGGAAAGGAGGCGACATCTGTGCGTCGCACGGTTATGTAACACCGCGACTTCCCGATAGCTCTGGGTACAACGATGCAATCGCAAAATTTCACTTTCGTTCCTAATTTCAATAACAATATAATGTCATCTCCGCTTATTTCGTATCATAATTTCAACAATAATCTATGTGCATCTTACGAGCTGGTTTCACAAAACACACAATAATTGAATTGTATTTTTCATATAGAAACGTACATCCAATTTAAAAATTCTTCTTCTATTACTTCTTCCCCATGGGAAGAGCCTCTCTACACTAAGCTGCGTCCTGTCGACGCCTAAAGCCAGTCTCAATTTCGGAAATGTTTAGCATGGTGCAGGCCGGGATCTCTGCAAAACCAGTTGGTCAAGGGGAAACCATGAGACTGGAAAACAATTTAAGAATTATATGGTTTCATTATTACGAGATAAACTTCAATAGTGCTATGCAACTCTTATTACGTAGCAGATCCATCTGACGACGAATTGCGCAATCGAAAGCGGGTTGCAAAGACGCACTTACAAAAGTTTCCAAACTTAGGAAATTACGCTTAATTACCTCAAAATAACTTGACTAACGATAAATTAACATTGAAAATAATGAGTTTCAATGTACATTCAACCGACGGCTCGAAATAAATGTAAAGAAAATATAATGCGTGTAACAACAATAAAAATTTACCGACCTTAAATTTTCTTGGACCAAAGGGCCCGTGAGCCGTGGAACACCAATTTTGAATCCGGCGATGGTCACTTTTCACCCTTTCACCACCGAGGAAAACCGCGATTTTCCAAGAAAAAAATCATTCGCGACTCGCACTTGACACATAACTGCGCGTACCCACCGCGCTAGTCAATGACAGGTTGCATGAACGACGCATTTCAAATTGGAAATTTTCTAAGAAAATCTACGATTTTCCGCAAAACAAAATTGACAGAAACGCGTTGAATTTAATTTAGAATTTTTCCATATAAATTTCCAATCGCGCCGTGAAGATTTTTAAAGAAAATTTCGCGATCGAAGCGAATGACAAAGGTGCAACTTTCAGAACTGTTTTAAACTTACAAAAAAAAAAAACAATGTTACAAAAAACAAATATTTGATGAATTTGAGGCTACATAATTTTAAAAGCGTGATAATTCCGAGCAGGTTTTCAGAAACTTTTGATCTATGTGACTTATCGAGGGACAAAGGTAAATATTAATTTGATCTTTAATCGGTGGATGAAATTTGTTTGATATCTACTTGCTTTCGAATGATCATGTGAAATGCTATGACCTTTGCATTCGAAGGATGATGATTATACTACATCCATATTCAATCGAATGATCCATTTGGAAAATAGTTACAGATTTTAATTGACAAATATCAAAATTTTCTTCGACTCCAAACAGCATTGGTGGGGATGCAATTAGCAGAATTCAATTGTTTTAGGAGGTTAAAACTTTATTTGAAACAAGTGAAATCCAACAACTTTCATATATGCATGCTCTCTCATCTCATCAAATACTCTTAACGATTCGTAAAATCTCTTCCAACTAACAAGACGCACATTTCCTCATCATTTCATATCTCGATCCGAAGAAAGAAAGTGCAAAATATAAATATTCAAAATATGTACATATCCAATTCGCAACTCATTACATCGTAGGTATACATTTATATATATATATAATAATTATTATCATCATCATCGGAGTGTGCTTATCACATAGTAACCACCCGTTACGAAACAAAAAACAAACAAAAGAATTCATATTTAATTAAAACAAAACGAACAATGTATAACCAAAAAAAATAATAAAGTAAATAGAAGACAATATAAAAAAAAGTTGAGTGTCAAATGAAGTCTCGGGAATAGAAGGAATTCTCATCGAATTCAAAGAACTACGGCCCAACTACAGTTTTTTTCTTTAAGTCCTTGCTACAATTTAGACATTCGGTTTCTTCTTTTCTGATCCATCTACTCGACTAATTTAAATGGCCAAAGCGAAAAAACGTCATAAAATCTATCGTATTCATATATCGAAATATTACAGTTACCAAGCAACCAATTATTGTTGTGTATTTTGTTTGCGTTTCGGATTCATCTGTTTTGAGGTTTTTCTTATAGTTCCAAGATTCTCCTATCGTATTTATTATTGCAACGATATTAATCATAATCATGACGTTTTTCCAATGGGCTGATATATTATTCTTAATATGTAATTTTATGTTTTTCTTTCCATCGTCCTGCTGCTGATCGCTTAGCAACCCTGCTGCATGAGTAGATTGGCCAGCTTGAAGATCCTCCACCAGGCGGTCCAGGAGGATCCGCCGGATGGCGGTGCGGCATGTCCATCCACAGACGCCGCCGACAGCTTCGACGGCGAATTCACCGCCGATGGGGAATCACCCTTGCCGTTCTGAGAGCTGATCGCCGGTGACGTCATAATTGCTATCAACACAAAACGCACTTAACAAATTGCTAATCTAAAGGAAAAAGAAAGAAAATTAAAATATAAATCAATTTGACTATTTGTCGAACGGCATCCACTGCGAAATAGAAGATCATTGAATTTATTGTATGTTTGCTTTGGTTCATTATTTCATTTATTTATATAAGTTTGGTACTGGGCGTAATTTGAAAGTTTTTAAATGCAAACAGTACTTGATTTGACTGCAGGTGTCATTTGCATTTTTCCTAAAATTATCTTCAAAATGTTTATTAATCCGGGCAATAATTAAGTGAGTTGCATCGGAATTTAAATAACACACCTTTCCTCTAACTTTGTTTATGCAATATCGCCAAAGTAAAGCGATAAATCAATATCGAAAAATCATCGCTTATGAATGCAGATATGTCATTGATTGGCGCGGTGTGGCGCGATGACGCGCAATCGGCGTCCTAACCTTAACAAGTGCGCGTCTCGAAGATTTTTCCGCAGAAAACCTTTGCTTTAACTCTACTGCCTAATATTAAAAAAAAATAAGCGTGAGTGAAACAATTCGCGGTGAACACAAAATCAAAAATTGAGGGTGAGTATTTTTTTTTTTTGGTCGATTAGAATATAGCTTAAGAAAGAATTTAATTGCTTTAACTGAAAGTGAATAAAGCGAGATTATGTTAGATCTTTGCACTGGAAATTATTTCATAAATTGATTTTGAATTTCAGTTGCGCAGTTGTTACGTCGCGGAGCACCAGATGGCGCCATCTCTTCAGTTCACGATCGACCGTGTTAAGGGGGAAGTTTACCCGGAGGCAACAATTCGAAGGGTGTGTGATCACTAAAAACGGAAATTCTACATTCCTGCTTGAAGACTGGTGAGTTTTATTTAAAGTTTCAATTTGTTAATGAAATCATTCCTGCTTTAATTAGAAAATTGCATAAAAATTCTGACGATAATTAATTTAATTATTTATAATTGCACTATATAGAGACTCTGACATTTATAATTGTGGCACATATGAAACTTACAAATTTGCTTATTTGTGTATATTTAGAAATATTTTTTCTCTCCTTAATTCTGTTTATTTTCGGTTATAATTGAAAGAGAGCGAAGCGGGTTTAAAAATAAGGACTCCTCATTTATTTTTGGGTCGCGCAGGGCTTAGACAGTTTCGTTTCCTTTTAATGCTCTTTTATTACTATTTTTTTTATTATGCTTCACCTTCCATAGTAAAAGAGAATTGGTGAAGCGTAGAGCCAGAAATAGACGGATTGTATCTCAGAAAGCACCGGGAAATCCATTAATCATCCCAAAAACGACGCAGGAAACCGAATGCCCAAGTTGGCGTAATTTTAGCTTAGGTTTAGTACTTTTTTCTCTCTTCCTTTTCATTTGAGCCGCTAAGTCAGGTGATTACGAAGCAAAAATAAATGTAACAGTCGGAATGCGAGTCATTAACCTTTACTAAGCATTTCGGATATATAGATAATTTCTGTATTGTTGTAACGTTTATTAATATTTCACATTGAGTAAGCTTATGCCCAAAGTACTGAGCAAAAAAAAGTGTGTAGTGTTGTGCAACGATATCTGCTAAATGTTAGAAGACATACTGCTATTTCCAAATCATCGTCGATAGGATAGATATACAAACGGACAATTAGATTTTTACACGACTTTCGCAACGTTTTCCGTGGATTGTAACCAATGCGTTTAATGTATGTTTACGGAACAAAAATCCGCTTTATTCGTCGCTTTAAATATTGCGATGAGATGTGTGCATTACGAAACGCGGCCCACGCGCACTTACCGCACGAGCTGCACGAAAATTGAAAGAGAGCACGAGAGAATGTTTTGATAGGAGTAAGAGAGAGGGGACGAGAAAGGTCAGAGCTTACGCAATTGACACACGCACAATGGGTGCGAGAGAGTTGAATGCAAACACGCACTCGAAGTCGAGCAGATAAACACGCCGCCTAATTGAATCAAACAAAACAATAAAAGTGGACAAAAAGATGTGTGTTTCCAAACACGTTCGGTGTTCGAATTGAATCGTATGAAATCGGATATTCGTGTGTAGTGCGTGCAGTTCTGGATGATTACGTAAAACGATTGAAACCTCTGAAGTATTGAGCTCGTATTTTTTTTATGACTTCAACGTTATTGGGTCACCGTTTTTTTAATTTATTAACTAGCATTATTTAGATTATTTCGTTGTTGTGATTAGGGTTTATCGCAAGTGAAATTTAATATTGCGTAACCTTCGTATTAATTAAGACTAACTGTTTTTTTTTTAATATGCGAGAAAAGTGTTAAGTCAATGCGAATGTTTACGTAATAAGTTGATTACTTCATGTTTGCAATTCACTAGAAAATCTTGTGTAGTCTTAATTACTGAAACAAGTGTATTACACTAAACATACAATTTTATGTAAAGGTTAAATGATTTGAAATCGAAAGTGTTTGGGCACCTCGTTGATATTCGTGGAAAGTTCGTCGGTTGTAAAATCTTTTGAATTATTAAGCGCCAACAGCGGAAAATCAATGAACGCTGAAACTTGAATATAATCGGCTTAAAGCAGTCGACGCATTCGCGAAAATAAATATGAAAATAGGGTGGAAAATCGATATCCGCTTGTGACGTAAGTTGCAAGGTCCCAGAATTGAATGTCACCAAAACAAACAAACAAACAATGCTCGTATGATCTTTCGCAGATGCATTTATGCATATACTCACTAGATTCGTACTGGCAGAAGATTATAAAACCACCTTTGACCCTGCGCTCGACGTCTTTACGCTGTGTCACTTCCGTTTTGGTGGGTAATTGGTACTTTGACGGAAGACTTCTTCTTTTGCGGATGCTGCTTGTTCCTTCGGGAGTTGTAGAGATCTGCGATGGGCAAGCAGCAGGAACGCACTGTGTTTATCGGGGGCGGCCCGGCAAGGTGCGCGCATTTGACCCACTTCCGGTCGGCCGACATGCGCCGACGCCGCAAGGCCGCGCCACCATCGATCGCGACGCCCACGCCGATCCGCTGCAGCAGAGCACTCCGGGTCCAGCTGATCGGCGTCACGACGCATCGCGCCAAAATATCACGAACATACACGCTCGCATCATTTCCGCATCCGCATATATACATATATATGCGGAAGAAAAATATAAAGTCAAACCAAAAACCGCGCGATAAATTCCGAAGAAGGCGAAAAGAACCGCAACCTTGACACGGAAAATAGGAAACACAATTATCCCAGCATATGCTCTGATTTCGTAACAAGTAACCATCGATGAAAATTGGTCAATGGAGATTGATACGATCGAACACACAATCTCCATCTCACGCTATGTTTGCTTGGCAGAGAGCGTTTTTTTTTTTAGTTTCGGTAACTCGATTGGCCCCAATTTCGTAACCTTTCATTGATTACGAGTAAACATCGCCGTTTCACCGTTCAAATAGTTCTAGCTTGCATTGTAAAGATCTCGATCTAGAAATAATATTTTTCTTTATATTTATTTACAATATTCCTTTACTGTGTTAACTTTTAGAGCTTATCGATAGCGGTAGTGGTATTTCGAAATTTGCGGTAAAAATTAACGATGATTTAAATAGTTTTAAGACATCGTCCACTCATATTTGTAATAAATATTTTTGGCAACTTAACTCGTTACGTAATGCTTGTAAAGTGTGTACGTGATGTAATTAGCTTGGTTCGCAAGTACATGCATTTCAAATTGTACCAAAATAGTTTTAATACAAGTTAAATGTTATGTAATACGAAAGTAATTTCATATGTATTTGCCTGAAGTAAATATGTTTTAATTGTAAAATATCGTACATTTATTGATGAATATAAATGAATAGTTTGTGTAAATTTGGGCAAGCAGCGCGAACTGTGGGGAAGCGACTAAGATAAATCGCTGTACTGATATACAGTGTGATTAATGTTTAAGAGCAGGAAGATTGAATAAAGAAAATGGATTAACCAAATTTTGTTATTACTATGGATTGACGATATGCTTGAAGTAGTTTAATGAAAATAACACTAAATATAATATTTAGTTTTTAAGTATTTTGTGAAGACTAATTTGTGAACATTTTTAATACACTTGATTAAAATCAAAAAATAATATTAACGCATTTCGCTAATATAACTGTTGTTATTTTAGATTTGAGTGTTCTTACCTTACATTGCTGCCCTGAGACTGCGGTCGCAAAAGGCTTTGATCGATCGAATTGGGTCTGTAGCTGGGTGGAAAACATCAGAAATTAGATTGGATTTGGCAGCGTAGAATTTGTGCAACAGTCAGTACCTTCTGGGTGAGCTCTTGGTGGAGCTCGGACCGCTCTCATCTAGAACTTCCGTGCTGAAGAACTTGCAGCTCTTCGACGTGGAAGGACTGGCCGGGGACGAGGATTTGCTTGAGCTGCTGGAGCTAATCATCCTGCGAATGGCCTTTTTGAAGGATCCCTTCTTGGAGGGCGAGGTCGGTGACGGCGGCGGCTGCATGTCCGGCAGTTTCTTGTAGCTTTCCATCGTCCTGCTTATCCTGTTTAGGTGCAACGGATCGCACAGGAAGACGCGCTCGCTTATTCCTGCGACACACCCGAGTGTCCTGTTCTCATTCACTACTCTCTCGTTACCACCTAACAACATGCAGTTACTGGTCGTAGCTGTGGCAATACCAGTTCCCGAGTTTTACCAGAAGAGGAAACGCCGTCACCGTGGCTTTGATAAGGCTCGCTCACCCGGCCTCCTTTTCCGGTCCCGTGGTCTTCCACACATCCCGTTGTCGTTGCCAATCCGATCGCTGCATTTTTACATTACACTCTCAACTGACTATTGAAAATCTATATACCCTAACATAACTATATTATAATTATGTAGTCGCCGTTCAAATCTTACTTCGCACTAAACATGCGCACCATGTTTACAAAATTGAATTTAAATTAAGTAATTATTTGCAATCTTCATTAAACCCATCTTAAACAACAATTATACAAGTAAACTTGTTTACTTAGTCTTCGACATAGTTATAAAACGTAAATCATCATAAATTCGTTAATTCAGCAGCTTCGAAATTTCCAGAAGAGATTGTTAAAAATGCTTCCGTTTTATACGACTTAAGCTGCGTTTGCACCAAAAATCATATTTAATAAAAATTCTATTTTCATTATAGGCAACATCGTGTGCACGTGCGTTCCTGGTGACATCTATCCATCGACAACCGAGACCAAACCACGAACTCGCACGATTTTTATCGATCCGCTGTAAGGGAGATTTTCGCTGCAGGTCGCCCGGGCGTGCGTCGAGCTCCACCGAATCAGTTGTAAAAGTCCATCCGAACTCGAAGGTTCCACCTGCCACCAAAAAAAAAACTAAATCGTGAGTACAATTTCAAATTTGCCTCGTACGCGAGATTAAGAAGATGTAGAAAAGAAATAAGCGCGTGTAAATAACTGTCGCTGCAGTCTGTGTTGCATTTGAAATCGCGTCAGAAGAGGTGGCCCAATTACGGAAGGACAGAAATAATAATGAAAATTGGGTTACATAACGCCCTTGAAGATCGGTCCAATTGGCAATTCGAATATATATATATATATAACCTGAAATATTTTAAAATCCATTTTACATACAAAAAAAAAACAAAATTAATTTTGAATTTAAATAAAATTCATTTTTCAAATTCTAGCCTTACAACCTTAAACTGCTATATAACCAATTTCGCACGTGCTCGACGATCAATGCCGTGACGTAGGCCGAGGAAAAGAGCGAATATCTGCCGCGTTGCCATATTATTTTAAACCGTTCCTTTCTTTCGACTTGGTTTATCCGCCAAAGTTCATTAACTCTCCGAATTAAAAAAAAGAACTGATTCCAAGGGTCACATCTATTAGACCAGACCCAAATACAATTGGCAGGTGTTTGTTCGTTTCTCTCTCTTCGAATAGCGTTCCGTTGGCAACAATGAGCATCACATTAGCTACGACTACTAGAATATTCTATAATTTATAGGATTTACGTAATTGTTAATCTTTTTTATTTTTTCATCTTTCTGCCACAATTGCGTGCATATCCAATTCCTCCAAGCGATAAAATTCGCTGGCTCGTGTTCTCCTTGATTACTCATTGTGTGAGCGCGTATTTACTTTAATCGACGACTTATCTATTGCTCAGATAAGCTTCGAACTTTAAAATCGAGTCGAGGAGATTTTGATAAATTACGCAAAAAAAGAAATAGTTTTGGCAGACTTTAACCAGACACGCGGAGCAAATCAATAATCCAGATCATAAATAATATTTATTTTGTATTACTTCGATTTTCAAATTTTTACATGCAACCAATCGCATGAAAAGTTTCGTTATGTAATATTCCTAATGTTTACGATGCGTTTATTTTCGGATGCAAACGAAATATTTGCACACTTGGCAACGGCGTCCGAGTCGCGTGTCGCCTTGATGACGAATCAATTGTTACGCAACATTTTGCCATCGGTCGGACCCAAAGGGCTCTTCGCGGTCATTCTTTTTTTTTTCTCTGTAATCAACAATACAGGGTCATCCTGTGATTTAAATTAGCTTTAATTTTTAAGTTTATTGTTTGATTTAGATAAGATAGAAACAGTTTCTGATAAACATATTGATTATGTGTAATTACTAATGGATTTGAAGAGATTTAAGGATGTTTTTTTTTGGTCTTGTATAGAAAATGACTGTCCCAGCCGGTGATGTTGAGAAGGGCAAGAAGATCTTCGTCCAAAGGTGCGCTCAGTGCCACACCGTGGAAGCCGGCGGCAAGCACAAGACCGGCCCCAACCTGAGTGGCATCTTCGGCAGGAAGACCGGACAAGCCGCCGGCTTCGTCTATACCGACGCCAACAAAGCCAAAGGTTTGTAACGATTTCCTATCATCGAATTGTATATATATATATTTATTAATATTATTATTTGCAGGAATCACATGGACAAAGGACACCTTGTTCGAGTACCTCGAGAACCCAAAGAAGTACATCCCCGGCACCAAGATGGTGTTCGCCGGTTTGAAGAAGCCCCAGGAGCGTGGAGATCTCATCGCCTACTTGGAATCCGCCACCAAGTAAACGGTGCATTTCCGTGACGCATCCTCTCTCTTCTCAAAGAGACAACATCTACAACAAAACTAGTTCAAATTTCATCACTTTCAAAGACACTCATTGAAAGGACAAAACAACGATGAAGATCCGTTGAAATATTAGTAGTATTTTGCACTGGACAGGTGCTTAGGACAAAATACAATTAACCATATATAGGCCAATTATTAAATTATTTTACCATGAACAACAAAAGTGATTGATAAGAAAAAGAAACCAGAAAAAATGTAAACAATTAATACTGTGTACAAAACAAACAAAAAAAATACATCTAAGTTATTTTAATTTGTAATTTTCACGTGTGCATACCTTCAATGTATTATTGTTAAGTAATAATAATAAAATTACCAAAAAAAAAACAATAAATCATTAAGTTGGGGAAATTTTGAAAAGAAAGAAAATGGTTTTCTTGTAAAAATATATTTAGGATTATAATTTGCATCACAATATAACGTAACGTAGAGTCAGGACATAAATTTTAGAGGAATTGTAGAAAATCCCCTTCAAGACTTCAGATTTTGATCAGACCTCTAAATCTTCACCGGAATCGTCATCCTCATCCATGGTCACCCAGGAGTCTTCTGTGTAACAATAATATAACATCCGTTGGAAAGTTTGAGGCAATTTGCAAACAGACACACACACACAAACTGTTAAATCATACCGTCGTCGTCGTCGTCATCCTCGCTACCATCGTCCAAAATACGGGGATACAGACGTCTCCTTGGGATGCGACGCATCTGCACGTTGATGTCCAGATGCATGCGAATGTCGAAGGCCATAAAGGCAACGGTGATGATCAGCGGGATGCGAAACCGAGCGTCCCACGCCAATTTGCACAGGAATATGAAGGGCTTATCCATAAAATTAAGTAAATAAAAAAAAACGAAACGAAGAACCGGTCCACCTCTACAACAACTTAAACTATGATCATCATCCACAACAACAACAACACCACACGAGCATTTTGATAGGCCGAAACGAACCCACCACTCATTTGTAGGTTACGTCGACTATTATTTATTTAATTCGTCGAAACGTCACACTGGCAGCTGACAGCGCGGAGGCGGCAAATTCGAATCGGAACAATAAATTAGCTAATAATATTCCATAATCTATTTAGTTCGTATTATATACATATGTATTATACACAATCACATCTATTTGGTTTCCTGCTGCAGCTCGTCGAGCCTTTGACGCAGCTTCGTGGTATCCTCTCCCTTGTCCTGGCTGTATTCCAGAGACACCTTCAGCTGATGCTCCTCCAGACCCTCGATCCGACTGTACAAAGTCTTCTGAAGCTCCTTATCCAAATCGTTCTCCTCCCTCAGATAGCAGAAGTACACCATGAACACGGAGAGACTCCCAAGTATAACATGCGGCTCGAACCAAAGCCTCTTATTATCAGGACCCTTCCGCGTATTTTCCGCTCTCCACTTCGCAGCCCTCGACGTCGTAAACTTTATAGGAGTATTGTCTACACCCTCACTATTCGAATACTTCCTAACCGCCAATCTAAAATAAAATATAACAATTAATCAATTTTCAATAAACATTTCGTGAATAAAAACCCATTTCTCACTCCGAATCGGCCCAACGCTCGAAGCAGAGACATCTTAAATTAATTAAATGCAAGAATATTCATAGAATACAATAACTACTTAAACGAAGCACCAATTAAATTGAGGTTATGTCAGCTAGGAAAATAAGCCTTTTAAAAATTGCATAATAATAATTAATACTAATATAATAAAAAATCAATTAATATTAGCTGATTAAGCAAAGTTCATTTCATAGAAATAAATCTATATTTAAATTTATCGGATAAAATAAAATTTGATTTTCTATTGATTACAAAAAATAAAACAAAAATTAAATTATTTTCTTTCCAATTAATATCCTTTCGGTTGTTGTTAATTTATAACAATAATTGTATTAGAAATATTTGTATTTTGTAAAAGTTCTTGGTGATTTTTAACGTTTCATGGTTGGCTGCGCCGTCGCGGAGTGGGGGATTTCTCCAGTTTAGGTGGCTGCAAAGTATCCGTCTATTCTTCCATTTCCACTTCAACCGTAGCAATGGTAAGTTAAATATAAAAATTGCATCCCCGAATATACCGAACATCCCTTATTGAATATAAATTTTCCTTGCATTTTCCAATTCGGAATATGTTCCTCTAACGTTGCTAAAAGAAATTTTCAACGATTCTCGCAATATTTATCCCGTATTTGAATACAATAAGAAAAGGTACGCGTTGTCAATATGGCGGCGTGATATTTTATTTTGTATTTTAACATGATGATTTAGATAATTTACAAGTTTATGGTTAATAAACCGAATCACACATGTGGATGCTATTCTAGGGCGGTCTGATTCTATTTATTCATCATAAATTTTGTAAGTGATGGTGATGGAACGTGATTATTAATTAGGTACTGTTTCCGGTTTTCAGTCTCACAGGAAGTTCAGTGCGCCTCGTCATGGCTCCATGGGATTCTACCCCAAGAAGAGGTCCAGGCGTCATCGTGGTAAGGTCAAGGCCTTCCCAGTCGATGATGCCTCCAAACCAGTCCATCTAACTGCTTTCATCGCCTACAAAGCTGGCATGACCCACATCGTGCGTGAAGCTGATAGGCCTGGATCAAGTAAGTTTTTTGGGATCGATCGAATCGCCAATATGTTACGTAGAATTATTGATGCGGTCAGAAGTGGAGCTTACCCTCCTGCTGTTGACTACTGGCAGCTTCCTCGTAGCAGCCAATGTCATAGCATCATAGAGCATGTGCCCTTCGGGAGGCGCAATGGGCATATTCCATATTCGTGGTGTAGCTCCTGGGCTCTGACACTAGGAGAAACCATGCCCTTTACAGTTCATTTCATACATAAATCAATAATTTTTTGCTGAAAAGCATTATATTTTTAAGAAAGTATAAGTGCTCTACTTTTAATTTATTATTGTATTTTGTACTAATTTTACAAATTAATTATTTTAGAGATCAACAAGAAGGAAGTTGTTGAGGCTGTCACCATTTTGGAAGCCCCACCAATGATTGTTGTTGGTGTTGTCGGTTACATTGAAACACCCAATGGTCTCCGTGCTTTGGCCTCTGTCTGGGCTGAGCATCTGTCTGATGACTGCCGTAGGAGATTCTACAAGAACTGGTGAGCATGATATTCTCTTTAAACCAACCAATATTATCTTTGAATTCTTACAAGTAATTTTAATTATTAGTTTTGCTAATATAAGTTTCATATTAAATTTTTTTTTACCTATGAAGGAATTTAAAGATCAATTTGGTGTGTACAAGTCAATTGTTCATATGTGTGTAACTAATGACAAAAAACAGCCCTCCAATCGCTGCATGAGGGCGTTTAAGAAATACAAATACCTACTGATGGCCATCATGTGCAAATCTCCTTCGGGTGTGATGCTGTGATTTATACGAGGCCTAAGTTATGGTTCAGGATCCTGTGTCTCCAATTCTATGAGGCTGGGATCCTTTTGTATTTTACAGTGACGTGACGAAGGCGCTTTTCCTGCGTTGTTGACTCACGAGAACTCGAATTACAATGTTTTTTTGCTGACCAATGTAGGTCCAAGAGCAAGAAGAGGGCTGGTGTCAATGCCGCCAAGAAATGGCAAGACCAGCTGGGTATGAAGACCATCGAGAATGACTTCAAGAAGATCGTCAAGTACTGCAAGGTTGTCCGTGTTATCGCCCACACTCAGGTAAATTATACGATTATAATAATATGTTGGTTTAATAATTTGATGCGGTCAGATGTGGAGCTTACCCTCCTGCTGTTGACTACTAACCACTTCCCTGTAGCGGTTAATGTCATAGTATCAAAGAAAATGTGCCCTTCGGGAGGCGCAATAGGCATATTCCATATTCGTGGTGTAGCTCCTGGGCTCTGACACTAGGAGAAACCATGCCTTTTACAGCATCACTGTAAAATCATCATTATTTTATTTAATTCTGAAATAATAGATGAAACAATATATTAATGTTTGCCATTTTGTTTTCTAGATGAAACTGATGAAGCTGAAGCAAAAGCGTTCGCACATCATGGAAATCCAGTTGAACGGTGGAACCATCGCCGACAAAGTCAACTGGGCCCGTGAGCATCTCGAAAAGCCCATCCCAGTTTCCAATGTCTTTGCTCAAGACGAGATGATTGATACCATCGCCGTCACCAAGGGTAAAGGATTCAAGGGTATGTATCTATTTTTTCTATTACTTTTTATTCACACTTTAGAAATGATTCCTAAACCAAGTTTCAAAAATTTAGTTAATGATGAAAACCGTGATGTAAATGTGCTTCCGAAATATATTTTATGAGGATACACATCATGCTGCCTTCCTACTGATGCTAAATTCAAACAAATCAAAGATTCCACATTTCTGCTGATTCCCATTGGATTTTTACTTATTCTTTATTTTTTTTTGTTATTTACAGGTGTAACTTCTCGTTGGCACACCAAGAAATTGCCACGCAAGACGCACAAGGGTCTGCGTAAGGTCGCCTGTATCGGTGCTTGGCATCCTTCTAGGGTGTCCTTCACCGTCGCTCGCGCCGGTCAAAAGGGCTACCATCACCGTACCGAGAAGAACAAGAAGATCTACCGTATCGGAGCTGGCATCCATACTAAGGACGGAAAGGTAATTACGTCGAAACCAATCAAATTGCATGAAAATTGGCCTTTCCATTTTCGGTGATGATAAATCATTAGAGCCAAGACATAATACTAATATTATGAATACAAATTGATTATGAATGATAGGACTGAGTTACCCTTATATTCAATACATTTGTTAAGAGTTTTCTTTGCGAGATACTTATTTTTTTTTTTTTAATTATTCAGGTCATCAAGAACAACGCTTGCACCGAGTACGATTTGACTGACAAATCCATCACCCCGATGGGCGGATTCCCGCACTACGGTGAGGTCAACAACGACTACGTCATGATCAAGGGTTGCTGCCCGGGACCCAAGAAGAGGGTCATCACCTTGAGGAAGTCCCTCCAAGTGCACACCAAGCGTATCGCACTCGAAAAGATCAACCTCAAGTTCATCGATACCTCGTCCAAATTCGGTCACGGCAGATTCCAGACGCCGGCTGACAGGACCGCCTTCATGGGCGTCCTCAAGAAGGACAGGATCAGGGAGGAGGCTGCCCAAGCCGCCGCCGCCACCGCTAGCTCTTAAATATCTCACGAATTTCGGGTTATTATTAAATCATCCCGGAAAGAATGTTTTACAATGTGATGCGGAACGCTTGAGGAATAAATGGAAAAATTTATATAAAACATTCGCAACTCTCTTCTCACCCTACATTATTTATTTCGTTCCTGTAGATAATTTCTGAATGAATGGATGTATTTTTTTTTTGTAAATAGTTTTTATTTAAATAAGAGTATTATTACACGATTACCTAGTTACCTAATTTTTATATATAAATAATAAAATATTGCAAAAAAAAAAAAAGATTTCAGAAATTTGAAACACCAGTTTCGTCATCTCCCTCATTCACGTTTACTTACACTTATTACAAATTGCACTTATCGTGGGAGTGTGGTAGTAGTGGAATTATAAATTATGTAACGTTCACATCTATTACTGATCACTATTCCCTTTCCTCTTTCTGTTGCAGTTTCGGGCGAGAGATAATCGGTGAACTTCTCAGAAGTTGCTGCGAGCCGCTCTGAACTTCTTGCTGCCTGCTTTTGTGTCGTCGACGCAGGGCACCTGGATCAGATTGAAGTAAACGTTGCCCATGATGTGAGCCGTCGGTGACTCCGAACTCTTCAAGCACTCGTACAGGCTGTCGTCGCAGAGGCAGTGACTCTTGGTGTACAGAGATCCGTTGGTCAAGTTGTATCGCTTCGTGTACGCTCGCACCTTCACCGGACACAGATCGTGCGTCCTGCAGCACCGATCCACGGACGCCTCCGCCCCCAAATCATGGTAGGTGTCGGCGATGTCACCTGTTCCACACCACTTTGTACCTAATAAAAACACAATTTAAACACTTCAATTATACGACCAATTCCCATCTGCAAAACATTCATCGACACGCCCACAATAACATTCTTTTGTTTTGTGTTGATTGTTAAAAACAAAAGAATGTTTTGACAGTTGCATCATTACACTTCTGCGGTGCAAGGTTATGTGCGTTTGATGAAAACTGCTCGAAATGGTATTTCTTCGTTTCATAACAATAAACGCCCATTTAAGGTGAAAGTTTAATAATTATTAAACTGTCACTTTAAAGTCCTTGCTCGACACTCGCCAAACAACATATTATAACCTTATTTTGCAAGAACTTTGACAAGTCACTTTAAAGTACATCATATATAATTGAGACAATTAATTAATCTCGTTTTTTTTTGAACATTTTTATTTGTATTCATTAATTACGAATTTGTTTGCTCAGTTCAAAATGCATTTCATTTCTTCATCATTCAATTCACGTATTTTATCCCATTCTTAGTTTCGTCATGGAAATGTTGCTTCATTTCATTCGCGTCGCATTTGCAACTTAAATTTAAGCAAATTACTAAATTGATAATCGTGCAATCTCATTACCGTTCGTTTTTTTTTCTTGTTCGCTTACGTCCGTCCGTCTCCGAACATTGATTACTCAAATGCGTGGGCGTGTACTAGCAACCGAATGCCACGCCTTCACGACAAAAGCAAACCAATTACGATAATAATGTGTGCACTTGAGGACAAAAAGAAACAAACAAATGAACCTGTTTTCGTGTCCAATTCTCGTCGTATATAAAACTGCCGAACCTTCGACATTTCAGCGATGACCCGCATGTTAATATCGCGATTTTTTTGCTTCTTTTTCGTTTGTCGTCATCATGTTTTTGTTGTTGTGTCTTTTCACTTGTCGAGCAATCGGAGCGTGACCGGAAGAAACCGTTTTTCGCGCGCGCAGGATGCAACTCGTCCTCGTTCCTTCGGTTGACAAACGCAAACATAAAAAATAACCGCTGCTCCCACCACCTTCGTCATGCTTCCTTCTCTATTATTTTTTTATTTGCAAGATTTCAATTTTGCAGGCTGAATCGGCGCATTCCTTTGCGAACCACTGCGGCAGCAGAGTCAACGACGCAGCAGCAGCAGACTATAACCGGTTAGAGGAGGAGATGAATAATCCGTGCGTGATTCCGGCTAGGCCGGAGGATGTCGTCGGCGACAAGAGATGGGAGAGTATGCACAAGAGGTACGTGGCTGAGGCGAGGACTTCGGAGCCGGAGGTCGTCTTCATAGGCGATTCCATCGTGCAGCAGCTGCAGTTCAGCACCATCTGGACGGAGAAGATTTACTCTTTGCATTGTCTCAACTTCGGCATCGGAGGTGACAGGTAACAACAACTAATGCGCATCGGATTAACCTCAACTTTAAATTTTTATTTTATTTTTTTAATTTTGCTCCAATGAACAACGTCCGTAGACAACCGCCGCTCTTTATTCACGCACTTCCTGTTAATTTAACGAACTCAATTGCAACGACTGGAAATTCACCAACTAAACTAATATCCCCCCAGTTTAGATGGTGAATCAGTGGCCGCAACAAATTATGAGATTTTCAATTCGTACTTGAATCATTCCTCATTCAAGTTACACGAAGGAACTATGTATCGACGGATTGCTGATACATCTAAATTTGTAACTGTGTGTTTATACGACACGAGAAAAATAAAATCGCCCACTCTCTGGTATTTCTCATTACGCACTTTTGGAAGATGTAAAATTCGAAGAAATAAACAAGAAACTTTTCCCCAACAAGTCCTTAATTATGTTTACGTTTTATTTTGTAGGGTGGAGTACGTGCTGTGGCGAATCCTGAACGGCGAGTTCGAGTTCAACGTTCCGATAAAAGCGGTGGTCGTATTCGTGGGCACCAACAACACCGATTGCACGCCGCACGAGGTGTTCGAGGGTATTCTCGAGATCGTCAGAGCCGTCAAATCGAAGCTGGGGGGCGTCGCAATCGTCCTGCCGACGCTCCTCCCTCGCGGTCAGAACCCCAATCCCTACAGGGAGCGCAACGACCACGTCAACACATTCCTGCTGGACAAGTTCGAGAATCCGGCGAACGCCGAGCCCGGCCTCACCGAGAACGTGCACGTCGTCCGCATCGATGCCGGTATCGTGCAGGGGGATCAGACCATCTCGCACCACGTCATGCACGACTATCTTCACCTAACCGACTCCGGCTACGCAAAGATCTTCGAGCCCGTTCACAGCAAGCTTATGCAGATCCTCAAGAACTGACCCCGTTCAACAGGTTTTCCTCACCTCATCCTCAACATTATCTACTACGTACATTCAAAATATGCAGCTTCGCCGAACAATACGCATAATTTAATAAAGCGGAATGCGCACGTCTCGCCCAATACGCGCGCCTTCAAATTATATAAATATGTATGCAACCAAACAAACGAATCCAATCTTATCCTAAATCAGTCCTCGAAACTCGCCGATTCTTCGATCTTTGCACCAACAACATAAATATAGATCGATTTTATTATTCTCCTCGCGATAAGCTATTTGCAATGAACCGTTCGCCCTCATTTCTTCATTATAAAAGCGTTTGCATTCATTGCGAACTTGCACAATGCTGTTCAACATGAAGTACCTCTTTGCGCTCGTTATTCTGACCCTGTGCGCCATCGCCACCACCGCCCAATTCATCAATAGTAAGTGAACAATCCGTTAGATTTTTTTTTGTAGCAAATAAACTACTAATATTATTTTTGTTTCAGGGGAGGAGACACATATGAGGGAATCGTCGCCGGAAAGCGAAGAGTCGATGAGTTCTGCCGAGGCATTTGGATATAATGTGTATCCTATCAGATTGAACTAATAATAAGGGTAAAACCATAACTTCCCTCAATCTTTTAACTTCGATTTATTCAAAACATGTAATTGATATCTGCGACACACACACAGTTTTTTTACCAAAATAAATCATTAACATCGATATGGTTGCATATACATGGATACATTTTATTATTCACCTGTTGCATAAATCCATCCTACACGCGCACTATCCAATTTAAACACGAACTTCCTTAATCTTCAGGCTTATTTCTTCACTTTAATCTTCAATTTTATTTATAGATATCAAGCTATGAAATGAATGCAAATTCAGCAATTCGTATGTGCATTTTCAATAATCCACTTCAACTCAAATCTTTTTTAAGGTTTCGTCTTAAATTTTGATGGAAACGTTAATTACAAACAAAAAGCGATTAAACGTATCGCCGTTATATTTTTAGATTCAAATTAGAGCGAACAAAAGAAATTATCAAAGCTTTTCTCTAGTAATTTGAAAATACATTAGTGATCGTCGAAGACTAATCACCGAAGGAGCGCGTATAAAAGGCTCGACGATCGAAGAATTATGTATCATTGGAAAAACAGTCGTCTCTTCCATCAAAACACAAATAATAATAACCATGAAGTGCTTCGCTTTCATCTTCATCGCCGTCTTCGTCCTGGGTCAATCCCATGGTAAGTAGCAGAGTCCGATAAATCTTATTCTTAAATTAAAAATAAACGTTCAACTGTTTTCAGGTGGCGTCATCGATGCTACTAAGGCCGTATTGGTCGATTCCGAAAATACCAAAGATCAATTGAAAGCGGCGGCGCCCGTCTTGGGCCTCGTCAACTCGGGTAAGAGAGACTTGCAAAATCCATCGCGAATGAAACTGATCGAAACCAAAATTTGATTTACAGCAGACGGTAACCGGGACAAGCGTCAATTGTTCGGTTTACCCTTCCTGGGCCTAGGAGCCAGCCAATCGCAAGCATCCGCCTCGGCGCAGACCGGATCCGGAAGTGGAAGCGGAAGCGTAGCAAGCAGCAACTCAAAAGTCTCCTCGATCGGTGCCGGAATCGCCGGCATCAACCTGTTGCACCTAAGCTCCAGCTCCAGCAATGCCCAGAGCTACTCCCAACAGTAATAACTAAATAACACTCGCAATTGATACTACGACAACACAATTATACTTTACGAGCATTAGCCACATTTTTTTTATTTATTTTCTATTCACCACCATCCACGATATCCACACACTAACAGCAATTATTAATTCGATTTTCCTCTTTGTCCTACAATCGTCAATAATGTGATATAACAGGTAATATTTGTTCATCCACTCTTTCCTTCCCAGTTTCGCACATCACAGTTTGCCAAACTTTGTTCAGTCAGCTATAATTAGTTTCGCGCTATACCAGTTTGGCAGATATTGTTTTACAGTAATTATGTAAAATACAATTTTCTTAACTTTGATAGATCATCACAAGACAACTTCGTTATATCTTCATTACTTTACTACGTGTTCTTTTGAAGTAATTAGGTTAATTAAAATTGCGAGGAATCGTGTTTACTCGTCAAACGAAAGATAATTGAAAAAAAAAAAGAAACACAAACAAACAAAATAATTATTGTAGTTTTGCGTGGAATCGAAAATGGAAATTGCGAAAGTTAATTGCAGGTAATTTCAGTCGATAACAAAATACTAAATTCCAACGTTCAAAGTCGAAACTCGAAGTGAGAATGAATTATTTGAGAAATGATAATTGGTGGAGAAACGTGGAAAGAGAGAAAAAAAACCTGTTTGTTGAAACCCTGTCGGACCGAACGATTTCCCTTGAACGGATTTCTATTGAAATAACACTATTTATTCGTGTATTAATCACATTGCACTGCATCCGGTTCAGCCATTCAATGGTTAATCAATGATTTCCGGTTGTTAATAAATTCAATTTAAACCGGATTTTCGATTGCGCGATATTTTTAAAAATTTCTGTTGAATTACAAATGTTCATCATTGTTTGATGGGCGAGCGTAGCGAGTCCCGAAAGGACTATTTTCATTTATATATGTTTAATCCTTCATTTATAATTGTTTTTCAGTTACCTGGGATGATACCGCTTAGGAGAGTGAAGGGGTTGTTGGAGAGGAGACCTCGGGCGCCGCCGGCGCTGCGAATATGCGTATTGAGGACGGCCGGTGGACCACCGTTGTCGATCTGCTGGCACTGCGTCATCAGCTGCATCATCTCAGGAAAGGAGATGGGTAGCGGTCGAGAGATCTTCTGAAGATCGCCCAAAGCTCGAACTGCTTCCTCGGGTTCGCTGCGAAAAGTAAGTAATGATAAATCACTAAATATGCTTACAAATACTAATCCAATATGAAAATTAAAAAATTACCAATATTTAGATTTGAAAATAGAACTAAAATTAAAAGAAGTTGAAAGAGTATTGTTCCAAGACTAAAAATAATTTTGGAAATGGAAAGTTTGAAGAATCATGTAAAGAAGAAAGGTGGCACAAAAAAAATTCGCGATGAATTGCATTATGCTAATTGAACGTCAAATCGGGAAAAAAAGGAAAGAATGAAATAAATAAATTGTTTATTTATTCAATAAACGACAAAAGAAAAAAAAAAAAAAGGTGAAAGCAAGAATAGTGTAAATATCGAATCGATTTTCGAATCCTGTCGCGTGTGTTCTTAATCCAAATCCAATTTAACTTTGAACTTGGCTTCGAACAGAATCGATTCATATTATTTAATAAAAATGTTTCAGATCACTTTCTTTCTCTCCGCGTTTCAACTCTACATTCATTCAATTTAATTTCGTGTAATAATAGTAGCTTTTTGTTTCGTTCATATTTTGTTCACTTTCCAACTGTTTCAAAAACAAAAATATAAAAAAAACAAACCTCGGTTAAAATGTCAAGGAGTCTTTGCGGTTCGATTCGAATCGTCGTATCGAAGCGGATTGGACTCTAGAGGCCGCCTTCGTTTCATCCAATTTCTAATTTCTGACACACTTTTTACGTTATTTACTCTTTCGTTTCCACTCATTACGCGCAAGCTTTTCTAACCGATTTCCAATTAATAATAATACGCAGAGTACAGAATAGAAGAAGTAAGAAAAAAACAAAAGACGGGAAAGAGGGAGAGAGAGAGAGAGAAACGCAGATGTAAAGCGAGTTTCTAAGCTCGAAATCAGGTCTTTACGTAACAATTAGCGGAGTTTCTACGTGCTCGAGCTGTTTATTTTTGTTGTTACTAATTTTTTTATTTTCACAGTTTACTTCGATTCCAATTTAATCCACATTTCGTAGCAAATGGCGTGGGAAATGCAATAACGCCTGTTGTTACGTAAAGCAGCGGCAAACTTAAGTTATTTCACGGAGAGAAAGAGAAACAAAAACAGATTCGACGACCTCGGTCGGGCATGCAATATGGAAAATAGCACTTTTTTTTCTTCTTTTCATTCCTGACCCCCTTATTAATTCGCAAATCTATCTTATCGTTGCTAAGGATGTTCCGTGGTTGTTATGTACGTTGCTAAGGAATTCATAATTTATTTTTAAAAAGATCCCTAAACATTTTATGCACGAATTTCGATGGGGAATAAAATCGATTGCGGTGGGAATTTCGATATTCGCTTCTTGCATTTTTCATTTGTCGAAGAAACTAGGCCGACTCAATTAATAATTCAAAGTCAATATACGAATGGGAATCCAATTATTGAACGTCGCGTGTTCGTCGTGTACCTGTCTAATTTTTAAACGCTTTACATGATGTGACGAGTAAACGACGACCTCCGTGCGTCCAATCGGCGTGCGCTCTTCAACGCATAAACATAAACGCATAATTACGTGATTTTAAGAGTAATTGCAATTAAAAACATAAACGAGCTACTTTTATTTAATTGCCCTCATTTGCAACGATTTCTAATTTTTCATATTGAAAGTTATGAAGAGTTTTTCAAATCAATTTTTAATTTCGATTAAATTTTGCGTTTTTTTTTAGATCTTCAAATAAACTTTTCAATTTCTACGTTAGGATTTACATATTTTCGTTTGCTTATGACCAGTACCATCAATGGTATGCTTTATTAATTCACGTCGTTCGTGATTGTAATATCAATTGTTATATTTTTTTTCAAATCGCTGAAAATAAAGTATCTTTTTCGCTTAGAATTCATCTAGGAACATTATAATTATTATTTTTTGCTTGAGTTAAGTGATTTTATTCGAATCTGTTGTTTATATATTAAACAATATTTTTGTCACACTATATGTGAGACTTACTAGACTTCGATAAGTTCGCAATTGAGTAGCAGCTTCTTGGGTCCCAGTTCGACGACGGCAACTGTTTGGTCGTGGAAGTAGACCATCCGCAGCGAGTCGTTCTGAACGCGACGTCCGCTGTAGATCTTGGTGCCAGCGTCGCGACGACCGCGCTCCGATGATGATGAAGAGGAGGAGGAGGAGGATGAGGAGGAAGAGGTGAGTGAGCGCAGGTTGAAGGTGAGCGAGGGTTTTCCTTGCCCTCCGAGGAAGCCCAACACGAGCACCACCAACCCGTGGAATAGCAGGTCCATGTTACCAACTATTTCTCTGATTTATCTCGATCGATTATGTCCACCAAAAAGTTTTAACTTCTTCTATATCACTGTTTCGGTTTCGGTTGTGTGCATATCACTATTTTGTTCTTTTCACTCGCAACAATAAACACACCTGCATACACACGCACGCACGCACCCACACACACACCTTACTCCTCTTGGCTGCAGCGCTGATCGCTCGCAACTGCTGCTGGTTTGCTTCTTCACTTCTTCTGGTTTTCACTTGTTCACGCGAGTTTGTTGGACGCGTCGCGGCGGCCGCGACGATTGGACGCACGCGCGACGATCATTCGATACAAAACAAGTGCAACACTTTCCAAAACAAATGCGATACGCGTTTTCTATTCATGCCCGCTTTTTTACACTCCGCCCATTTCCGGCTGACATTACGATGATGACAGCTTTGTGCGTCAATGTCGGATCGGAAAAACAGAAAGAAATCGTTCGTCCGTTTCCCAGGAAACCGATGCATCCTGCATTATTATTATTAGCGAGATGGCGCTAATTGACTTCAAACTGCACATCTCGCAATCCCAAAATCAACTTAACGGTGCAATGTGCACATAACTGTGCAGTTTCATTCAACACGAAAGAAATACTTAATGACATAACTTATACCAAAGTAATACTAATTTGACGTACATTAATTTCACACAACTTTCGTACTTTTTTCATAAATTAAGAAAAACTGACGTAAATTCAACATTCCAAATCCCTCATTTCTTAACATACCGTGACGTAACTTATACCAAATTAATGATAATTTAACGCACATTAATTTAAGATTTATTAATTTAACAAAACATTTGTGCCTTTTGGTCTGCAATTTGTCATTGTTCTCTGACTGCATTGCACTGATGAGCCCCAAATTAGGGCGAAACCATTCTGACATCACTACTTTTTTTACTGAACATACATATTTAATTCGAATAAATTTTAGCACCGTAGTTTTAGTTTTTTGCAATTTTCAGGAAAACCGTAAGACCTTATGTAATTCTCTCAATTGCTTATGAAAGAGCAATGGAATACGCAACTAATGACGTATTGAACGTTATTCAATCTTAAGCGGTTATCGAGATATTTGACAAAAATGATGTAATTTTTAGGTTTTTCGCGATTTTCAGGAAAACTATTACAATTTTTTCAATTTTCACTAATGCTTATGAAAGAGCAATGGAATACGCAACTAATGACGTATTGAACGTTATTCAATCTTAAGCGGTTATCGAGATATTTGATAAAAATGATGCAATTTTTAGGTTTTTCGCGATTTTCAGGAAAACTATTACAATTTTTCAATTTTCACTAATGCTTATGAAAGAGCAATGGAATACGCAACTAATGACGTATTGAACGTTATTCAATCTTAAGCGGTTATCGAGATATTTGACGAAAATGATGTAATTTTTAGGTTTTTCGCGATTTTCAGGAAAACTATTACAATTTTTTCAATTTTCACTAATGCTTATGAAAGAGCAATGGAATACGCAACTAATGACGTATTGAACGTTATTCAATCTTAAGCGGTTATCGAGATATTTGACAAAAATGATGTAATTTTTAGGTTTTTCGCGATTTTCAGGAAAACTATTACAATTTTTTCAATTTTCACTAATGCTTATGAAAGAGCAATGGAATACGCAACTAATGACGTATTGAACGTAATTCAATCTTAAGCGGTTATCGATATATTTGATAAAAATGATGCAATTTTTAGGTTTTTCGCGATTTTCAGGAAAACTATTACAATTTTTCAATTTTCACTAATGCTTATGAAAGAGCAATGGAATACGCAACTAATGACGTATTGAACGTTATTCAATCTTAAGCGGTTATCGAGATATTTGACAAAAATGATGTAATTTTTAGGTTTTTCGCGATTTTCAGGAAAACTATTACAATTTTTTCAATTTTCACTAATGCTTATGAAAGAGCAATGGAATACGCAACTAATGACGTATTGAACGTAATTCAATCTTAAGCGGTTATCGAGATATTTGACAAAAATGATGTAATTTTTAGGTTTTTCGCGATTTTCAGTTAAACTATTACAATTTTTTCAATTTTCACTAATGCTTATGAAAGAGCAATGGAATACGCAACTAATGACGTATTGAGCGTTATTCAATCTTAAGCGGTTATCGAGATATTTGACAAAAATGATTCAATTTTTAGGTTTTTCCTGATTTTCAGGAAAACTTTTACAATTTTAGTCAAGTTACAAACCCTTCATGTTGGTTTGTTACTTAACTAATGATTTCATTGAAGATTATAGTTCAGCACTTTTGGTGCTGTTCCAAATCGAATTATGTAATTAGAGCAACAATTAGAATTACCTATTAATTAAAATAAAGGCTACTTAATTGCTTATCGATTAGTAATATTTATTTGCACTTAACTCACTTAATTATTGAATTATTAATGATTTAATATTTTGTCAAAGGGCCATCTACTGTAATACAATTTATTTAATCTATATAATTAACAGATATTATGTTTTATAATATAAGTAGGTGTCACTGCGTAAGGTAATTTAAACGTCTATAACTCCATTAGTAAGGCAATTACAAATCAACTATTTATATAATTAGCTTGCTAAATCTACAATGAATACTTTAGTAAATAAGAATTTCTAATTAAGGTTGTAATTATAAAGTCAAGATTGGAACAGCGCCAAAATGGCTGAACTATACGCTTTGATATATAATCTGCAGAGGGCCTAAAAAATTATATTATAGTCTAGTTACCAACCCCTGACTATGATATGATTGGGAACATGCGATGCGATGAGCGTAAACCGTCGTCGCATAAAAGTTTAATAACTTTCTTATTAGTTCACCAATATTGATGAATTTGGAAGCAACCGAAAGGGAAAGGATCATTCTTTAAGACTATAAATAAATATTTTCAAACAAGTTTGTAAATTATCATTTATTTAGCAATTTTTACAAGTCGGTACAATACAAGCATGTTTTCTCTTAAGTAATCGATAAATATTCGTGTTAATTGAGCAGCGAATATGCAAATTTAAAGGAAAAAGTATGGCCTATCCAATGAGCCTACTGGTAAATTCGTGCCTTAAGCCATTCGTCTATAACAAGCTCATATACTATGCTAGCTGTTATACTATTTGTATGTTAGAGTTTTCAGCAGTTTCACTGCAACTGGTCATCAGATGTGTTATACTATCCCTAAGGATCATGTAGAATGGAAGAATAGGTTCTTGGGTGTTGCTGGGTTCTCCTAAAAAAAGATATACTTTTAGTCTCTCCGAAGTTTTTGATGAAAAATGGTAATTTTACTTTTTCAAGTATTGTTACAGCAACTAACACTCAGATGTACTATACTATCTCTAAGCAACATGTAGAATGCAAAAATAGATTCTTGGGTGTTGCTGGGTCCTCCTGAGAGAAGAAATACTTTTAGTCTCTCCGGGGGTTATTGGTGAAAAATGGAATTTTTACTTTTTCAAGTATTTTCACTGCTACTGGTACTCAAATGTGTTACACTATCTCTGATGATCATGTAGATTGCAAAAATATATACTTGCGACTTGCTGGGTTCACCTGAAAAAAGAAATACTTTTAGTCTCTCCGGGCTTATGATGAAAAATAGTATTTTTACTTTTTGAAGTATTTCCACTGTAACTGACACTCAGATGTGTAATACTATGCCTATGTATCATGTAGAATGCAAGAATAGATGCTTGGGTGTTGCTGGGTCCTGTTGAAAAAAGAAATACTTTTAGTCTCTCCGGGCTTATGATGAAAAATAGTATTTTTACTTTTTGAAGTATTTTCACTGTAACTGACACTCAGATGTGTAATACTATGCCTATGTATCATGTAGAATGCAAGAATAGATGCTTGGGTGTTGCTGGGTCCTGTTGAAAAAAGAAATACTTTTAGTCTCTCCGGGCTTATGATGAAAAATAGTATTTTTACTTTTTGAAGTATTTCCACTGTAACTGACACTCAGATGTGTAATACTATGCCTATGTATCATGTAGAATGCAAGAATAGATGCTTGGGTGTTGCTGGGTCCTGTTGAAAAAAGAAATACTTTTAGTCTCTCCGGGCTTATGATGAAAAATAGTATTTTTACTTTTTGAAGTATTTTCACTGTAACTGACACTCAGATGTGTAATACTATGCCTATGTATCATGTAGAATGCAAGAATAGATGCTTGGGTGTTGCTGGGTCCTGTTGAAAAAAGAAATACTTTTAGTCTCTCCAGGTTATTGATGAAAAATGCTATTTTCTATTTTTTCAAATACTTACACTGCAACTAGTACTGAAATGTGTTATAATATCCCTAAGGATCATGTAGAATGGAAGAATTGGTTTTTGGGTGTTGCTGGGTCCTGTTGAAAAAAGAAATACTTGTAGTCTCTATTGGTTTCCGGTGAAAAATTTATATTTTTACTTTTTCCAATATTTTCACTCCAACTAGCATTTTGTAATGTCATCCATTTTCTTTGCAAATAAAGGAAGTCAACTTTGCACATATCTTCGTTGCAGGAGCATCTCCTATAAGAATAACATGTTCAACAATCGATTGTTGACAAGTGTGACTATTTAACTTTTGGTTACTATCCATTAATGCAGGTACCAGGTATATGAATTGTCTTTGAGATGTGTTGTTACCAAAAAGTATTTGAGCATTTTCCTTAGCATCACAGCATCTATGTATCTATTAGAAAAGCAAACAACTTTAGAGATCGATGGTTGTTTACATGTTGGAGTAGTACTACTTACCTGAAGTGAAATGAAGCGTTCAAAGAAAAGTCTGCCATGCAAGGAAACACAAGGAGGAAGGAATGAAGCACGTTTTTCATTCAGTCTGCATTCAGGACATTGCAGAATGATGAAGAAATCCAATAAAGGCACAAATCTGCAGAGGGCCTGAAAAATTATATTATAGTCTAGTTACCAACCCCTTCCATGTTGGTTTGTTACTGAGCTAATAATATCCATTTTTTGTCCATCTATTGGTGATCGCGAGAAGGTTATAGTTCAGCACTTTTAGCGCTGTTTCAAATCGAAGTTTTTAATTAGAGCATTAATTAGGATTACTTATTAATTAAAATAAAGGTTAATTCATTGTTTATCGACCAGTAATATTTATTTGCACTTAATTCAATTAATTATTGAATTATTAATGATTTAATATTTTGTCAAAGGGCCATCTACTGTAATACAATTTATTTAATCTATATAATTAACAGATATTATGTTTTATAATATAAGTAGGTGTCACTGCGTAAGGTAATTTAAACGTCTATAACTCCATTAGTAAGGCAATTACAAATCAACTATTTATATAATTAGCTTGCTAAATCTACAATGAATACTTTAGTAAATAAGAATTTCTAATTAAGGTTGTAATTATAAAGTCAAGATTGGAACAGCGCCAAAATGGCTGAACTATACGCTTTGATATATAATCTGCAGAGGGCCTAAAAAATTATATTATAGTCAAGTTACAAACCCCTTCCATTATTATTATAAAATTTGTAAATACAATTATGTTTTCTTTTATTAATAGATAACTATTCCTGGCAATTGATCAGCGAATATGCAATTTTAAAGGTAAAAGTATGGCCCATCCAATGAGCCTATTGGTAGATTTGTGATTTGTAAGCTTTTCGCCTAAAAAAGGTTTAATACTATGATATGATTGGGAACATGCGATGCGATGAGCGTAAACCGTCGTCGCATAAAAGTTTAATAACTTTCTTATTAGTTCACCAATATCGATGAATTTGGAAGCAACCGAAAGGGAAAGGATCATTCTTTAAGACTATAAATAAATATTTTCAAACAAGTTTGTAAATTATCATTTATTTAGCAATTTTTACAAGTCGGTACAATACAAGCATGTTTTCTCTTAAGTAATCGATAAATATTCGTGTTAATTGATCAGCGAATATGCAAATTTAAAGGAAAAAGTATGGCCTATCCAATGAGCCCACTGGTAAATTCGTGCCTTAAGCCATTCGTCTATAACAAGCTCATATACTATGCTAGCTGTTATACTATTTGTATGTTAGAGTTTTCAGCAGTTTCACTGCAACTGGTCATCATCAGATGTGTTATACTATCCCTAAGGATCATGTAGAATGGAAGAATAGGTTCTTGGGTGTTGCTGGGTTCACCTGAAAAAAGAAATACTTTTAGTTTCTCCGGGCTTATGATGAAAAATAGTATTTTTACTTTTTGAAGTATTTTCACTGTAACTGACACTCAGATGTGTAATACTATGCCTATGTATCATGTAGAATGCAAGAATAGATGCTTGGGTGTTGCTGCGTCCTGTTGAAAAAAGAAATACTTTTAGTCTCTCCAGGTTATTGATGAAAAATGCTATTTTCTATTTTTTCAAATACTTACACTGCAACTAGTATTGAAATTACTATTACAAATTACAAATTAAGATTGAATAACGTTCAATACGTCATTTGTTGCGTCTTCTAGTGCTCTTTCATATGCAGTTGAGAGAATTCCGTAAAGTCTTACGGTTTTCCTGCAAATTGCAAAAAACTGAAAAAAAACTTAATTTTCGCTTATTACTCGAAAACCAGATAAGATTGAATAACGTTCAATACGTCATTTGTTGCGTATTCTAGTGCTCTTTCATATGCAGTTGAGAGAATTCCGTAAAGTCTTACGGTTTTCCTGCAAATTGCAAAAAACTAAAAAAAAACTTAATTTTCGCTTATAAGTCGAAAACCAGATAAGATTGAATAACGTTCAATACGTCATTTGTTGCGTATTCTAGTGCTCTTTCATATGCAGTTGAGAGAATTCCGTAAAGTCTTACGGTTTTCCTGCAAATTGCAAAAAACTGAAAAAAAACTTAATTTTCGCTTATTACTCGAAAACCAGATAAGATTGAATAACGTTCAATACGTCATTTGTTGCGTATTCTAGTGCTCTTTCATATGCAGTTGAGAGAATTCCGTAAAGTCTTACGGTTTTCCTGCAAATTGCAAAAAACTAAAAAAAAACTTAATTTTCGCTTATAAGTCGAAAACCAGATAAGATTGAATAACGTTCAATACGTCATTTGTTGCGTATTCTAGTGCTCTTTCATAAGCAGTTGAGAGAATTCCGTAAAGTCTTACGGTTTTGCTGTAAATTGCAAAAAACTAAAAAAAAACTTAATTTTCGCTTATTACTCGAAAACCAGATAAGATTGAATAACGTTCAATACGTCATTTGTTGCGTATTCTAGTGCTCTTTCATATGCAGTTGAGAGAATTCCGTAAAGTCTTACGGTTTTCCTGCAAATTGCAAAAAACTGAAAAAAAACTTAATTTTCGCTTATTACTCGAAAACCAGATAAGATTGAATAACGTTCAATACGTCATTTGTTGCGTATTCTAGTGCTCTTTCATATGCAGTTGAGAGAATTCCGTAAAGTCTTACGGTTTTGCTGTAAATTGCAAAAAACTGAAAAAAAACTTAATTTTCGCTTATTACTCGAAAACCAGATAAGATTGAATAACGTTCAATACGTCATTTGGTGCGTATTCTAGTGCTCTTTCATATGCAGTTGAGAGAATTCCGTAAAGTCTTACGGTTTTCCTGTAAATTGCAAAAAACTGAAAAAAAACTTAATTTTCGCTTATTACTCGAAAACCAGATAAGATTGAATAACGTTCAATACGTCATTTGTTGCGTATTCTAGTGCTCTTTCATATGCAGTTGAGAGAATTCAGTAAAGTCTTACGGTTTTCCTGTAAATTGCAAAAAACTAAAAAAAAACTTAATTTTCTCTTATAACTCGAAAACCAGATAAGATTGAATAACGTTCAATACGTCATTTGTTGCGTATTCTAGTGCTCTTTCATAAGCAGTTGAGAGAATTCAGTAAAGTCTTACGGTTTTCCTGTAAATTGCAAAAAACTAAAAAAAAACTTAATTTTCTCTTATAACTCGAAAACCAGATAAGATTGAATAACGTTCAATACGTCATTTGTTGCGTATTCTAGTGCTCTTTCATATGCAGTTGAGCGAATTCCGTAAAGTCTTACGGTTTTCCTGCAAATTGCAAAAAACTAAAAAAAAACTTAATTTTCGCTTATAACTCGAAAACCAGATAAGATTGAATAACGTTCAATACGTCATTTGTTGCGTATTCTAGTGCTCTTTCATAAGCAGTTGAGAGAATTCAGTAAAGTCTTACGGTTTTCCTGTAAATTGCAAAAAACTAAAAAAAAACTTAATTTTCTCTTATAACTCGAAAACCAGATAAGATTGAATAACGTTCAATACGTCATTTGTTGCGTATTCTAATGCTCTTTCATAAGCAGTTGAGAGAATTCCGTAAAGTCTTACGGTTTTGCTGTAAATTGCAAAAAACTGAAAAAAAACTTAATTTTCGCTTATTACTCGAAAACCAGATAAGATTGAATAACGTTCAATACGTCATTTGTTGCGTATTCTAGTGCTCTTTCATATGCAGTTGAGAGAATTCCGTAAAGTCTTACGGTTTTGCTGTAAATTGCAAAAAACTGAAAAAAAACTTAATTTTCTCTTATAACTCGAAAACCAGATAAGATTGAATAACGTTCAATACGTCATTTGTTGCGTATTCTAGTGCTCTTTCATAAGCAGTTGAGAGAATTCAGTAAAGTCTTACGGTTTTCCTGTAAATTGCAAAAAACTAAAAAAAAACTTAATTTTCTCTTATAACTCGAAAACCAGATAAGATTGAATAACGTTCAATACGTCATTTGTTGCGTCTTCTAGTGCTCTTTCATATGCAGTTGAGAGAATTCCGTAAAGTCTTACGGTTTTGCTGTAAATTGCAAAAAACTAAAAAAAAACTTAATTTTCGCTTATTACTCGAAAACCAGATAAGATTGAATAACGTTCAATACGTCATTTGTTGCGTATTCTAGTGCTCTTTCATATGCAGTTGAGAGAATTCCGTAGAGTCTTACGGTTTTCCTGTAAATTGCAAAAAACTAAAAAAAAACTTAATTTTCTCTTATAACTCGAAAACCAGATAAGATTGAATAACGTTCAATACGTCATTTGTTGCGTATTCTAGTGCTCTTTCATATGCAGTTGAGAGAATTCCGTAAAGTCTTACGGTTTTGCTGTAAATTGCAAAAAACTAAAAAAAAACTTAATTTTCGCTTATTACTCGAAAACCAGATAAGATTGAATAACGTTCAATACGTCATTTGTTGCGTATTCTAGTGCTCTTTCATATGCAGTTGAGAGAATTCCGTAGAGTCTTACGGTTTTCCTGTAAATTGCAAAAAACTAAAAAAAAACTTAATTTTCGCTTATTACTCGAAAACCAGATAAGATTGAATAACGTTCAATACGTCATTTGTTGCGTATTCTAGTGCTCTTTCATATGCAGTTGAGAGAATTCCGTAAAGTCTTACGGTTTTGCTGTAAATTGCAAAAAACTGAAAAAAAACTTAATTTTCTCTTATAACTCGATAACCAGATAAGATTGAATAACGTTCAATACGTCATTTGTTGCGTATTCTAGTGCTCTTTCATAAGCAGTTGAGAGAATTCAGTAAAGTCTTACGGTTTTCCTGTAAATTGCAAAAAACTAAAAAAAAACTTAATTTTCTCTTATAACTCGAAAACCAGATAAGATTGAATAACGTTCAAAACGTCATTTGTTGCGTCTTCTAGTGCTCTTTCATATGCAGTTGAGAGAATTCCGTAAAGTCTTACGGTTTTGCTGTAAATTGCAAAAAACTGAAAAAAAACTTAATTTTCGCTTATTACTCGAAAACCAGATAAGATTGAATAACGTTCAATACGTCATTTGTTGCGTATTCTAGTGCTCTTTCATATGCAGTTGAGAGAATTCAGTAAAGTCTTACGGTTTTCCTGCAAATTGCAAAAAACTAAAAAAAAACTTAATTTTCGCTTATAACTCGAAAACCAGATAAGATTGAATAACGTTCAATACGTCATTTGTTGCGTATTCTAGTGCTCTTTCATATGCAGTTGAGAGAATTCCGTAAAGTCTTACGGTTTTCCTGTAAATTGCAAAAAACTAAAAAAAAACTTAATTTTCTCTTATAACTCGAAAACCAGATAAGATTGAATAACGTTCAATACGTCATTTGTTGCGTCTTCTAGTGCTCTTTCATATGCAGTTGAGAGAATTCCGTAAAGTCTTACGGTTTTGCTGTAAATTGCAAAAAACTAAAAAAAAACTTAATTTTCGCTTATTACTCGAAAACCAGATAAGATTGAATAACGTTCAATACGTCATTTGTTGCGTATTCTAGTGCTCTTTCATATGCAGTTGAGAGAATTCCGTAAAGTCTTACGGTTTTGCTGTAAATTGCAAAAAACTGAAAAAAAACTTAATTTTCGCTTATTACTCGAAAACCAGATAAGATTGAATAACGTTCAATACGTCATTTGGTGCGTATTCTAGTGCTCTTTCATATGCAGTTGAGAGAATTCCGTAAAGTCTTACGGTTTTCCTGTAAATTGCAAAAAACTGAAAAAAAACTTAATTTTCGCTTATTACTCGAAAACCAGATAAGATTGAATAACGTTCAATACGTCATTTGTTGCGTATTCTAGTGCTCTTTCATATGCAGTTGAGAGAATTCAGTAAAGTCTTACGGTTTTCCTGTAAATTGCAAAAAACTAAAAAAAAACTTAATTTTCTCTTATAACTCGAAAACCAGATAAGATTGAATAACGTTCAATACGTCATTTGTTGCGTATTCTAGTGCTCTTTCATAAGCAGTTGAGAGAATTCAGTAAAGTCTTACGGTTTTCCTGTAAATTGCAAAAAACTAAAAAAAAACTTAATTTTCTCTTATAACTCGAAAACCAGATAAGATTGAATAACGTTCAATACGTCATTTGTTGCGTATTCTAGTGCTCTTTCATATGCAGTTGAGCGAATTCCGTAAAGTCTTACGGTTTTCCTGCAAATTGCAAAAAACTAAAAAAAAACTTAATTTTCGCTTATAACTCGAAAACCAGATAAGATTGAATAACGTTCAATACGTCATTTGTTGCGTATTCTAGTGCTCTTTCATAAGCAGTTGAGAGAATTCAGTAAAGTCTTACGGTTTTCCTGTAAATTGCAAAAAACTAAAAAAAAACTTAATTTTCTCTTATAACTCGAAAACCAGATAAGATTGAATAACGTTCAATACGTCATTTGTTGCGTATTCTAATGCTCTTTCATAAGCAGTTGAGAGAATTCCGTAAAGTCTTACGGTTTTGCTGTAAATTGCAAAAAACTGAAAAAAAACTTAATTTTCGCTTATTACTCGAAAACCAGATAAGATTGAATAACGTTCAATACGTCATTTGTTGCGTATTCTAGTGCTCTTTCATATGCAGTTGAGAGAATTCCGTAAAGTCTTACGGTTTTGCTGTAAATTGCAAAAAACTGAAAAAAAACTTAATTTTCTCTTATAACTCGAAAACCAGATAAGATTGAATAACGTTCAATACGTCATTTGTTGCGTATTCTAGTGCTCTTTCATAAGCAGTTGAGAGAATTCAGTAAAGTCTTACGGTTTTCCTGTAAATTGCAAAAAACTAAAAAAAAACTTAATTTTCTCTTATAACTCGAAAACCAGATAAGATTGAATAACGTTCAATACGTCATTTGTTGCGTCTTCTAGTGCTCTTTCATATGCAGTTGAGAGAATTCCGTAAAGTCTTACGGTTTTGCTGTAAATTGCAAAAAACTAAAAAAAAACTTAATTTTCGCTTATTACTCGAAAACCAGATAAGATTGAATAACGTTCAATACGTCATTTGTTGCGTATTCTAGTGCTCTTTCATATGCAGTTGAGAGAATTCCGTAAAGTCTTACGGTTTTGCTGTAAATTGCAAAAAACTAAAAAAAAACTTAATTTTCTCTTATAACTCGAAAACCAGATAAGATTGAATAACGTTCAATACGTCATTTGTTGCGTATTCTAGTGCTCTTTCATATGCAGTTGAGAGAATTCCGTAAAGTCTTACGGTTTTGCTGTAAATTGCAAAAAACTAAAAAAAAACTTAATTTTCGCTTATTACTCGAAAACCAGATAAGATTGAATAACGTTCAATACGTCATTTGTTGCGTATTCTAGTGCTCTTTCATATGCAGTTGAGAGAATTCCGTAGAGTCTTACGGTTTTCCTGTAAATTGCAAAAAACTAAAAAAAAACTTAATTTTCGCTTATTACTCGAAAACCAGATAAGATTGAATAACGTTCAATACGTCATTTGTTGCGTATTCTAGTGCTCTTTCATATGCAGTTGAGAGAATTCCGTAAAGTCTTACGGTTTTGCTGTAAATTGCAAAAAACTGAAAAAAAACTTAATTTTCTCTTATAACTCGATAACCAGATAAGATTGAATAACGTTCAATACGTCATTTGTTGCGTATTCTAGTGCTCTTTCATAAGCAGTTGAGAGAATTCAGTAAAGTCTTACGGTTTTCCTGTAAATTGCAAAAAACTAAAAAAAAACTTAATTTTCTCTTATAACTCGAAAACCAGATAAGATTGAATAACGTTCAAAACGTCATTTGTTGCGTCTTCTAGTGCTCTTTCATATGCAGTTGAGAGAATTCCGTAAAGTCTTACGGTTTTGCTGTAAATTGCAAAAAACTGAAAAAAAACTTAATTTTCGCTTATTACTCGAAAACCAGATAAGATTGAATAACGTTCAATACGTCATTTGTTGCGTATTCTAGTGCTCTTTCATATGCAGTTGAGAGAATTCAGTAAAGTCTTACGGTTTTCCTGCAAATTGCAAAAAACTAAAAAAAAACTTAATTTTCGCTTATAACTCGAAAACCAGATAAGATTGAATAACGTTCAATACGTCATTTGTTGCGTATTCTAGTGCTCTTTCATATGCAGTTGAGAGAATTCCGTAAAGTCTTACGGTTTTCCTGTAAATTGCAAAAAACTAAAAAAAAACTTAATTTTCTCTTATAACTCGAAAACCAGATAAGATTGAATAACGTTCAATACGTCATTTGTTGCGTCTTCTAGTGCTCTTTCATATGCAGTTGAGAGAATTCCGTAAAGTCTTACGGTTTTGCTGTAAATTGCAAAAAACTAAAAAAAAACTTAATTTTCGCTTATTACTCGAAAACCAGATAAGATTGAATAACGTTCAATACGTCATTTGTTGCGTATTCTAGTGCTCTTTCATATGCAGTTGAGAGAATTCCGTAGAGTCTTACGGTTTTCCTGTAAATTGCAAAAAACTAAAAAAAAACTTAATTTTCTCTTATAACTCGAAAACCAGATAAGATTGAATAACGTTCAATACGTCATTTGTTGCGTATTCTAGTGCTCTTTCATATGCAGTTGAGAGAATTCCGTAAAGTCTTACGGTTTTCCTGTAAATTGCAAAAAACTGAAAAAAACTTAATTTTCGCTTATTACTCGAAAACCAGATAAGATTGAATAACGTTCAATACGTCATTTGTTGCGTATTCTAGTGCTCTTTCATATGCAGTTGAGAGAATTCAGTAAAGTCTTACGGTTTTCCTGTAAATTGCAAAAAACTAAAAAAAAACTTAATTTTCGCTTATAACTCGAAAACCAGATAAGATTGAATAACGTTCAATACATCATTTGTTGCGTATTCTAGTGCTCTTTCATAAGCAGTTGAGACAATTCCGTAAAGTCTTACGGTTTTCCTGAAAATTGCAAAAAACTAAAAATTCTCTTAATTTTCACTTATAACTCGAGAACCAGATAAGATTGAATAACGTTCAATACGTCATTTGTTGCGTATTCTAGTGCTCTTTCATATGCAGTTGAGAGAATTGCGTAAAGTCTTACGGTTTTGCTGTAAATTGCAAAAAACTGAAAAAAAACTTAATTTTCTCTTATAACTCGAAAACCAGATAAGATTGAATAACGTTCAATACGTCATTTGTTGCGTATTCTAGTGCTCTTTCATATGCAGTTGAGAGAATTCCGTAAAGTCTTACGGTTTTGCTGTAAATTGCAAAAAACTGAAAAAAAACTTAATTTTCTCTTATAACTCGAAAACCAGATAAGATTGAATAACGTTCAATACGTCAATTGTTGCGTCTTCTAGTGCTCTTTCATATGCAGTTGAGAGAATTCCGTAAAGTCTTACGGTTTTGCTGTAAATTGCAAAAAACTGAAAAAAAACTTAATTTTCTCTTATAACTCGAAAACCAGATAAGATTGAATAACGTTCAATACGTCATTTGTTGCGTATTCTAGTGCTCTTTCATAAGCAGTTGAGAGAATTCCGTAAAGTCTTACGGTTTTCCTGAAAATTGCAAAAAACTAAAAATTCTCTTAATTTTCACTTATAACTCGAGAACCAGATAAGATTGAATAACGTTCAATACGTCATTTGTTGCGTCTTCTAGTGCTCTTTCATATGCAGTTGAGAGAATTCCGTAAAGTCTTACGGTTTTCCTGTAAATTGCAAAAAACTAAAAAAAAACTTAATTTTCTCTTATAACTCGAAAACCAGATAAGATTGAATAACGTTCAATACGTCATTTGTTGCGTATTCTAGTGCTCTTTCATATGCAGTTGAGAGAATTCCGTAAAGTCTTACGGTTTTCCTGTAAATTGCAAAAAACTGAAAAAAAACTTAATTTTCTCTTATAACTCGAAAACCAGATAAGATTGAATAACGTTCAATACGTCATTTGTTGCGTCTTCTAGTGCTCTTTCATATGTAGTTGAGAGAATTCCGTAAAGTCTTACGGTTTTGCTGTAAATTGCAAAAAACTGAAAAAAAACTTAATTTTCTCTTATAACTCGAAAACCAGATAAGATTGAATAACGTTCAATACGTCATTTGTTGCGTATTCTAGTGCTCTTTCATAAGCAGTTGAGAGAATTCCGTAAAGTCTTACGGTTTTCCTGAAAATTGCAAAAAACTAAAAATTCTCTTAATTTTCACTTATAACTCGAGAACCAGATAAGATTGAATAACGTTCAATACGTCATTTGTTGCGTCTTCTAGTGCTCTTTCATATGCAGTTGAGAGAATTCCGTAAAGTCTTACGGTTTTCCTGTAAATTGCAAAAAACTAAAAAAAAACTTAATTTTCTCTTATAACTCGAAAACCAGATAAGATTGAATAACGTTCAATACGTCATTTGTTGCGTATTCTAGTGCTCTTTCATATGCAGTTGAGAGAATTCCGTAAAGTCTTACGGTTTTCCTGTAAATTGCAAAAAACTGAAAAAAAACTTAATTTTCGCTTATTACTCGAAAACCAGATAAGATTGAATAACGTTCAATACGTCATTTGTTGCGTATTCTAGTGCTCTTTCATATGCAGTTGAGAGAATTCCGTAAAGTCTTACGGTTTTCCTGTAAATTGCAAAAAACTAAAAAAAAACTTAATTTTCTCTTATAACTCGAAAACCAGATAAGATTGAATAACGTTCAATACGTCATTTGTTGCGTCTTCTAGTGCTCTTTCATATGCAGTTGAGAGAATTCCGTAAAGTCTTACGGTTTTGCTGTAAATTGCAAAAAACTGAAAAAAAACTTAATTTTCTCTTATAACTCGAAAACCAGATAAGATTGAATAACGTTCAATACGTCATTTGTTGCGTATTCTAGTGCTCTTTCATAAGCAGTTGAGAGAATTCCGTAAAGTCTTACGGTTTTCCTGAAAATTGCAAAAAACTAAAAATTCTCTTAATTTTCACTTATAACTCGAGAACCAGATAAGATTGAATAACGTTCAATACGTCATTTGTTGCGTCTTCTAGTGCTCTTTCATATGCAGTTGAGAGAATTCCGTAAAGTCTTACGGTTTTCCTGTAAATTGCAAAAAACTAAAAAAAAACTTAATTTTCTCTTATAACTCGAAAACCAGATAAGATTGAATAACGTTCAATACGTCATTTGTTGCGTATTCTAGTGCTCTTTCATATGCAGTTGAGAGAATTCCGTAAAGTCTTACGGTTTTCCTGTAAATTGCAAAAAACTGAAAAAAAACTTAATTTTCGCTTATTACTCGAAAACCAGATAAGATTGAATAACGTTCAATACGTCATTTGTTGCGTATTCTAGTGTTCTTTCATATGCAGTTGAGAGAATTCCGTAAAGTCTTATGGATTTCCTGTAAATTGCAAAAAACTAAAAATTCTCTTAATTTTCACTTATAACTCGAGAACCAGATAAGATTGAATAACGTTCAATACGTCATTTGTTGCGTCTTCTAGTGCTCTTTCATATGCAGTTGAGAGAATTCAGTAAAGTCTTACGGTTTTCCTGTAAATTGCAAAAAACTAAAAAAAAACTTAATTTTCTCTTATAACTCGAAAACCAGATAAGATTGAATAACGTTCAATACGTCATTTGTTGCGTATTCTAGTGTTCTTTCATATGCAGTTGAGAGAATTCCGTAAAGTCTTATGGATTTCCTGTAAATTGCAAAAAACTAAAAATTCTCTTAATTTTCACTTATAACTCGAGAACCAGATAAGATTGAATAACGTTCAATACGTCATTTGTTGCGTATTCTAGTGCTCTTTCATATGCAGTTGAGAGAATTCCGTAAAGTCTTACGGTTTTCCTGTAAATTGCAAAAAACTGAAAAAAAACTTAATTTTCGCTTATTACTCGAAAACCAGATAAGATTGAATAACGTTCCATACGTCATTTGTTGCGTATTCTAGTGCTCTTTCATAAGCAGTTGAGAGAATTCAGTAAAGTCTTACGGTTTTCCTGTAAATTGCAAAAAACTAAAAAAAAACTTAATTTTCTCTTATAACTCGAAAACCAGATAAGATTGAATAACGTTCAATACGTCATTTGTTGCGCCTTCTAGTGCTCTTTCATATGCAGTTGAGGGAATTCCGTAAAGTCTTACGGTTTTCCTGTAAATTGCAAAAAACTGAAAAAAACTTAATTTTCTCTTATTACTCGAAAACCAGATAAGATTGAATAACGTTCAATACGTCATTTGTTGCGTATTCTAGTGCTCTTTCATATGCAGTTGAGGGAATTCCGTAAAGTCTTACGGTTTTGCTGTAAATTGCAAAAAACTGAAAAAAAACTTAATTTTCGCTTATTACTCGAAAACCAGATAAGATTGAATAACGTTCAATACGTCATTTGTTGCGTATTCTAGTGCTCTTTCATATGCAGTTGAGGGAATTCCGTAAAGTCTTACGGTTTTCCTGTAAATTGCAAAAAACTGAAAAAAAACTTAATTTTCTCTTATTACTCGAAAACCAGATAAGATTGAATAACGTTCAATACGTCATTTGCTGCGTATTCTAGTGCTCTTTCATATGCAGTTGAGGGAATTCCGTAAAGTCTTACGGTTTTGCTGTAAATTGCAAAAAACTGAAAAAAAACTTAATTTTCGCTTATTACTCGAAAACCAGATAAGATTGAATAACGTTCAATACGTCATTTGTTGCGTATTCTAGTGCTCTTTCATATGCAGTTGAGGGAATTCCGTAAAGTCTTACGGTTTTCCTGTAAATTGCAAAAAACTGAAAAAAAACTTAATTTTCTCTTATTACTCGAAAACCAGATAAGATTGAATAACGTTCAATACGTCATTTGTTGCGTATTCTAGTGCTCTTTCATATGCAGTTGAGAGAATTCCGTGAAGTCTTACGGTTTTCCTGAAAATTTCAAAAAACTAAAAATTCTCTTAATTTTCACTTATAACTCGAGAACCAGATAAGATTGAATAATGTTCAATACGTCATTTGTTGCGTATTCTAGTGCTCTTTCATATGCAGTTGAGAGAATTCCGTAAAGTCCTACGGTTTTCCTGTAAATTGCAAAAAACTGAAAAAAAACTTAATTTTCGCTTATTACTCGAAAACCAGATAAGATTGAATAACGTTCAATACGTCATTTGTTGCGTATTCTAGTGCTCTTTCATAAGCAGTTGAGAGAATTCAGTAAAGTCTTACGGTAAATTGCAAAAAACTGAAAAAAAACTTAATTTTCGCTTATTACTCGAAAACCAGATAAGATTGAATAACGTTCAATACGTCATTTGTTGCGTATTCTAGTGCTCTTTCATATGCAGTTGAGAGAATTACGTAAAGTCTTACGGTTTACCTGTAAATTGCAAAAAACTAAAAAAAAACTTAATTTTCTCTTATAACTCGAAAACCAGATAAGATTGAATAACGTTCAATACGTCATTTGTTGCGTCTTCTAGTGCTCTTTCATATGCAGTTGAGAGAATTCCGTAAAGTCTTACGGTTTTCCTGTAAATTGCAAAAAACTAAAAAAAAACTTAATTTTCTCTTATAACTCGAAAACCAGATAAGATTGAATAACGTTCAATACGTCATTTGTTGCGCCTTCTAGTGCTCTTTCATATGCAGTTGAGGGAATTCCGTAAAGTCTTACGGTTTTCCTGTAAATTGCAAAAAACTGAAAAAAACTTAATTTTCTCTTATTACTCGAAAACCAGATAAGATTGAATAACGTTCAATACGTCATTTGTTGCGTATTCTAGTGCTCTTTCATATGCAGTTGAGAGAATTCCGTAAAGTCTTACGGTTTTCCTGTAAATTGCAAAAAACTGAAAAAAAACTTAATTTTCTCTTATTACTCGAAAACCAGATAAGATTGAATAACGTTCAATACGTCATTTGTTGCGTATTCTAGTGCTCTTTCATATGCAGTTGAGGGAATTCCGTAAAGTCTTACGGTTTTCCTGTAAATTGCAAAAAACTGAAAAAAAACTTAATTTTCTCTTATTACTCGAAAACCAGATAAGATTGAATAACGTTCAATACGTCATTTGTTGCGTATTCTAGTGCTCTTTCATATGCAGTTGAGAGAATTCCGTGAAGTCTTACGGTTTTCCTGAAAATTTCAAAAAACTAAAAATTCTCTTAATTTTCACTTATAACTCGAGAACCAGATAAGATTGAATAATGTTCAATACGTCATTTGTTGCGTATTCTAGTGCTCTTTCATATGCAGTTGAGAGAATTCCGTAAAGTCCTACGGTTTTCCTGTAAATTGCAAAAAACTGAAAAAAAACTTAATTTTCGCTTATTACTCGAAAACCAGATAAGATTGAATAACGTTCAATACGTCATTTGTTGCGTATTCTAGTGCTCTTTCATAAGCAGTTGAGAGAATTCTGTAAAGTCTTACGGTTTTCCTGTAAATTGCAAAAAACTAAAAAAAAACTTAATTTTCTCTTATAACTCGAAAACCAGATAAGATTGAATAACGTTCAATACGTCATTTGTTGCGTCTTCTAGTGCTCTTTCATATGCAGTTGAGAGAATTCCGTAAAGTCTTACGGTTTTCCTGTAAATTGCAAAAAACTAAAAAAAAAACTTAATTTTCTCTTATAACTCGAAAACCAGATAAGATTGAATAACGTTCAATACGTCATTTGTTGCGCCTTCTAGTGCTCTTTCATATGCAGTTGAGGGAATTCCGTAAAGTCTTACGGTTTTCCTGTAAATTGCAAAAAACTGAAAAAAACTTAATTTTCTCTTATTACTCGAAAACCAGATAAGATTGAATAACGTTCAATACGTCATTTGTTGCGTATTCTAGTGCTCTTTCATATGCAGTTGAGAGAATTCCGTAAAGTCTTACGGTTTTCCTGTAAATTGCAAAAAACTGAAAAAAAACTTAATTTTCTCTTATTACTCGAAAACCAGATAAGATTGAATAACGTTCAATACGTCATTTGTTGCGTATTCTAGTGCTCTTTCATATGCAGTTGAGGGAATTCCGTAAAGTCTTACGGTTTTGCTGTAAATTGCAAAAAACTGAAAAAAAACTTAATTTTCGCTTATTACTCGAAAACCAGATAAGATTGAATAACGTTCAATACGTCATTTGTTGCGTATTCTAGTGCTCTTTCATATGCAGTTGAGGGAATTCCGTAAAGTCTTACGGTTTTCCTGTAAATTGCAAAAAACTGAAAAAAAACTTAATTTTCTCTTATTACTCGAAAACCAGATAAGATTGAATAACGTTCAATACGTCATTTGTTGCGTATTCTAGTGCTCTTTCATATGCAGTTGAGAGAATTCCGTGAAGTCTTACGGTTTTCCTGAAAATTTCAAAAAACTAAAAATTCTCTTAATTTTCACTTATAACTCGAGAACCAGATAAGATTGAATAATGTTCAATACGTCATTTGTTGCGTATTCTAGTGCTCTTTCATATGCAGTTGAGAGAATTCCGTAAAGTCCTACGGTTTTCCTGTAAATTGCAAAAAACTGAAAAAAAACTTAATTTTCGCTTATTACTCGAAAACCAGATAAGATTGAATAACGTTCAATACGTCATTTGTTGCGTATTCTAGTGCTCTTTCATAAGCAGTTGAGAGAATTCTGTAAAGTCTTACGGTTTTCCTGTAAATTGCAAAAAACTAAAAAAAAACTTAATTTTCTCTTATAACTCGAAAACCAGATAAGATTGAATAACGTTCAATACGTCATTTGTTGCGTCTTCTAGTGCTCTTTCATATGCAGTTGAGAGAATTCCGTAAAGTCTTACGGTTTTCCTGTAAATTGCAAAAAACTGAAAAAAAACTTAATTTTCGCTTATTACTCGAAAACCAGATAAGATTGAATAACGTTCCATACGTCATTTGTTGCGTCTTCTAGTGCTCTTTCATATGCAGTTGAGAGAATTCCGTAAAGTCTTACGGTTTTGCTGTAAATTGCAAAAAACTAAAAAAAAACTTAATTTTCGCTTATTACTCGAAAACCAGATAAGATTGAATAACGTTCAATACGTCATTTGTTGCGTATTCTAGTGCTCTTTCATATGCAGTTGAGAGAATTACGTAAAGTCTTACGGTTTACCTGTAAATTGCAAAAAACTAAAAAAAAACTTAATTTTCTCTTATAACTCGAAAACCAGATAAGATTGAATAACGTTCAATACGTCATTTGTTGCGTCTTCTAGTGCTCTTTCATATGCAGTTGAGAGAATTCCGTAAAGTCTTACGGTTTTCCTGTAAATTGCAAAAAACTGAAAAAAAACTTAATTTTCGCTTATTACTCGAAAACCAGATAAGATTGAATAACGTTCAATACGTCATTTGTTGCGTATTCTAGTGCTCTTTCATATGCAGTTGAGAGAATTCCGTAAAGTCTTATGGTTTTCCTGTAAATTGCAAAAAACTGAAAAAAAACTTAATTTTCTCTTATAACTCGAAAACCAGATAAGATTGAATAAAGTTCAATACGTCATTTGTTGCGCCTTCTAGTGCTCTTTCATATGCAGTTGAGAGAATTCCGTAAAGTCTTACGGTTTTGCTGTAAATTGCAAAAAACTAAAAATTCTCTTAATTTTCACTTATAACTCGAGAACCAGATAAGATTGAATAACGTTCAATACGTCATTTGTTGCGTATTCTAGTGCTCTTTCATATGCAGTTGAGAGAATTCCGTAAAGTCTTATGGTTTTCCTGTAAATTGCAAAAAACTGAAAAAAAACTTAATTTTCTCTTATAACTCGAAAACCAGATAAGATTGAATAAAGTTCAATACGTCATTTGTTGCGCCTTCTAGTGCTCTTTCATATGCAGTTGAGAGAATTCCGTAAAGTCTTACGGTTTTGCTGTAAATTGCAAAAAACTGAAAAAAAACTTAATTTTCGCTTATTACTCGAAAACCAGATAAGATTGAATAACGTTCAATACGTCATTTGTTGCGTATTCTAGTGCTCTTTCATAAGCAGTTGCGAGAATTCCGTAAAGTCTTACGGTTTTCCTGAAAATTGCAAAAAACTAAAAATTCTCTTAATTTTCACTTATAACTCGAGAACCAGATAAGATTGAATAACGTTCAATACGTCATTTGTTGCGTATTCTAGTGCTCTTTCATATGCAGTTGAGGGAATTCCGTAAAGTCTTACGGTTTTCCTGTAAATTGCAAAAAACTGAAAAAAAACTTAATTTTCTCTTATTACTCGAAAACCAGATAAGATTGAATAACGTTCAATACGTCATTTGTTGCGTATTCTAGTGCTCTTTCATAAGCAGTTGAGAGAATTCCGTAAAGTCTTACGGTTTTCCTGAAAATTGCAAAAAACTAAAAATTCTCTTAATTTTCACTTATAACTCGAGAACCAGATAAGATTGAATAACGTTCAATACGTCATTTGTTGCGTATTCTAGTGCTCTTTCATATGCAGTTGAGAGAATTCCGTAAAGTCCTACGGTTTTCCTGTAAATTGCAAAAAACTGAAAAAAAACTTAATTTTCGCTTATTACTCGAAAACCAGATAAGATTGAATAACGTTCAATACGTCATTTGTTGCGTATTCTAGTGCTCTTTCATAAGCAGTTGAGAGAATTCCGTAAAGTCTTACGGTTTTGCTGTAAATTGCAAAAAAACTAAAAAAAAACTTAATTTTCGCTTATTACTCGAAAACCAGATAAGATTGAATAACGTTCAATACGTCATTTGTTGCGTATTCTAGTGCTCTTTCATATGCAGTTGAGAGAATTACGTAAAGTCTTACGGTTTTCCTGTCAATTGCAAAAAACTAAAAAAAAACTTAATTTTCTCTTATAACTCGAAAACCAGATAAGATTGAATAACGTTCAATACGTCATTTGTTGCGTCTTCTAGTGCTCTTTCATATGCAGTTGAGAGAATTCCGTAAAGTCTTACGGTTTTCCTGTAAATTGCAAAAAACTGAAAAAAAACTTAATTTTCGCTTATTACTCGAAAACCAGATAAGATTGAATAACGTTCCATACGTCATTTGTTGCGTATTCTAGTGCTCTTTCATAAGCAGTTGAGAGAATTCCGTAAAGTCTTACGGTTTTCCTGAAAATTGCAAAAAACTAAAAATTCTCTTAATTTTCACTTATAACTCGAGAACCAGATAAGATTGAATAACGTTCAATACGTCATTTGTTGCGTATTCTAGTGCTCTTTCATATGCAGTTGAGAGAATTCCGTAAAGTCTTACGGTTTTCCTGTAAATTGCAAAAAACTGAAGAAAAACTTAATTTTCGCTTATTACTCGAAAACCAGATAAGATTGAATAACGTTCCATACGTCATTTGTTGCGTATTCTAGTGCTCTTTCATAAGCAGTTGAGAGAATTCAGTAAAGTCTTACGGTTTTCCTGTAAATTGCAAAAAACTAAAAAAAAACTTAATTTTCTCTTATAATTCGAAAACCAGATAAGATTGAATAGCGTTCAATACGTCATTTGTTGCGTCTTCTAGTGCTCTTTCATAAGCAGTTGAGAGAATTCCGTAAAGTCTTACGGTTTTCCTGAAAATTGCAAAAAACTAAAAAAAAACTTAATTTTCTCTTATTACTCGAAAACCAGATAAGATTGAATAACGTTCAATACGTCATTTGTTGCGTATTCTAGTGCTCTTTCATATGCAGTTGAGAGAATTACGTAAAGTCTTACGGTTTTCCTGTAAATTGCAAAAAACTAAAAAAAAACTTAATTTTCTCTTATAACTCGAAAACCAGATAAGATTGAATAACGTTCAATACGTCATTTGTTGCGTCTTCTAGTGCTCTTTCATATGCAGTTGAGAGAATTCCGTAAAGTCTTACGGTTTTCCTGTAAATTGCAAAAAACTGAAAAAAAACTTAATTTTCGCTTATTACTCGAAAACCAGATAAGATTGAATAACGTTCCATACGTCATTTGTTGCGTATTATAGTGCTCTTTCATAAGCAGTTGAGAGAATTCAGTAAAGTCTTACGGTTTTCCTGTAAATTGCAAAAAACTAAAAAAAAACTTAATTTTCTCTTATAACTCGAAAACCAGATAAGATTGAATAACCTTCAATACGTCATTTGTTGCGTATTCTATTGCTCTTTCATAAGCAGTTGAGAGAATTCCGTAAAGTCTTACGGTTTTCCTGAAAATTGCAAAAAACTAAAAATTCTCTTAATTTTCGCTTATTACTCGAAAACCAGATAAGATTGAATAACGTTCAATACGTCATTTGTTGCGTATTCTAGTGCTCTTTCATATGCAGTTGAGAGAATTCCGTAAAGTCTTACGGTTTTCCTGTAAATTGCAAAAAACTGAAAAAAAACTTAATTTTCGCTTATTACTCGAAAACCAGATAAGATTGAATAACGTTCAATACGTCATTTGTTGCGTCTTCTAGTGCTCTTTCATAAGCAGTTGAGAGAATTCCGTAAAGTCTTACGGTTTTCCTGAAAATTGCAAAAAACTAAAAAAAAACTTAATTTTCTCTTATAACTCGAAAACCAGATAAGATTGAATAACCTTCAATACGTCATTTGTTGCGTATTCTATTGCTCTTTCATAAGCAGTTGAGAGAATTCCGTAAAGTCTTACGGTTTTCCTGAAAATTGCAAAAAACTAAAAATTCTCTTAATTTTCGCTTATTACTCGAAAACCAGATAAGATTGAATAACGTTCAATACGTCATTTGTTGCGTATTCTAGTGCTCTTTCATATGCAGTTGAGAGAATTCCGTAAAGTCTTACGGTTTTCCTGTAAATTGCAAAAAACTGAAAAAAAACTTAATTTTCGCTTATTACTCGAAAACCAGATAAGATTGAATAGCGTTCAATACGTCATTTGTTGCGTCTTCTAGTGCTCTTTCATAAGCAGTTGAGAGAATTCCGTAAAGTCTTACGGTTTTCCTGAAAATTGCAAAAAACTAAAAAAAAACTTAATTTTCTCTTATTACTCGAAAACCAGATAAGATTGAATAACGTTCAATACGTCATTTGTTGCGTATTCTAGTGCTCTTTCATATGCAGTTGAGAGAATTACGTAAAGTCTTACGGTTTTCCTGTAAATTGCAAAAAACTAAAAAAAAACTTAATTTTCTCTTATAACTCGAAAACCAGATAAGATTGAATAACGTTCAATACGTCATTTGTTGCGTCTTCTAGTGCTCTTTCATATGCAGTTGAGAGAATTCCGTAAAGTCTTACGGTTTTCCTGTAAATTGCAAAAAACTGAAAAAAAACTTAATTTTCGCTTATTACTCGAAAACCAGATAAGATTGAATAACGTTCCATACGTCATTTGTTGCGTATTATAGTGCTCTTTCATAAGCAGTTGAGAGAATTCAGTAAAGTCTTACGGTTTTCCTGTAAATTGCAAAAAACTAAAAAAAAACTTAATTTTCTCTTATAACTCGAAAACCAGATAAGATTGAATAACCTTCAATACGTCATTTGTTGCGTATTCTATTGCTCTTTCATAAGCAGTTGAGAGAATTCCGTAAAGTCTTACGGTTTTCCTGAAAATTGCAAAAAACTAAAAATTCTCTTAATTTTCGCTTATTACTCGAAAACCAGATAAGATTGAATAACGTTCAATACGTCATTTGTTGCGTATTCTAGTGCTCTTTCATATGCAGTTGAGAGAATTCCGTAAAGTCTTACGGTTTTCCTGTAAATTGCAAAAAACTGAAAAAAAACTTAATTTTCGCTTATTACTCGAAAACCAGATAAGATTGAATAACGTTCAATACGTCATTTGTTGCGTATTCTAGTGCTCTTTCATATGCAGTTGAGAGAATTCAGTAAAGTCTTACGGTTTTCCTGTAAATTGCAAAAAACTAAAAAAAAACTTAATTTTCTCTTATAACTCGAAAACCAGATAAGATTGAATAACGTTCAATACGTCATTTGTTGCGTCTTCTAGTGCTCTTTCATATGCAGTTGAGAGAATTCCGTAAAGTCTTACGGTTTTGCTGTAAATTGCAAAAAACTAAAAAAAAACTTAATTTTCGCTTATTACTCGAAAACCAGATAAGATTGAATAACGTTCAATACGTCATTTGTTGCGTATTCTAGTGCTCTTTCATATGCAGTTGAGAGAATTCCGTAAAGTCTTACGGTTTTCCTGTAAATTGCAAAAAACTGAAAAAAAACTTAATTTTCGCTTATTACTCGAAAACCAGATACGATTGAATAACGTTCAATACGTCATTTGTTGCGTATTCTAGTGCTCTTTCATAAGCAGTTGAGAGAATTTCGTAAAGTCTTACGGTTTTGCTGTAAATTGCAAAAAACTAAAAAAAAACTTAATTTTCGCTTATTACTCGAAAACCAGATAAGATTGAATAACGTTCAATACGGCATTTGTTGCGTATTCTAGTGCTCTTTCATATGCAGTTTAGAGAATTCCGTAAAGTCTTACGGTTTTGCTGTAAATTGCAAAAAACTAAAAATTCTCTTAATTTTCGCTTATTACTCGAAAACCAGATACGATTGAATAACGTTCAATACGTCATTTGTTGCGTATTCTAGTGCTCTTTCATAAGCAGTTGCGAGAATTTCGTAAAGTCTTACGGTTTTCCTGTAAATTGCAAAAAACTGAAAAAAAACTTAATTTTCGCTTATTACTCGAAAACCAGATACGATTGAATAACGTTCAATACGTCATTTGTTGCGTATTCTAGTGCTCTTTCATATGCAGTTTAGAGAATTCCGTAAAGTCTTACGGTTTTGCTGTAAATTGCAAAAAACTAAAAATTCTCTTAATTTTCGCTTATTACTCGAAAACCAGATACGATTGAATAACGTTCAATACGTCATTTGTTGCGTATTCTAGTGCTCTTTCATAAGCAGTTGAGAGAATTTCGTAAAGTCTTACGGTTTTGCTGTAAATTGCAAAAAACTAAAAAAAAACTTAGTTTTCGCTTATTACTCGAAAACCAGATAAGATTGAATAACGTTCAATACGTCATTTGTTGCGTATTCTAGTGCTCTTTCATATGCAGTTTAGAGAATTCCGTAAAGTCTTACGGTTTTGCTGTAAATTGCAAAAAACTAAAAATTCTCTTAATTTTCACTTATAACTCGAAAACCAGATAAGATTGAATAACGTTCAATACGTCATTTGTTGCGTCTTCTAGTGCTCTTTCATATGCAGTTGAGAGAATTCCGTAAAGTCTTACGGTTTTCCTGTAAATTGCAAAAAACTGAAAAAAAACTTAATTTTCGCTTATTACTCGAAAACCAGATAAGATTGAATAACGTTCAATACGTCATTTGTTGCGTATTCTAGCGCTCTTTCATAAGCAGTTGAGAGAATTCAGTAAAGTCTTACGGTTTTCCTGTAAATTGCAAAAAACTAAAAAAAAACTTAATTTTCTCTTATAACTCGAAAACCAGATAAGATTGAATAACGTTCAATACGTCATTTGTTGCGTATTCTAGTGCTCTTTCATATGCAGTTGAGGGAATTCCGTAAAGTCTTACGGTTTTCCTGTAAATTGCAAAAAACTGAAAAAAAACTTAATTTTCGCTTATTACTCGAAAACCAGATAAGATTGAATAACGTTCAATACGTCATTTGTTGCGTCTTCTAGTGCTCTTTCATATGCAGTTGAGAGAATTCCGTAAAGTCTTACGGTTTTCCTGTAAATTGCAAAAAACTGAAAAAAAACTTAATTTTCGCTTATTACTCGAAAACCAGATAAGATTGAATAACGTTCAATACGTCATTTGTTGCGTATTCTAGTGCTCTTTCATATGCAGTTGAGAGAATTCCGTAAAGTCCTACGGTTTTCCTGTAAATTGCAAAAAACTGAAAAAAAACTTAATTTTCGCTTATTACTCGAAAACCAGATAAGATTGAATAACGTTCAATACGTCATTTGTTGCGTATTCTAGTGCTCTTTCATATGCAGTTGAGAGAATTCCGTAAACTCTTACGGTTTTCCTGCAAATTGCAAAAAACTAAAAAAAAACTTAATTTTCGCTTATAACTCGAAAACCAGATAAGATTGAATAACGTTCAATACGTCATTTGTTGCATATTCTAGTGCTCTTTCATATGCAGTTGAGAGAATTCCGTAAAGTCTTACGGTTTTGCTGTAAATTGCAAAAAACTAAAAAAAAACTTAATTTTCGCTTATTACTCGAAAACCAGATAAGATTGAATAACGTTCAATACGTCATTTGTTGCATATTCTAGTGCTCTTTCATATGCAGTTGAGAGAATTCCGTAAAGTCTTACGGTTTTGCTGTAAATTGCAAAAAACTAAAAAAAAACTTAATTTTCGCTTATTACTCGAAAACCAGATAAGATTGAATAACGTTCAATACGTCATTTGTTGCATATTCTAGTGCTCTTTCATATGCAGTTGAGAGAATTCCGTAAAGTCTTACGGTTTTCCTGCAAATTGCAAAAAACTAAAAAAAAACTTAATTTTCGCTTATTACTCGAAAACCAGATAAGATTGAATAACGTTCAATACGTCATTTGTTGCGTATTCTAGTGCTCTTTCATAAGCAGTTGAGAGAATTCCGTAAAGTCTTACGGTTTTGCTGTAAATTGCAAAAAACTAAAAAAAAACTTAATTTTCGCTTATTACTCGAAAACCAGATAAGATTGAATAACGTTCAATACGTCATTTGTTGCGTATTCTAGTGCTCTTTCATATGCAGTTGAGAGAATTCCGTAAAGTCTTACGGTTTTCCTGCAAATTGCAAAAAACTAAAAAAAAACTTAATTTTCGCTTATTACTCGAAAACCAGATAAGATTGAATAACGTTCAATACGTCATTTGTTGCGTATTCTAGTGCTCTTTCATAAGCAGTTGAGAGAATTCAGTAAAGTCTTACGGTTTTCCTGTAAATTGCAAAAAACTAAAAAAAAACTTAATTTTCTCTTATAACTCGAAAACCAGATAAGATTGAATAACGTTCAATACGTCATTTGTTGCGTATTCTAGTGCTCTTTCATATGCAGTTGAGAGAATTCCGTAAAGTCTTACGGTTTTCCTGTAAATTGCAAAAAACTAAAAAAAAACTTAATTTTCTCTTATAACTCGAAAACCAGATAAGATTGAATAACGTTCAATACGTCATTTGTTGCATATTCTAGTGCTCTTTCATATGCAGTTGAGAGAATTCCGTAAAGTCTTACGGTTTTGCTGTAAATTGCAAAAAACTAAAAAAAAACTTAATTTTCGCTTATTACTCGAAAACCAGATAAGATTGAATAACGTTCAATACGTCATTTGTTGCATATTCTAGTGCTCTTTCATATGCAGTTGAGAGAATTCCGTAAAGTCTTACGGTTTTGCTGTAAATTGCAAAAAACTAAAAAAAAACTTAATTTTCGCTTATTACTCGAAAACCAGATAAGATTGAATAACGTTCAATACGTCATTTGTTGCATATTCTAGTGCTCTTTCATATGCAGTTGAGAGAATTCCGTAAAGTCTTACGGTTTTCCTGCAAATTGCAAAAAACTAAAAAAAAACTTAATTTTCGCTTATTACTCAAAAACCAGATAAGATTGAATAACGTTCAATACGTCATTTGTTGCGTATTCTAGTACTCTTTCATAAGCAGTTGAGAGAATTCCGTAAAGTCTTACGGTTTTGCTGTAAATTGCAAAAAACTAAAAAAAAACTTAATTTTCGCTTATTACTCGAAAACCAGATAAGATTGAATAACGTTCAATACGTCATTTGTTGCGTATTCTAGTGCTCTTTCATATGCAGTTGAGAGAATTCCGTAAAGTCTTACGGTTTTCCTGCAAATTGCAAAAAACTAAAAAAAAACTTAATTTTCGCTTATTACTCGAAAACCAGATAAGATTGAATAACGTTCAATACGTCATTTGTTGCGTATTCTAGTGCTCTTTCATAAGCAGTTGAGAGAATTCAGTAAAGTCTTACGGTTTTCCTGTAAATTGCAAAAAACTAAAAAAAAACTTAATTTTCTCTTATAACTCGAAAACCAGATAAGATTGAATAACGTTCAATACGTCATTTGTTGCGTATTCTAGTGCTCTTTCATATGCAGTTGAGAGAATTCCGTAAAGTCTTACGGTTTTCCTGTAAATTGCAAAAAACTAAAAAAAAACTTAATTTTCTCTTATAACTCGAAAACCAGATAAGATTGAATAACGTTCAATAAGTCATTTGTTGCGTATTCTAGTGCTCTTTCATATGCAGTTGAGAGAATTCCGTAAAGTCTTACGGTTTTCCTGTAAATTGCAAAAAACTGAAAAAAAACTTAATTTTCTCTTATAACTCGAAAACCAGATAAGATTGAATAACGTTCAATACGTCATTTGTTGCGTATTCTAGTGCTCTTTCATATGCAGTTGAGAGAATTCCGTAAAGTCTTACGGTTTTCCTGTAAATTGCAAAAAACTGAAAAAAAACTTAATTTTCGCTTATTACTCGAAAACCAGATAAGATTGAATAACGTTCAATACGTCATTTGTTGCGTATTCTAGTGCTCTTTCATATGCAGTTGAGAGAATTCAGTAAAGTCTTACGGTTTTCCTGTAAATTGCAAAAAACTAAAAAAAAACTTAATTTTCTCTTATAACTCGAAAACCAGATAAGATTGAATAACGTTCAATACGTCATTTGTTGCGTCTTCTAGTGCTCTTTCATATGCAGTTGAGAGAATTCCGTAAAGTCTTACGGTTTTGCTGTAAATTGCAAAAAACTAAAAAAAAACTTAATTTTCGCTTATTACTCGAAAACCAGATAAGATTGAATAACGTTCAATACGTCATTTGTTGCGTATTCTAGTGCTCTTTCATATGCAGTTGAGAGAATTCCGTAAAGTCTTACGGTTTTCCTGTAAATTGCAAAAAACTGAAAAAAAACTTAATTTTCGCTTATTACTCGAAAACCAGATACGATTGAATAACGTTCAATACGTCATTTGTTGCATATTCTAGTGCTCTTTCATAAGCAGTTGAGAGAATTTCGTAAAGTCTTACGGTTTTGCTGTAAATTGCAAAAAACTAAAAAAAAACTTAATTTTCGCTTATTACTCGAAAACCAGATAAGATTGAATAACGTTCAATACGGCATTTGTTGCGTATTCTAGTGCTCTTTCATATGCAGTTTAGAGAATTCCGTAAAGTCTTACGGTTTTGCTGTAAATTGCAAAAAACTAAAAATTCTCTTAATTTTCACTTATAACTCGAAAACCAGATAAGATTGAATAACGTTCAATACGTCATTTGTTGCGTCTTCTAGTGCTCTTTCATATGCAGTTGAGAGAATTCCGTAAAGTCTTACGGTTTTCCTGTAAATTGCAAAAAACTGAAAAAAAACTTAATTTTCGCTTATTACTCGAAAACCAGATAAGATTGAATAACGTTCACTACGTCATTTGTTGCGTATTCTAGTGCTCTTTCATAAGCAGTTGAGAGAATTCCGTAAAGTCTTACGGTTTTGCTGTAAATTGCAAAAAACTAAAAAAAAACTTAATTTTCGCTTATTACTCGAAAACCAGATAAGATTGAATAACGTTCAATACGTCATTTGTTGCGTATTCTAGTGCTCTTTCATATGCAGTTGAGAGAATTCCGTAAACTCTTACGGTTTTCCTGCAAATTGCAAAAAACTAAAAAAAAACTTAATTTTCGCTTATAACTCGAAAACCAGATAAGATTGAATAAAGTTCAATACGTCATTTGTTGCGTATTCTAGTGCTCTTTCATAAGCAGTTGAGAGAATTCCGTAAAGTCTTACGGTTTTGCTGTAAATTGCAAAAAACTAAAAAAAAACTTAATTTTCGCTTATTACTCGAAAACCAGATAAGATTGAATAACGTTCAATACGTCATTTGTTGCGTATTCTAGTGCTCTTTCATATGCAGTTGAGAGAATTCCGTAAACTCTTACGGTTTTCCTGCAAATTGCAAAAAACTAAAAAAAAACTTAATTTTCGCTTATAACTCGAAAACCAGATAAGATTGAATAACGTTCAATACGTCATTTGTTGCGTCTTCTAGTGCTCTTTCATATGCAGTTGAGAGAATTCCGTAAAGTCTTACGGTTTTGCTGTAAATTGCAAAAAACTAAAAAAAAACTTAATTTTCTCTTATAACTCGAAAACCAGATAAGATTGAATAACGTTCAATACGTCATTTGTTGCGTATTCTAGTGCTCTTTCATATGCAGTTGAGAGAATTCCGTAAAGTCCTACGGTTTTCCTGTAAATTGCAAAAAACTGAAAAAAAACTTAATTTTCGCTTATTACTCGAAAACCAGATAAGATTGAATAACGTTCAATACGTCATTTGTTGCGTATTCTAGTGCTCTTTCATATGCAGTTGAGAGAATTCCGTAAAGTCTTACGGTTTTCCTGTAAATTGCAAAAAACTGAAAAAAAACTTAATTTTCGCTTATTACTCGAAAACCAGATAAGATTGAATAACGTTCAATACGTCATTTGTTGCGTATTCTAGTGCTCTTTCATAAGCAGTTGAGAGAATTCAGTAAAGTCCTACGGTTTTCCTGTAAATTGCAAAAAACTGAAAAAAAACTTAATTTTCGCTTATTACTCGAAAACCAGATAAGATTGAATAACGTTCAATACGTCATTTGTTGCGTATTCTAGTGCTCTTTCATATGCAGTTGAGAGAATTCCGTAAAGTCTTACGGTTTTCCTGTAAATTGCAAAAAACTGAAAAAAAACTTAATTTTCGCTTATTACTCGAAAACCAGATAAGATTGAATAACGTTCAATACGTCATTTGTTGCGTATTCTAGTGCTCTTTCATAAGCAGTTGAGAGAATTCAGTAAAGTCTTACGGTTTTCCTGTAAATTGCAAAAAACTAAAAAAAAACTTAATTTTCTCTTATAACTCGAAAACCAGATAAGATTGAATAACGTTCAATACGTCATTTGTTGCGTCTTCTAGTGCTCTTTCATATGCAGTTAAGAGAATTCAGTAAAGTCTTACGGTTTTCCTGTAAATTGCAAAAAACTGAAAAAAACTTAATTTTCGCTTATTACTCGAAAACCAGATACGATTGAATAACGTTCAATACGTCATTTGTTGCGTATTCTAGTGCTCTTTCATAAGCAATTGAGAGAATTCAGTAAAGTCTTACGGTTTTCCTGTAAATTGCAAAAAACTAAAAAAAAACTTAATTTTCTCTTATAACTCGAAAACCAGATAAGATTGAATAACGTTCAATACGTCATTTGTTGCGTATTCTAGTGCTCTTTCATATGCAGTTGAGGGAATTCCGTAAAGTCTTACGGTTTTCCTGTAAATTGCAAAAAACTGAAAAAAAACTTAATTTTCGCTTATTACTCGAAAACCAGATAAGATTGAATAACGTTCAATACGTCATTTGTTGCGTCTTCTAGTGCTCTTTCATATGCAGTTGAGAGAATTCCGTAAAGTCTTACGGTTTTCCTGTAAATTGCAAAAAACTGAAAAAAAACTTAATTTTCTCTTATAACTCGAAAACCAGATAAGATTGAATAACGTTCAATACGTCATTTGTTGCGTCTTCTAGTGCTCTTTCATATGCAGTTAAGAGAATTCAGTAAAGTCTTACGGTTTTCCTGTAAATTGCAAAAAACTGAAAAAAAACTTAATTTTCGCTTATTACTCGAAAACCAGATAAGATTGAATAACGTTCAATACGTCATTTGTTGCGTATTCTAGTGCTCTTTCATAAGCAGTTGAGAGAATTCAGTAAAGTCTTACGGTTTTCCTGTAAATTGCAAAAAACTAAAAAAAAACTTAATTTTCGCTTATTACTCGAAAACCAGATAAGATTGAATAACGTTCAATACGTCATTTGTTGCGTCTTCTAGTGCTCTTTCATATGCAGTTAAGAGAATTCAGTAAAGTCTTACGGTTTTCCTGTAAATTGCAAAAAACTAAAAAAAAACTTAATTTTCGCTTATTACTCGAAAACCAGATAAGATTGAATAACGTTCAATACGTCATTTGTTGCGTATTCTAGTGCTCTTTCATATGCAGTTGAGAGAATTCCGTAAAGTCTTACGGTTTTCCTGTAAATTGCAAAAAACTGAAAAAAAACTTAATTTTCGCTTATTACTCGAAAACCAGATAAGATTGAATAACGTTCAATACGTCATTTGTTGCGTATTCTAGTGCTCTTTCATATGCAGTTGAGAGAATTCCGTAAAGTCTTACGGTTTTCCTGTAAATTGCAAAAAACTGAAAAAAAACTTAATTTTCGCTTATTACTCGAAAACCAGATAAGATTGAATAACGTTCAATACGTCATTTGTTGCGTATTCTAGTGCTCTTTCATATGCAGTTGAGAGAATTCCGTAAAGTCCTACGGTTTTCCTGTAAATTGCAAAAAACTGAAAAAAAACTTAATTTTCGCTTATTACTCGAAAACCAGATAAGATTGAAATACGTCATTTGTTGCGTATTCTAGTGCTCTTTCATAAGCAGTTGAGAGAATTCAGTAAAGTCTTACGGTTTTCCTGTAAATTGCAAAAAACTAAAAAAAAACTTAATTTTCTCTTATAACTCGAAAACCAGATAAGATTGAATAACGTTCAATACGTCATTTGTTGCGTATTCTAGTGCTCTTTCATATGCAGTTGAGAGAATTCCGTAAAGTCCTACGGTTTTCCTGTAAATTGCAAAAAACTGAAAAAAAACTTAATTTTCGCTTATTACTCGAAAACCAGATAAGATTGAATAACGTTCAATACGTCATTTGTTGCGTATTCTAGTGCTCTTTCATATGCAGTTGAGAGAATTCCGTAAAGTCTTACGGTTTTCCTGTAAATTGCAAAAAACTGAAAAAAAACTTAATTTTCGCTTATTACTCGAAAACCAGATAAGATTGAATAACGTTCAATACGTCATTTGTTGCGTATTCTAGTGCTCTTTCATAAGCAGTTGAGAGAATTCAGTAAAGTCTTACGGTTTTCCTGTAAATTGCAAAAAACTAAAAAAAAACTTAATTTTCTCTTATAACTCGAAAACCAGATAAGATTGAATAACGTTCAATACGTCATTTGTTGCGTATTCTAGTGCTCTTTCATATGCAGTTGAGAGAATTCCGTAAAGTCTTACGGTTTTCCTGTAAATTGCAAAAAACTGAAAAAAAACTTAATTTTCGCTTATTACTCGAAAACCAGATAAGATTGAATAACGTTCAATACGTCATTTGTTGCGTATTCTAGTGCTCTTTCAGAAGCAGTTGAGAGAATTCAGTAAAGTCTTACGGTTTTCCTGTAAATTGCAAAAAACTGAAAAAAAACTTAATTTTCGCTTATTACTCGAAAACCAGATAAGATTGAATAACGTTCAATACGTCATTTGTTGCGTATTCTAGTGCTCTTTCATATGCAGTTAAGAGAATTCAGTAAAGTCTTACGGTTTTCCTGTAAATTGCAAAAAACTGAAAAAAACTTAATTTTCGCTTATTACTCGAAAACCAGATACGATTGAATAACGTTCAATACGTCATTTGTTGCGTATTCTAGTGCTCTTTCATAAGCAATTGAGAGAATTCAGTAAAGTCTTACGGTTTTCCTGTAAATTGCAAAAAACTAAAAAAAAACTTAATTTTCTCTTATAACTCGAAAACCAGATAAGATTGAATAACGTTCAATACGTCATTTGTTGCGTATTCGAGTGCTCTTTCATATGCAGTTGAGGGAATTCCGTAAAGTCTTACGGTTTTCCTGTAAATTGCAAAAAACTGAAAAAAAACTTAATTTTCGCTTATTACTCGAAAACCAGATAAGATTGAATAACGTTCAATACGTCATTTGTTGCGTCTTCTAGTGCTCTTTCATATGCAGTTGAGAGAATTCCGTAAAGTCTTACGGTTTTCCTGTAAATTGCAAAAAACTGAAAAAAAACTTAATTTTCTCTTATAACTCGAAAACCAGATAAGATTGAATAACGTTCAATACGTCATTTGTTGCGTCTTCTAGTGCTCTTTCATATGCAGTTAAGAGAATTCAGTAAAGTCTTACGGTTTTCCTGTAAATTGCAAAAAACTGAAAAAAAACTTAATTTTCGCTTATTACTCGAAAACCAGATAAGATTGAATAACGTTCAATACGTCATTTGTTGCGTCTTCTAGTGCTCTTTCATATGCAGTTGAGAGAATTCCGTAAAGTCTTACGGTTTTCCTGTAAATTGCAAAAAACTGAAAAAAAACTTAATTTTCGCTTATTACTCGAAAACCAGATAAGATTGAATAACGTTCAATACGTCATTTGTTGCGTCTTCTAGTGCTCTTTCATATGCAGTTAAGAGAATTCAGTAAAGTCTTACGGTTTTCCTGTAAATTGCAAAAAACTGAAAAAAAACTTAATTTTCGCTTATTACTCGAAAACCAGATAAGATTGAATAACGTTCAATACGTCATTTGTTGCGTATTCTAGTGCTCTTTCATAAGCAGTTGAGAGAATTTCGTAAAGTCTTACGGTTTTGCTGTAAATTGCAAAAAACTAAAAAAAAACTTAATTTTCGCTTATTACTCGAAAACCAGATAAGATTGAATAACGTTCAATACGTCATTTGTTGCGTCTTCTAGTGCTCTTTCATATGCAGTTAAGAGAATTCCGTAAAGTCTTACGGTTTTCCTGTAAATTGCAAAAAACTGAAAAAAAACTTAATTTTCGCTTATTACTCGAAAACCAGATAAGATTGAATAACGTTCAATACGTCATTTGTTGCGTATTCTAGTGCTCTTTCATATGCAGTTGAGGGAATTCCGTAAAGTCTTACGGTTTTGCTGTAAATTGCAAAAAACTAAAAAAAAACTTAATTTTCGCTTATTACTCGAAAACCAGATACGATTGAATAACGTTCAATACGTCATTTGTTGCGTATTCTAGTGCTCTTTCATAAGCAGTTGAGAGAATTTCGTAAAGTCTTACGGTTTTGCTGTAAATTGCAAAAAACTAAAAAAAAACTTAATTTTCGCTTATAACTCGAAAATCAGATAAGATTGAATAACGTTCAATACGTCATTTGTTGCGTATTCTAGTGCTCTTTCATATGCAGTTGAGAGAATTCCGTAAAGTCTTACGGTTTTCCTGTAAATTGCAAAAAACTAAAAAAAACTTAATTTTCTCTTATAACTCGAAAACCAGATAAGATTGAATAACGTTCAATACGTCATTTGTTGCGTATTCTAGTGCTCTTTCATATGCAGTTGAGGGAATTCCGTAAAGTCTTACGGTTTTGCTGTAAATTGCAAAAAACTAAAAAAAAACTTAGTTTTCGCTTATTACTCGAAAACCAGATACGATTGAATAACGTTCAATACGTCATTTGTTGCGTATTCTAGTGCTCTTTCATAAGCAGTTGAGAGAATTTCGTAAAGTCTTACGGTTTTGCTGTAAATTGCAAAAAACTAAAAAAAAACTTAATTTTCGCTTATAACTCGAAAATCAGATAAGATTGAATAACGTTCAATACGTCATTTGTTGCGTATTCTAGTGCTCTTTCATATGCAGTTGAGAGAATTCCGTAAAGTCTTACGGTTTTCCTGTAAATTGCAAAAAACTAAAAAAAACTTAATTTTCTCTTATAACTCGAAAACCAGATAAGATTGAATAACGTTCAATACGTCATTTGTTGCGTATTCTAGTGCTCTTTCATATGCAGTTGAGGGAATTCCGTAAAGTCTTACGGTTTTCCTGTAAATTGCAAAAAACTGAAAAAAAACTTAGTTTTCGCTTATTACTCGAAAACCAGATAAGATTGAATAACGTTCAATACGTCATTTGTTGCGTATTCTAGTGCTCTTTCAGAAGCAGTTGAGAGAATTCAGTAAAGTCTTACGGTTTTCCTGTAAATTGCAAAAAACTAAAAAAAACTTAATTTTCTCTTATAACTCGAAAACCAGATAAGATTGAATAACGTTCAATACGTCATTTGTTGCGTATTCTAGTGCTCTTTCATATGCAGTTGAGGGAATTCCGTAAAGTCTTACGGTTTTCCTGTAAATTGCAAAAAACTGAAAAAAAACTTAGTTTTCGCTTATTACTCGAAAACCAGATAAGATTGAATAACGTTCAATACGTCATTTGTTGCGTATTCTAGTGCTCTTTCATATGCTGTTTAGAGAATTCCGTAAAGTCTTACGGTTTTGCTGCAAATTGCAAAAAACTAAAAATTCTCTTAATTTTCACTTATAACTCGAAAACCAGATAAGATTGAATAACGTTCAATACGTCATTTGTTGCGTCTTCTAGTGCTCTTTCATATGCAGTTGAGAGAATTCCGTAAAGTCTTACGGTTTTGCTGTAAATTGCAAAAAACTAAAAAAAAACTTAATTTTCGCTTATTACTCGAAAACCAGATAAGATTGAATAACGTTCAATACGTCATTTGTTGCGTATTCTAGTGCTCTTTCAGAAGCAGTTGAGAGAATTCAGTAAAGTCTTACGGTTTTCCTGTAAATTGCAAAAAACTAAAAAAAACTTAATTTTCTCTTATAACTCGAAAACCAGATAAGATTGAATAACGTTCAATACGTCATTTGTTGCGTATTCTAGTGCTCTTTCATATGCAGTTGAGGGAATTCCGTAAAGTCTTACGGTTTTCCTGTAAATTGCAAAAAACTGAAAAAAAACTTAATTTTCGCTTATTACTCGAAAACCAGATAAGATTGAATAACGTTCAATACGTCATTTGTTGCGTCTTCTAGTGCTCTTTCATAAGCAGTTGAGAGAATTCCGTAAAGTCTTACGGTTTTGCTGTAAATTGCAAAAAACTAAAAAAAAACTTAATTTTCGCTTATTACTCGAATACCAGATAAGATTGAATAACGTTCAATACGTCATTTGTTGCGTATTCTAGTGCTCTTTCATAAGCAGTTGAGAGAATTCAAAAAACTGAAAAAAAACTTAATTTTCGCTTATTACTCGAAAACCAGATAAGATTGAATAACGTTCAATACGTCATTTGTTGCGTATTCTGGTGCTCTTTCATAAGCAGTTGAGAGAATTTCGTAAAGTCTTACGGTTTTGCTGTAAATTGCAAAAAACTAAAAAAAAACTTAATTTTCGCTTATTACTCGAAAACCAGATAAGATTGAATAACGTTCAATACGTCATTTGTTGCGTATTCTAGTGCTCTTTCATATGCAGTTGAGAGAATTCCGTAAAGTCTTACGGTTTTCCTGTAAATTGCAAAAAACTGAAAAAAAACTTAATTTTCGCTTATTACTCGAAAACCAGATACGATTGAATAACGTTCAATACGTCATTTGTTGCGTATTCTGGTGCTCTTTCATAAGCAGTTGAGAGAATTTCGTAAAGTCTTACGGTTTTGCTGTAAATTGCAAAAAACTAAAAAAAAACTTAGTTTTCGCTTATTACTCGAAAACCAGATAAGATTGAATAACGTTCAAAACGTCATTTGTTGCGTCTTCTAGTGCTCTTTCATATGCAGTTTAGAGAATTCCGTAAAGTCTTACGGTTTTGCTGTAAATTGCAAAAAACTAAAAATTCTCTTAATTTTCACTTATAACTCGAAAACCAGATAAAATTGAATAACGTTCAATACGTCATTTGTTGCGTCTTCTAGTGCTCTTTCATATGCAGTTGAGAGAATTCCGTAAAGTCTTACGGTTTTGCTGTAAATTGCAAAAAACTAAAAAAAAACTTAATTTTCGCTTATTACTCGAAAACCAGATAAGATTGAATAACGTTCAATACGTCATTTGTTGCGTATTCTAGTGCTCTTTCATAAGCAGTTGAGAGAATTTCGTAAAGTCTTACGGTTTTCCTGTAAATTGCAAAAAACTGAAAAAAAACTTAATTTTCGCTTATTACTCGAAAACCAGATACGATTGAATAACGTTCAATACGTCATTTGTTGCGTCTTCTAGTGCTCTTTCATATGCAGTTGAGAGAATTCCGTAAAGTCTTACGGTTTTCCTGTAAATTGCAAAAAACTGAAAAAAAACTTAATTTTCGCTTATTACTCGAAAACCAGATACGATTGAATAACGTTCAATACGTCATTTGTTGCGTATTCTAGTGCTCTTTCATAAGCAGTTGAGAGAATTTCGTAAAGTCTTACGGTTTTGCTGTAAATTGCAAAAAACTAAAAAAAAACTTAATTTTCGCTTATTACTCGAAAACCAGATAAGATTGAATAACGTTCAATACGTCATTTGTTGCGTATTCTAGTGCTCTTTCATATGCAGTTGAGAGAATTCCGTAAAGTCTTACGGTTTTGCTGTAAATTGCAAAAAACTAAAAAAAAACTTAATTTTCGCTTATTACTCGAAAACCAGATAAGATTGAATAACGTTCAATACGTCATTTGTTGCGTATTCTAGTGCTCTTTCATATGCAGTTGAGAGAATTCCGTAAAGTCTTACGGTTTTCCTGTAAATTGCAAAAAACTGAAAAAAAACTTAATTTTCGCTTATTACTCGAAAACCAGATACGATTGAATAACGTTCAATACGTCATTTGTTGCGTATTCTAGTGCTCTTTCATAAGCAGTTGAGAGAATTTCGTAAAGTCTTACGGTTTTGCTGTAAATTGCAAAAAACTAAAAAAAAACTTAGTTTTCGCTTATTACTCGAAAACCAGATAAGATTGAATAACGTTCAATACGTCATTTGTTGCGTATTCTAGTGCTCTTTCATATGCTGTTTAGAGAATTCCGTAAAGTCTTACGGTTTTGCTGTAAATCGCAAAAAACTAAAAATTCTCTTAATTTTCACTTATAACTCGAAAACCAGATAAGATTGAATAACGTTCAATACGTCATTTGTTGCGTCTTCTAGTGCTCTTTCATATGCAGTTGAGAGAATTCCGTAAAGTCTTACGGTTTTCCTGTAAATTGCAAAAAACTGAAAAAAAACTTAATTTTCGCTTATTACTCGAAAACCAGATAAGATTGAATAACGTTCAATACGTCATTTGTTGCGTATTCTAGCGCTCTTTCATAAGCAGTTGAGAGAATTCAGTAAAGTCTTACGGTTTTCCTGTAAATTGCAAAAAACTAAAAAAAAACTTAATTTTCTCTTATAACTCGAAAACCAGATAAGATTGAATAACGTTCAATACGTCATTTGTTGCGTATTCTAGTGCTCTTTCATATGCAGTTGAGGGAATTCCGTAAAGTCTTACGGTTTTCCTGTAAATTGCAAAAAACTGAAAAAAAACTTAATTTTCGCTTATTACTCGAAAACCAGATAAGATTGAATAACGTTCAATACGTCATTTGTTGCGTCTTCTAGTGCTCTTTCATATGCAGTTGAGAGAATTCCGTAAAGTCTTACGGTTTTCCTGTAAATTGCAAAAAACTGAAAAAAAACTTAATTTTCGCTTATTACTCGAAAACCAGATAAGATTGAATAACGTTCAATACGTCATTTGTTGCGTATTCTAGTGCTCTTTCATATGCAGTTGAGAGAATTCCGTAAAGTCCTACGGTTTTCCTGTAAATTGCAAAAAACTGAAAAAAAACTTAATTTTCGCTTATTACTCGAAAACCAGATAAGATTGAATAACGTTCAATACGTCATTTGTTGCGTATTCTAGTGCTCTTTCAGAAGCAGTTGAGAGAATTCCGTAAACTCTTACGGTTTTCCTGCAAATTGCAAAAAACTAAAAAAAAACTTAATTTTCGCTTATAACTCGAAAACCAGATAAGATTGAATAACGTTCAATACGTCATTTGTTGCGTATTCTAGTGCTCTTTCATATGCAGTTGAGAGAATTCCGTAAAGTCTTACGGTTTTGCTGTAAATTGCAAAAAACTAAAAAAAAACTTAATTTTCGCTTATTACTCGAAAACCAGATAAGATTGAATAACGTTCAATACGTCATTTGTTGCGTATTCTAGTGCTCTTTCATATGCAGTTGAGAGAATTCCGTAAAGTCTTACGGTTTTCCTGTAAATTGCAAAAAACTGAAAAAAAACTTAATTTTCGCTTATTACTCGAAAACCAGATAAGATTGAATAACGTTCAATACGTCATTTGTTGCGTCTTCTAGTGCTCTTTCATATGCAGTTGAGAGAATTCCGTAAAGTCTTACGGTTTTCCTGTAAATTGCAAAAAACTGAAAAAAAACTTAATTTTCGCTTATTACTCGAAAACCAGATAAGATTGAATAAAGTTCAATACGTCATTTGTTGCGTCTTCTAGTGCTCTTTCATAAGCAGTTGAGAGAATTCAGTAAAGTCTTACGGTTTTCCTGTAAATTGCAAAAAACTCAAAAAAAACTTAATTTTCTCCTATAACTCGAAAACCAGATAAGATTGAATAACGTTCAATACGTCATTTGTTGCGTCTTCTAGTGCTCTTTCAGAAGCAGTTGAGAGAATTCAGTAAAGTCTTACGGTTTTCCTGTAAATTGCAAAAAACTCAAAAAAAACTTAATTTTCTCTTATAACTCGAAAACCAGATAAGATTGAATAACGTTCAATACGTCATTTGTTGCGTCTTCTAGTGCTCTTTCATATGCAGTTGAGAGAATTCCGTAAAGCCTTACGGTTTTCCTGAAAATTGCAAAAAACTAAAAATTCTCTTAATTTTCACTTATAACTCGAGAACCAGATAAGATTGAATAACGTTCAATACGTCATTTGTTGCGTATTCTAGTGCTCTTTCATATGCAGTTGAGAGAATTCCGTAAAGTCCTACGGTTTTCCTGTAAATTGCAAAAAACTCAAAAAAAACTTAATTTTCTCCTATAACTCGAAAACCAGATAAGATTGAATAACGTTCAATACGTCATTTGTTGCGTCTTCTAGTGCTCTTTCAGAAGCAGTTGAGAGAATTCAGTAAAGTCTTACGGTTTTCCTGTAAATTGCAAAAAACTCAAAAAAAACTTAATTTTCTCTTATAACTCGAAAACCAGATAAGATTGAATAACGTTCAATACGTCATTTGTTGCGTCTTCTAGTGCTCTTTCATATGCAGTTGAGAGAATTCCGTAAAGTCTTACGGTTTTCCTGAAAATTGCAAAAAACTAAAAATTCTCTTAATTTTCACTTATAACTCGAGAACCAGATAAGATTGAATAACGTTCAATACGTCATTTGTTGCGTATTCTAGTGCTCTTTCATATGCAGTTGAGAGAATTCCGTAAAGTCCTACGGTTTTCCTGTAAATTGCAAAAAACTGAAAAAAAACTTAATTTTCGCTTATTACTCGAAAACCAGATAAGATTGAATAACGTTCAATACGTCATTTGTTGCGTATTCTAGTGCTCTTTCAGAAGCAGTTGAGAGAATTCCGTAAAGTCTTACGGTTTTCCTGTAAATTGCAAAAAACTAAAAAAAACTTAATTTTCTCTTATAACTCGAAAACCAGATAAGATTGAATAACGTTCAATACGTCATTTGTTGCGTCTTCTAGTGCTCTTTCATATGCAGTTGAGAGAATTCCGTAAAGTCTTACGGTTTTCCTGTAAATTGCAAAAAACTGAAAAAAAACTTAATTTTCGCTTATTACTCGAAAACCAGATACGATTGAATAACGTCCAATACGTCATTTGTTGCGTCTTCTAGTGCTCTTTCATATGCAGTTGAGAGAATTCCGTAAAGTCTTACGGTTTTGCTGTAAATTGCAAAAAACTAAAAAAAAACTTAATTTTCGCTTATTACTCGAAAACCAGATAAGATTGAATAACGTTCAATACGTCATTTGTTGCGTATTCTAGTGCTCTTTCATATGCAGTTGAGAGAATTCCGTAAAGTCTTACGGTTTTCCTGTAAATTGCAAAAAACTGAAAAAAAACTTAATTTTCGCTTATTACTCGAAAACCAGATACGATTGAATAACGTTCAATACGTCATTTGTTGCGTATTCTAGTGCTCTTTCATAAGCAGTTGTGAGAATTTCGTAAAGTCTTACGGTTTTGCTGTAAATTGCAAAAAACTAAAAAAAAACTTAATTTTCGCTTATTACTCGAAAACCAGATAAGATTGAATAACGTTCAATACGTCATTTGTTGCGTATTCTAGTGCTCTTTCACAAGCAGTTGAGAGAATTCAGTAAAGTCTTACGGTTTTGCTGTAAATTGCAAAAAACTAAAAATTCTCTTAATTTTCACTTATAACTCGAAAACCAGATAAGATTGAATAACGTTCAATACGTCATTTGTTGCGTCTTCTAGTGCTCATTCATATGCAGTTGAGAGAATTCCGTAAGGTCTTACGGTTTTCCTGTAAATTGCAAAAAACTGAAAAAAAACTTAATTTTCGCTTATTACTCGAAAACCAGATAAGATTGAATAACGTTCACTACGTCATTTGTTGCGTATTCTAGTGCTCTTTCATATGCAGTTGAGAGAATTCCGTAAGGTCTTACGGTTTTCCTGTAAATTGCAAAAAACTGAAAAAAAACTTAATTTTCGCTTATTACTCGAAAACCAGATAAGATTGAATAACGTTCAATACGTCATTTGTTGCGTATTCTAGTGCTCTTTCATATGCAGTTGAGAGAATTCCGTAAACTCTTACGGTTTTCCTGCAAATTGCAAAAAACTAAAAAAAAACTTAATTTTCGCTTATAACTCGAAAACCAGATAAGATTGAATAACGTTCAATACGTCATTTGTTGCGTATTCTAGTGCTCTTTCATATGCAGTTGAGAGAATTCCGTAAACTCTTACGGTTTTCCTGCAAATTGCAAAAAACTAAAAAAAAACTTAATTTTCGCTTATAACTCGAAAACCAGATAAGATTGAATAACGTTCAATACGTCATTTGTTGCGTATTCTAGTGCTCTTTCATATGCAGTTGAGAGAATTCCGTAAAGTCTTACGGTTTTCCTGCAAATTGCAAAAAACTAAAAAAAAACTTAATTTTCGCTTATTACTCGAAAACCAGATAAGATTGAATAACGTTCAATACGTCATTTGTTGCGTATTCTAGTGCTCTTTCATAAGCAGTTGAGAGAATTCAGTAAAGTCTTACGGTTTTCCTGTAAATTGCAAAAAACTGAAAAAAAACTTAATTTTCGCTTATTACTCGAAAACCAGATAAGATTGAATAACGTTCAATACGTCATTTGTTGCGTATTCTAGTGCTCTTTCATAAGCAGTTGTGAGAATTTCGTAAAGTCTTACGGTTTTGCTGTAAATTGCAAAAAACTAAAAAAAAACTTAATTTTCGCTTATTACTCGAAAACCAGATAAGATTGAATAACGTTCAATACGTCATTTGTTGCGTATTCTAGTGCTCTTTCATAAGCAGTTGAGAGAATTCAGTAAAGTCTTACGGTTTTGCTGTAAATTGCAAAAAACTAAAAATTCTCTTAATTTTCACTTATAACTCGAAAACCAGATAAGATTGAATAACGTTCAATACGTCATTTGTTGCGTCTTCTAGTGCTCTTTCATATGCAGTTGAGAGAATTCCGTAAGGTCTTACGGTTTTCCTGTAAATTGCAAAAAACTGAAAAAAAACTTAATTTTCGCTTATTACTCGAAAACCAGATAAGATTGAATAACGTTCAATACGTCATTTGTTGCGTATTCTAGTGCTCTTTCATATGCAGTTGAGGGAATTCCGTAAAGTCTTACGGTTTTCCTGTAAATTGCAAAAAACTGAAAAAAAACTTAATTTTCGCTTATTACTCGAAAACCAGATAAGATTGAATAACGTTCAATACGTCATTTGTTGCGTCTTCTAGTGCTCTTTCATATGCAGTTGAGAGAATTCCGTAAAGTCTTACGGTTTTCCTGTAAATTGCAAAAAACTGAAAAAAAACTTAATTTTCGCTTATTACTCAAAAACCAGATAAGATTGAATAAAGTTCAATACGTCATTTGTTGCGTCTTCTAGTGCTCTTTCATAAGCAGTTGAGAGAATTCAGTAAAGTCTTACGGTTTTCCTGTAAATTGCAAAAAACTCAAAAAAAACTTAATTTTCTCCTATAACTCGAAAACCAGATAAGATTGAATAACGTTCAATACGTCATTTGTTGCGTCTTCTAGTGCTCTTTCACAAGCAGTTGAGAGAATTCAGTAAAGTCTTACGGTTTTGCTGTAAATTGCAAAAAACTAAAAATTCTCTTAATTTTCACTTATAACTCGAAAACCAGATAAGATTGAATAACGTTCAATACGTCATTTGTTGCGTCTTCTAGTGCTCATTCATATGCAGTTGAGAGAATTCCGTAAGGTCTTACGGTTTTCCTGTAAATTGCAAAAAACTGAAAAAAAACTTAATTTTCGCTTATTACTCGAAAACCAGATAAGATTGAATAACGTTCACTACGTCATTTGTTGCGTATTCTAGTGCTCTTTCATATGCAGTTGAGAGAATTCCGTAAGGTCTTACGGTTTTCCTGTAAATTGCAAAAAACTGAAAAAAAACTTAATTTTCGCTTATTACTCGAAAACCAGATAAGATTGAATAACGTTCAATACGTCATTTGTTGCGTATTCTAGTGCTCTTTCATATGCAGTTGAGAGAATTCCGTAAACTCTTACGGTTTTCCTGCAAATTGCAAAAAACTAAAAAAAAACTTAATTTTCGCTTATAACTCGAAAACCAGATAAGATTGAATAACGTTCAATACGTCATTTGTTGCGTATTCTAGTGCTCTTTCATATGCAGTTGAGAGAATTCCGTAAACTCTTACGGTTTTCCTGCAAATTGCAAAAAACTAAAAAAAAACTTAATTTTCGCTTATAACTCGAAAACCAGATAAGATTGAATAACGTTCAATACGTCATTTGTTGCGTATTCTAGTGCTCTTTCATATGCAGTTGAGAGAATTCCGTAAAGTCTTACGGTTTTCCTGCAAATTGCAAAAAACTAAAAAAAAACTTAATTTTCGCTTATTACTCGAAAACCAGATAAGATTGAATAACGTTCAATACGTCATTTGTTGCGTATTCTAGTGCTCTTTCATAAGCAGTTGAGAGAATTCAGTAAAGTCTTACGGTTTTCCTGTAAATTGCAAAAAACTGAAAAAAAACTTAATTTTCGCTTATTACTCGAAAACCAGATAAGATTGAATAACGTTCAATACGTCATTTGTTGCGTATTCTAGTGCTCTTTCATAAGCAGTTGTGAGAATTTCGTAAAGTCTTACGGTTTTGCTGTAAATTGCAAAAAACTAAAAAAAAACTTAATTTTCGCTTATTACTCGAAAACCAGATAAGATTGAATAACGTTCAATACGTCATTTGTTGCGTATTCTAGTGCTCTTTCATAAGCAGTTGAGAGAATTCAGTAAAGTCTTACGGTTTTGCTGTAAATTGCAAAAAACTAAAAATTCTCTTAATTTTCACTTATAACTCGAAAACCAGATAAGATTGAATAACGTTCAATACGTCATTTGTTGCGTCTTCTAGTGCTCTTTCATATGCAGTTGAGAGAATTCCGTAAGGTCTTACGGTTTTCCTGTAAATTGCAAAAAACTGAAAAAAAACTTAATTTTCGCTTATTACTCGAAAACCAGATAAGATTGAATAACGTTCAATACGTCATTTGTTGCGTATTCTAGTGCTCTTTCATATGCAGTTGAGGGAATTCCGTAAAGTCTTACGGTTTTCCTGTAAATTGCAAAAAACTGAAAAAAAACTTAATTTTCGCTTATTACTCGAAAACCAGATAAGATTGAATAACGTTCAATACGTCATTTGTTGCGTCTTCTAGTGCTCTTTCATATGCAGTTGAGAGAATTCCGTAAAGTCTTACGGTTTTCCTGTAAATTGCAAAAAACTGAAAAAAAACTTAATTTTCGCTTATTACTCAAAAACCAGATAAGATTGAATAAAGTTCAATACGTCATTTGTTGCGTCTTCTAGTGCTCTTTCATAAGCAGTTGAGAGAATTCAGTAAAGTCTTACGGTTTTCCTGTAAATTGCAAAAAACTCAAAAAAAACTTAATTTTCTCCTATAACTCGAAAACCAGATAAGATTGAATAACGTTCAATACGTCATTTGTTGCGTCTTCTAGTGCTCTTTCAGAAGCAGTTGAGAGAATTCAGTAAAGTCTTACGGTTTTCCTGTAAATTGCAAAAAACTCAAAAAAAACTTAATTTTCTCTTATAACTCGAAAACCAGATAAGATTGAATAACGTTCAATACGTCATTTGTTGCGTCTTCTAGTGCTCTTTCATATGCAGTTGAGAGAATTCCGTAAAGTCTTACGGTTTTCCTGAAAATTGCAAAAAACTAAAAATTCTCTTAATTTTCACTTATAACTCGAGAACCAGATAAGATTGAATAACGTTCAATACGTCATTTGTTGCGTATTCTAGTGCTCTTTCATATGCAGTTGAGAGAATTCCGTAAAGTCCTACGGTTTTCCTGTAAATTGCAAAAAACTCAAAAAAAACTTAATTTTCTCCTATAACTCGAAAACCAGATAAGATTGAATAACGTTCAATACGTCATTTGTTGCGTCTTCTAGTGCTCTTTCAGAAGCAGTTGAGAGAATTCAGTAAAGTCTTACGGTTTTCCTGTAAATTGCAAAAAACTCAAAAAAAACTTAATTTTCTCTTATAACTCGAAAACCAGATAAGATTGAATAACGTTCAATACGTCATTTGTTGCGTCTTCTAGTGCTCTTTCATATGCAGTTGAGAGAATTCCGTAAAGTCTTACGGTTTTCCTGAAAATTGCAAAAAACTAAAAATTCTCTTAATTTTCACTTATAACTCGAGAACCAGATAAGATTGAATAACGTTCAATACGTCATTTGTTGCGTATTCTAGTGCTCTTTCATATGCAGTTGAGAGAATTCCGTAAAGTCCTACGGTTTTCCTGTAAATTGCAAAAAACTGAAAAAAAACTTAATTTTCGCTTATTACTCGAAAACCAGATAAGATTGAATAACGTTCAATACGTCATTTGTTGCGTATTCTAGTGCTCTTTCAGAAGCAGTTGAGAGAATTCCGTAAAGTCTTACGGTTTTCCTGTAAATTGCAAAAAACTAAAAAAAACTTAATTTTCTCTTATAACTCGAAAACCAGATAAGATTGAATAACGTTCAATACGTCATTTGTTGCGTCTTCTAGTGCTCTTTCATATGCAGTTGAGAGAATTCCGTAAAGTCTTACGGTTTTGCTGTAAATTGCAAAAAACTAAAAAAAAACTTAATTTTCGCTTATTACTCGAAAACCAGATAAGATTGAATAACGTTCAATACGTCATTTGTTGCGTATTCTAGTGCTCTTTCATATGCAGTTGAGAGAATTCCGTAAAGTCTTACGGTTTTCCTGTAAATTGCAAAAAACTGAAAAAAAACTTAATTTTCGCTTATTACTCGAAAACCAGATACGATTGAATAACGTTCAATACGTCATTTGTTGCGTATTCTAGTGCTCTTTCATAAGCAGTTGTGAGAATTTCGTAAAGTCTTACGGTTTTGCTGTAAATTGCAAAAAACTAAAAAAAAACTTAATTTTCGCTTATTACTCGAAAACCAGATAAGATTGAATAACGTTCAATACGTCATTTGTTGCGTATTCTAGTGCTCTTTCATAAGCAGTTGAGAGAATTCAGTAAAGTCTTACGGTTTTGCTGTAAATTGCAAAAAACTAAAAATTCTCTTAATTTTCACTTATAACTCGAAAACCAGATAAGATTGAATAACGTTCAATACGTCATTTGTTGCGTCTTCTAGTGCTCTTTCATATGCAGTTGAGAGAATTCCGTAAGGTCTTACGGTTTTCCTGTAAATTGCAAAAAACTGAAAAAAAACTTAATTTTCGCTTATTACTCGAAAACCAGATAAGATTGAATAACGTTCACTACGTCATTTGTTGCGTATTCTAGTGCTCTTTCATATGCAGTTGAGAGAATTCCGTAAGGTCTTACGGTTTTCCTGTAAATTGCAAAAAACTGAAAAAAAACTTAATTTTCGCTTATTACTCGAAAACCAGATAAGATTGAATAACGTTCAATACGTCATTTGTTGCGTATTCTAGTGCTCTTTCATATGCAGTTGAGAGAATTCCGTAAACTCTTACGGTTTTCCTGCAAATTGCAAAAAACTAAAAAAAAACTTAATTTTCGCTTATAACTCGAAAACCAGATAAGATTGAATAACGTTCAATACGTCATTTGTTGCGTATTCTAGTGCTCTTTCATATGCAGTTGAGAGAATTCCGTAAACTCTTACGGTTTTCCTGCAAATTGCAAAAAACTAAAAAAAAACTTAATTTTCGCTTATAACTCGAAAACCAGATAAGATTGAATAACGTTCAATACGTCATTTGTTGCGTATTCTAGTGCTCTTTCATATGCAGTTGAGAGAATTCCGTAAAGTCTTACGGTTTTGCTGTAAATTGCAAAAAACTAAAAAAAAACTTAATTTTCGCTTATTACTCGAAAACCAGATAAGATTGAATAACGTTCAATACGTCATTTGTTGCGTATTCTAGTGCTCTTTCATAAGCAGTTGAGAGAATTCAGTAAAGTCTTACGGTTTTCCTGTAAATTGCAAAAAACTGAAAAAAAACTTAATTTTCGCTTATTACTCGAAAACCAGATAAGATTGAATAACGTTCAATACGTCATTTGTTGCGTATTCTAGTGCTCTTTCATAAGCAGTTGAGAGAATTCAGTAAAGTCTTACGGTTTTCCTGTAAATTGCAAAAAACTGAAAAAAAACTTAATTTTCGCTTATTACTCGAAAACCAGATAAGATTGAATAACGTTCAATACGTCATTTGTTGCGTATTCTAGTGCTCTTTCATAAGCAGTTGAGAGAATTCAGTAAAGTCTTACGGTTTTCCTGTAAATTGCAAAAAACTGAAAAAAAACTTAATTTTCGCTTATTACTCGAAAACCAGATAAGATTGAATAACGTTCAATACGTCATTTGTTGCGTATTCTAGTGCTCTTTCATAAGCAGTTGAGAGAATTCAGTAAAGTCTTACGGTTTTCCTGTAAATTGCAAAAAACTGAAAAAAAACTTAATTTTCGCTTATTACTCGAAAACCAGATAAGAGTGAATAACGTTCAATACGTCATTTGTTGCGTATTCTAGTGCTCTTTCATAAGCAGTTGAGAGAATTCAGTAAAGTCTTACGGTTTTCCTGTAAATTGCAAAAAACTGAAAAAAAACTTAATTTTCGCTTATTACTCGAAAACCAGATAAGATTGAATAACGTTCAATACGTCATTTGTTGCGTATTCTATTGCTCTTTCATAAGCAGTTGAGAGAATTCAGTAAAGTCTTACGGTTTTCCTGTAAATTGCAAAAAACTGAAAAAAAACTTAATTTTCGCTTATTACTCGAAAACCAGATAAGATTGAATAACGTTCAATACGTCATTTGTTGCGTATTCTAGTGCTCTTTCATAAGCAGTTGAGAGAATTCAGTAAAGTCTTACGGTTTTCCTGTAAATTGCAAAAAACTGAAAAAAAACTTAATTTTCGCTTATTACTCGAAAACCAGATAAGATTGAATAACGTTCAATACGTCATTTGTTGCGTATTCTAGTGCTCTTTCATAAGCAGTTGAGAGAATTCAGTAAAGTCTTACGGTTTTCCTGTAAATTGCAAAAAACTCAAAAAAACTTAATTTTCTCTTATAACTCGAAAACCAGATAAGATTGAATAACGTTCAATACGTCATTTGTTGCGTCTTCTAGTGCTCTTTCATAAGCAGTTGAGAGAATTCCGTAAACTCTTACGGTTTTCCTGAAAATTGCAAAAAACTAAAAATTCTCTTAATTTTCACTTATAACTCGAGAACCAGATAAGATTGAATAACGTTCAATACGTCATTTGTTGCGTATTCTAGTGCTCTTTCATATGCAGTTGAGAGAATTCCGTAAAGTCCTACGGTTTTCCTGTAAATTGCAAAAAACTGAAAAAAAACTTAATTTTCGCTTATTACTCGAAAACCAGATAAGATTGAATAACGTTCAATACGTCATTTGTTGCGTATTCTAGTGCTCTTTCATAAGCAGTTGAGAGAATTCAGTAAAGTCTTACGGTTTTCCTGTAAATTGCAAAAAACTAAAAAAAAACTTAATTTTCTCTTATAACTCGAAAACCAGATAAGATTGAATAACGTTCAATACGTCATTTGTTGCGTCTTCTAGTGCTCTTTCATATGCAGTTGAGAGAATTCCGTAAAGTCTTACGGTTTTGCTGTAAATTGCAAAAAACTAAAAAAAAACTTAATTTTCGCTTATTACTCGAAAACCAGATAAGATTGAATAACGTTCAATACGTCATTTGTTGCGTATTCTAGTGCTCTTTCATATGCAGTTGAGAGAATTCCGTAAAGTCTTACGGTTTTCCTGTAAATTGCAAAAAACTGAAAAAAAACTTAATTTTCGCTTATTACTCGAAAACCAGATACGATTGAATAACGTTCAATACGTCATTTGTTGCGTATTCTAGTGCTCTTTCATATGCAGTTTAGAGAATTCCGTAAAGTCTTACGGTTTTGCTGTAAATTGCAAAAAACTAAAAATTCTCTTAATTTTCTCTTATAACTCGAAAACCAGATAAGATTGAATAACGTTCAATACGTCATTTGTTGCGTATTCTAGTGCTCTTTCATAAGCAGTTGAGAGCATTTCGTAAAGTCTTACGGTTTTGCTGTAAATTGCAAAAAACTAAAAAAAAACTTAATTTTCGCTTATTACTCGAAAACCAGATAAGATTGAATAACGTTCAATACGTCATTTGTTGCGTATTCTAGTGCTCTTTCATATGCAGTTGAGAGAATTCCGTAAAGTCTTACGCTTTTCCTGCAAATTGCAAAAAACTAAAAAAAAAATTAATTTTCGCTTATAACTCGAAAACCAGATAAGATTGAATAACGTTCAATACGTCATTTGTTGCGTATTCTAGTGCTCTTTCATATGCAGTTGAGAGAATTCCGTAAAGTCTTACGGTTTTGCTGTAAATTGCAAAAAACTAAAAAAAAACTTAATTTTCGCTTATTACTCGAAAACCAGATAAGATTGAATAACGTTCAATACGTCATTTGTTGCGTATTCTAGTGCTCTTTCATATGCAGTTGAGAGAATTCCGTAAAGTCTTACGGTTTTCCTGTAAATTGCAAAAAACTAAAAAAAAACTTAATTTTCGCTTATAACTCGAAAACCAGATAAGATTGAATAACGTTCAATACGTCATTTGTTGCGTATTCTAGTGCTCTTTCATATGCAGTTTAGAGAATTCCGTAAAGTCTTACGGTTTTCCTGTAAATTGCAATAAACTAAATAAAACCTTAATTTTCGCTTATAACTCGAGAACCAGGTGAGATTGAATAACGTTCAATACGTCATTAGTTGCGTATTCCAATGCTCTTTCATAAGCAGTTGAGAGAATTCCGTAAAGTCTTACGGTTTTCCTGAAAATTGCAAAAAACGAAAAAAAAAAAAGTTAATAGGATTTGGCCAAACTCTTAATTTTCGCTAATATCTCGCGAACCAGGTAAGATTGAATAATGATCAATACGTCATTAGTTGCGTATTCCATTGCTCTTTCATAAGCATTAGTGAATATTAAAAAAATTGTAATAGTTTTCCTGAAAATCGAGAAAAACCTAAAAATTACATCATTTTTGTCAAATATCTCGATAACCGCTTAAGATTGAATAACGATCAATACGTCATTAGTTGCGTATTCCAATGCTCTTTCATACGCAGTTGAGAAAATTGCATAAAGTGTTACAGTTTTTCTGAAAATTGCAAAAAACGAAAACTACGGTGCTAAAATTACGAAATTTTCGCTTATATCTCGCGAAACGAGCATATTGCATATTAGATGATCGATCATTTAACACCAATAGTTAACGATTACTTAAAAAAAATATGATTGTATATTGTATCCATTTGTAAAAATTGCTAAATAAATGATAATTCACAAACTTCGTTGATAATATTTATTTATAGCCTTAAAGAATGATTCTTTCCCTTTCTATCGCTACCAAATTCATTAATATTGGTCCAATAATAAGAAAGTTATTAAACTTTTATGCGACGACGGTTTACGCTCATCGCATCGCATCATATCATAGTATTAAACCTTTTTTAGGCGAAAAGCTTACGTCACAAATCTACCAATAGGCTCATTGGATGGGCCATACTTTTACCTTTAAAATTGCATATTCGCTGATCAATTGCCAGGAATAGTTATCTATTAATTAAAGAAAACATAATTGTATTTACAAATTTTATAATAATAATGGAAGGGGTTTGTAACTTGACTATAATATAATTTTTTAATTAATAAGTAATCCTAATTAATGCTCTTATTAAAAACTTCGATTTGAAACAGCGCTAAAAGTGCTGAACTATAACCTTCTCGCGATCACCAATAGATGGACAAAAAATGGATATTATTAGCTCAGTAACAAACCAACATGGAAGGGGTTGGTAACTAGACTATAATATAATTTTTTAGGCCCTCTGCAGATTTGTGCCTTTATTGGATTTCTTCATCATTCTGCAATGTCCTGAATGCAGACTGAATGAAAAACGTGCTTCATTCCTTCCTCCTTGTGTTTCCTTGCATGGCAGACTTTTCTTTGAACGCTTCATTTCACTTCAGGTAAGTAGTACTACTCCAACATGTAAACAACCATCGATCTCTAAAGTTGTTTGCTTTTCTAATAGATACATAGATGCTGTGATGCTAAGGAAAATGCTCAAATACTTTTTGGTAACAACACATCTCAAAGACAATTCATATACCTGGTACCTGCATTAATGGATAGTAACCAAAAGTTAAATAGTCACACTTGTCAACAATCGATTGTTGAACATGTTATTCTTATAGGAGATGCTCCTGCAACCAAGATATGTGCAAAGTTGACTTCCTTTATTTGCAAAGAAAGTGGATGACATTACAAAATGCTAGTTGGAGTGAAAATATTGGAAAAAGTAAAAATATAAATTTTTCACCAGAAACCAATAGAGACTACAAGTATTTCTTTTTTCAATAGGACCCAGCAACACCCAAAAACCAATTCTTCCATTCTACATGATCCTTAGGGATATTATAACACATTTCAGTACTAGTTGCAGTGTAAGTATTTGAAAAAATAGAAAATAGCATTTTTTATCAATACCTAGACTAAAAGTATATCTTTTTCAGGAGCACCAGCAACACCCAAGAATCTATTTTTGCATTCTACATGATACATAGGCATAGTATTACACATCTGAGTGTCAGTTACAGTGAAAATACTTCAAAAAGTAAAAATACTATTTTTCATCATAAGCCCGGAGAGACTAAAAGTATTTCTTTTTTCAACAGGACCCAGCAACACCCAAGCATCTATTCTTGCATTCTACATGATACATAGGCATAGTATTACACATCTGAGTGTCAGTTACAGTGAAAATACTTCAAAAAGTAAAAATACTATTTTTCATCATAAGCCCGGAGAGACTAAAAGTATTTCTTTTTTCAGGTGAACCCAGCAAGTCGCAAGTATATATTTTTGCAATCTACATGATCATTGGAGATAGTGTAACACATTTGAGCACCAGTTGCAGTGAAAATACTTGAAAATATAAAAATTCCATTTTTCACCAAAAACCCCCGGAGAGACTAAAAGTATTTCTTCTCTCAGGAGGACCCAGCAACACCCAAGAATCTATTGTTGTTTCCTGCATAATCTTTACAGATAGTATAACACATATAAGTGACAATAGTAATGAAAATACTGGTAAAAATACAACTACAAATTTTCATAAAAAAAAAAATGAGAAATGAGAAACTAAAATTATTTCTTCTTTCAGGAGGACCCAGCAAAACCTAGGAATCTATTCTTGCTTTCTACATGATCCTAAGGGATAGTATAATATATTTGAATGTCATAAGCAAAGAAAATACTATATATAGAATTTTTACCAATAACCCCCCCGGAGAGACTAAAAGTATTTCTTCTTTCAGAACAACCCAGCAACACCCAAGAATCTATTTTTGCATTCTACATGTTGCTTAGAGATAGTATAGTACATCTGAGTGTTAGTTGCTGTAACAATACTTGAAAAAGTAAAATTACCATTTTTCATCAAAAACTGCGGAGAGACTAAAAGTATATCTTTTTTTAGGAGAACCCAGCAACACCCAAGAACCTATTCTTCCATTCTACATGATCCTTAGGGATAGTATAACACATCTGATGACCAGTTGCAGTGAAACTGCTGAAAACTCTAACATACAAATAGTATAACAGCTATCATAGTATATGAGCTTGTTATAGACGAATGGCTTAAGGCACGAATTTACCAGTGGGCTCATTGGATAGGCCATACTTTTTCCTTTAAATTTGCATATTCGCTGATCAATTAACACGAATATTTATCGATTACTTAAGAGAAAACATGCTTGTATTGTACCGACTTGTAAAAATTGCTAAATAAATGATAATTTACAAACTTGTTTGAAAATATTTATTTATAGTCTTAAAGAATGATCCTTTCCCTTTCGGTTGCTTCCAAATTCATCAATATTGGTGAACTAATAAGAAAGTTATTAAACTTTTACGCGACGACGGTTTACGCTCATCGCATCGCATGTTCCCAATCATATCATAGTATTAAACCTTTTTTAGGCGAAAAGCTTATGTCAGGGGTTGGTAACTAGACTATAATATAATTTTTTAGGCCCTCTGCAGATTATATATCAAAGCGTATAGTTCAGCCATTTTGGCGCTGTTCCAATCTTGACTTTTTAATTAGAACCGTAATTAGAAATTCTTATTTACTAAAGTATTCATTATAGATTTAGCAAGCTAATTATATAAATAGTTGATTTGTAATTGCCTTACTAATGGAGTTATAGACGTTTAAATTACCTTACGCAGTGACACCTATTTATATTATAAAACATAATATCTGTTAATTATATAGATTAAATAAATTGTATTACAGTAGATGGCCCTTTGACAAAATATTAAATCATTAATAATTCAATAATTTATTGAATTAAGTGCAAATAAATATTACTGGTCGATAAACAATGAATTAACCTTTATTTTAATTAATAAGTAATCCTAATTAATGCTCTAATTAAAAACTTCGATTTGAAACAGCGCTAAAAGTACTGAACTATAACCTTCTCGCGATCACCAATAGATGGACAAAAAATGGATATTATTAGCTCAGTAACAAACCAACATGGAAGGGGTTGGTAACTAGACTATAATATAATTTTTTAGGCCCTCTGCAGATTATATAGCAAAGCGTATAGTTGAGCCATTTTGGCGCTGTTCCAATCTTGACTTTTTAATTAGAACCTTAATTAGAGATTCTTATTTACTAAAGTATTCATTATAGATTTAGCAAGCTAATTATATAAATGGTTGATTTGTAATTGCCTTACTAATGGAGTTATAGACGTTTAAATTACCTTACGCAGTGACACCTACTTATATTATAAGACATAATATCTGTTAATTATTTAGATTAAATAAATTGTATTACAGTAGGTGGCGCTTTGATAAAATATTAAATCATTGATAATTCAATAATTAAGTGAGTTAAGTGCAAATAAATATTACTAATCGATAAGCAATGAAGTAGCCTTTATTTTAATTAATAGGTAATTCTAATTATTGCTCTAATTACATAATTCGATTTGGAAAAGTGCTGAACTATAATCTTCAATGAATTCATTAGTTAAGTAACAAACCAACTTGATGGGTTTGCAACTAGACTATAATATAGTCTAGTTCAGCGATTTTGGCTCTGTAAAAATCTTGATTTTTTAATTATCACCTTAATTAGAATTTCTCATTTACTAAAACGTTAATTCTAGATTTGTGATGCAAATTATATAAATAGTATATTTATAATTACCTTTTTTTTTTTTTTTTTAAAGAAAAGGTACTTCCCTCATGGAGGTACCTTACTACACTTAGCCACGTCCTGCGACGTATTATGCCAGTCACATGTGATAGGTATATTTATCCTATCACATGTGACTGGCATATATATAATAATATATATATAAATATTCTTCTTCTTTTCTCCACCATCTTTCTCTATAGGAATTAATCTTCGTCTGTCTCAGACCGACCCATTCTGTGGAGATGGGCCGGTGCGAGGCAGTGTCCTGTCCTAATGTCTATATGGTTGTCGTGTGTCAGTTTCAGGATCTCTCGAGTGTTTCGTCTGGAACGACCTATCGTTCCATCTCAGAAGATTCAGATTCCATAGATTCGTTCTTGTGTGTTTTCTGAAGGTTGTGTAAAATTTCCGATATGATTTTAATTGCGGGAGCTAATCTTGAATTGCTGATGTTTGTTCTTTTACTGCATAGGGTGTCGGTCAGTTGACGAAGAAGCGTTACTAAAAACTCCTCTTCCTTCTCTTCCTCTGTAGAGTGTTGAGAGTATGCCAAAGGTCTAGACTCCTTGGCTTTCTGTTGTTTGTTTCTTATTTTGTTCTTAGGTGGACTAGGAGAGTTGATTGTGGAGCGTTTTCGTTTTTCGGGCTGATGAGGCTGACTGTTCAGCCAAAGGTGATGGGGAGCGTATTCTAGTTGCTGTGTCGGCATAAGTCGTTCTGTTGGACGTTCTAAATATTTCGCTCTGTATTGATTTCTGCCTGTTCAGTGCTGGGAAGTCTCTGTTTGAATTTATTGGTGGCAAGTTCTTCTCTTTGAAGAGGTTGGACGCTTCGTAGAAGGAATAATTGTATTTCACCATTGCTTCCTTGATTTTCCTTTGTCGAGCATATTCTGGGCAGATTCGGCTGTTTAATCTTGTTCCTATCTCGTTTGTATAGTGTGGACCTTTACAATGTAGACATGTTGGAGCATCTTTAATTGGGCAGTCTTTAAGTTCGTGCGCTTCAGCGCAGGCCGGACATGTGATGTTGTTACTTTTGCATATTTTTTTTTGTATGCCCATATCGTAAACAGCCGAAGCATTGGAGGACTTTTGGCGTATATATTTCAGGTGTTTTGTAGTTGTTAAATATATGTACACGTGCTGGTATGACCTTTAGAGGAAAAGGTCACCAATATTGTGTTTGTTGGTACATACTCTACTGTCCCTTGTGCATCTGTGGATCTTCTATTTATTCTCTCTACTCTTAGTATTGCTCTCCCGTCATCGCTTATTAAATTTTCCATTATGTCTTGCTCTGTCCAGTCTCTTATCCACGTCTCTTATTATTGCCTTGCAGCTTATCAAATGCGCTGGAATGAAACATTTTAGTTTTAGTTTTTCTATAATAGAATAAAATTGGACCTAATGAAAATATTTGCAGCTTCTCCAGTTTGGAAGGTAACTGCTACTCTGTTCCTGCCTCTGCTGTCTACCCTAGTTACTTTGCTGACCTTACTCATTATCAGTTTGTTCCCAATCGTCATTGGTCGGATTTGTACGCTGTTATCATCGCTCGGTTCTAGATGTACGATGTACGGTCCTCTATCTTTATTCGTATACATTTGTAGTCGTCTTTTTTCCTCCGCTATCTCTTCATTTTTTTTTTGGAGCAGGTGGTTGAGCCTGCTGCCCTGTGTCGGAGGGGTTGCCTCCCGAATTCTCCCCCATACTTATCTACCACCGATTCTCTACTATGCACTGATACTGCTCTAGGAATTTATAGACGTCTCCAGGATCGAGCACTTACGTGATAACCTCAATTGAGGTTAATACACAACCGTACTCGTTCACTGCTCGAACCGTACCAGTACTGACAGTTGCTGTTACTGTCATAAACACGTGCTTTTAATGAGTATTTGGTTGCCTATGAGAAAAGATATAAATAAAATATAGAATAGTATGGAACTTTTACTTTTCGGAATGTAAAAAATACGTGTGTAATTTGGGGATGAAATGTGTGGAATTTCGGTAAAGATTGTGGAATTTTGGTAAAAATGTGTGCTTTTTTTGACTTTGACGTCTAGCTGTCAATATGACAGTTGTTGTCATTGTCATGAACACGTGCCTTAAATGATTGTTTGGTTGCCTATGCTAAAAGTTATTAATTAAATGTGTGGAATTTATGTAATGAAGTGTAGAAAATTAATTGAATCTCAGTAAAAAAAGGGTTGAATTTAATTAAACAGAATGGTAGAATTTCGTTAAAAAGTGTGGAGTTTCGGTAAAAAAAAATGCGTGGAATTTCCTGAAAGAATGTGTGGAATTTTGGGAAAAAAATACGTAAACAATAAATAAAGGACTTACCTTGTAAAGGTGTGGAATTTTGGTAAAATAATAAGACGAAAATAAAAGTATAATATTTATTGAATAATAAATCATACAGATTATAAAAGCAATGCAATTTAATAGAAATAAATGGAAATTGTGAAAAATGGGTGCTAATAATATAATATAATATAGGAGAAATATAAAGATTAAGTAAGCTGCTCTGCATTTCTTAATGCTTAATCTCTCTCTCGCTCTCTCTCTCTCTCTCTCTAAATTCAAACTCTAGGCATTCAACACTTTTATACGTGGCTACTACATCCTTCCTCCTACAAGCATCATCTTAATGTAGCATGTGTGAATATAATCGCTCAAATGAAATTCACATCGAAACAGTGAAACACAAGAATTGAAATACAAGTGAGAGAAAACTAAAATTCGGGACTATTCGGTGCGCCGGGGGATGTTAGCGAAAGAAGTGCTAAGGGTAGAATCAAAAGGAGCAAAGCAACGGGGAAATGGTAAAGTCTGCTACGGTGGATGTAGGATGATGGGATGGGTGCGGCGGTTAGTAGTGGTGATGAGTATCGAAATGTTGCTCTATGCTAGTTAACTTCCGTCATGTTGTTGATGCAGCTGTTCGTGTCCAGGACTTGCCGGACGTATGCCTTGTCCTGCGTGATCTCTCCCAAACGCTTGATGAGTTGCATAAGCTCGCCGCGTTTCAAATTCAGTTGATCGTTGCACAGGTTGACTATGTTCAGGAGTTGCTCGTTGATCTGCGATCAATTGTCGACGTCAATTAATATTAATGTTTTCATTTTGATATAAAGAATAATGATGAGCTTACCCTGTCCGCATTGATGAAGGTGGCGAAATTCAGCTTGATGCGTTGCTTGCCGTCGTCGTGATAGAAGATGGTGAACTCGTCGGAGTTTTCTTTCACCTTGAAGTAGAGGCCGGCGAGGAGGTGGCCTTTCTGGTCGCGAGAGAGGAGACTCCTGAAGCTGTACACGAGATTGCGACGCTCGGTGACGTCGACGGCCGTGAGGAAGGGTTTCCTGATGTAGATCAACGAATGTATCTCCTCCACCTTCGAGGATGTCGACCTGGTGGTGCGATCGTACCACTCGATGAAGTTGGGGTTGCGGGAGGAGAAGACGTAATTGTACTCCTTGCGGACGTTCTGCTCCTGCGATTGCACGAACCAACCGGTATGGGGATGCAGCTCGTCCGGCATGACGACGACGACCCTGCCGATGTGGTAGCCGGGGTCGCAGAGCAGGATTCCCGCGCGACCGCACACGTCCACCTTGACGGCGAGCAGAACGTGCTCCTTCTCCAGCACCGAAATCGACTCGTAGATGGTGTCGTAGAGGCCGGGATACTCTTCGAAGACGCCGATGCTCTCCTCGCACGACACCAGATACAGGTGCGACGAAAGATGTTTCAGTTTCATCCACAGCTCGAGCGCCAATCCCACACACGTGTGATGCGAAGGTGTTATCGGCGGTGCATAGCTGAAATTAAATATGTTCACATTGAATTTGCTGCAGAATTATTTGCGTTTCTCGTTTCCACTTACTTCTGATAGAATTCGGTCAAACTCGAGCACGAGCTCTTCCTGAAGCTATCGTAGAGCGCCACGAAGTTGCCAACCGTATTGTAGTTGTGCTCCTCGAGGAGACGCTGCAGATGCGACTCGACCTCTGCAACGAATTCGTCGAAATCTGCCATGCTGTTGAACGCTACGGGCCTCTTGGCCTGACCGTGCCACGCGGGCAACGGCAGGGGGTGCTCGATGGGCCACACCCCATCCACCTGGGTCAGAGCGAGCAGAGACTCGAAGTCTTCGACCACCACCACCCGCCCTCCTTCTGCATCATCATCATCATCATCGTTGTTGTTGTTGTTGTTTGCAGTGGTGGCGGTGTTGGTACTGCTACCGTCGCTGCTACTGCTGCTGCTGCTGTTGTCGTCGCCGGAAGCGTTTCCGGTATCTGTGGTCCCTATAACCAGGGAGCCGTCTGGGGCCCAGAGTGAATCGTTTTCGAGTCAACTTGGCCATTCGCAACCCCATCTGCCCACGGATGGGACAAACGCGTCCTCCTCCGACGACGAACTGACCGGGGGCAGCAACCCCTTCGACCCTTCATTCCATCTACCGTGTACAGCATCTTTATCGGCTGTACACAGAATCGATGATATTGACAACGGTTTCTCACGCTCTGCAAACGAACGAACAATTACAATTAATTATGCATTTAGCTTATTTATAAGACCAACACCAACGAAAAGCGTATTCGCCTATTCAGTTTGTGCTCCGAAAATAAATTTCATCTAAACATATGGTGGCGACATCAAAGGAAACATGATGATTCAAATTTTAAAATTAATAAACAGAGCGTTTCATTTTTCTCGGGCCGATCATCATAACATTATTATTATTATTGCTATGACGACGACGACGACGATGATGATGATTAATGCCATGGTGATCTTTAATTTCTTGGCTAGCGTGCGGTCTTTGTACGTTCCGATGATGAGGAGGAGGAGGGGGACGCGTCAGAGAGGCGCAAATTGCGGAATCGCTATAAATAGCCACACCACACCTCCCCCACACCCCCCGGCCATTCAATTTGGCTTCGGTGAAAGAAAGAAGGAAGGATGGAAAGAGAATCGCAAATATTATATTTGAAAGGAATGGGAAATGGTGAGAAAAGCACAAAGTCTAAAATTAGTTCGCGAAAGCGGAAATGACGCACGTGCTGCGGTCGTTCGTTGTTCCGAAAACGTTTCAATGCCCTCCCTGTAATTTCATGTTTCGAGTAAACGGAAGGGAAAAGAAAAAGAAGACAAAAAGAAAGTAAGGTGAAGAACAAACTAATTGTTTTACTTTTTTATTTCTTTCTACGGAAATGCAAAATCGATAGTTGCAATTTGCTAAAGTTGCATAATATTTTATGCAGAAATTATATGAAGAACGATTGACGGCGGACGGCGCACTCGTCTTCCCGGCACGTGTCGAACAATACAACAATTGTGAAACTATCATCGATGATAAAACAACAACGCGAACAGACGCGCGTGTTGCGTGGGCGGCGCAAAGTCCGCACGTTTTTTCCAGTCAGGTGTGTAATCGGACAATTGGGGCCACGGGGGAATTGCGCGCACGTCATCCAAACGCATGTGACTCACACGTGCATTCTCGAAAACCGGAACGGCAAGGACGATATTGCGCAATCAAAGCGATCTCGCATCTCAAAAACATATGTCCGTGACAAACGTCAAATGTGATATTTGAATACAATATGCAAATGAAATGCAAATGATGGTGTAATTTAAGTTGCGTAATCAAATGAAAACAAACGAATACTCACCCATACAATAAGCGGTCGGAATAGGAACCAAAAAGACAAAAAAAAAGTTAATAAAAGTCGGAAAGTTCCGGTGGAAGAAGTGATGCTCTGCTTCGCTGCGTAAACGAACACCAAAGTAGTGGACTTCACTCGCACAATCGTCGAGACGTACTGAAATATGGAAGACTGTTGCGGTCGTATTTATATTAAACGCGTTTCGGTGCGTCCCTCCCACTTTCACTCGCTCGTTCTCTCTCGCACGCACACGTTCGTTCCAAATATGCACGCGAAAAATGTGTATCCCCTCCCCACTACTCACGATTCCTACCAATCACGCGCGCCCAATTACTTCTTCAAATATACGTATTCTTTTGTTTACGCGTCGCAACACAAAAACAATGGATTGACTGTTGTACTCTCTTTTTTTTTCTCGTTCCTTTGTTTATCTTGCAGTTTGTTTCGTCTCTTTCAATGTTGGCTGCACTGATTTTGGCGGGAAGCCGGCAAGTGTTTCTCTTTCGCGAAACCCACGGAGACGACGCGACGCGATAACTTTGCGGATGAGACTGTTGTCGTCGTCTTCTGCTCGGCGGTCGTTTCAATTGATGAACCGTCAACTCTGCTCATTTTGGAACTCCTCTTCGTCGGCAGGAGATCGGCGATGCCGCCACTCTTCCAACTATCCTTCCAACTGATGCACAGAGACAGACAGAGAAGAGAATACGAATACTGATGATGCTCGATTCAAATTGACGACACCTGTCAAAACAATTAATAAATAATTACTTGACTCGTTTACGATCGATTACGAATGACGAAAGTCGAACGTTAAATTGTCGTTAATTGCAAAACCAAATGAAAGTTGACATCGATAAACGTTAAAATTTCATTGACGCAAGCGAAAATGAAACAATTTCTACACGAAAATAATGAAAAATTAATAAGGGCGAAAAGTTTGAAATTGAAATTCAATTGAATGAACGAGAGGAAATAAAATTGTTTAAATTTCGTCTGCGAAACTTGCCAGTAAAAATAAAACAAATTCGACTCGCGGAAACAAAACACGCGAAGCAAATGCTTCTTGCTCAGCTCAGGGTCGGTCGCAGTTGGCGTGAGAAATATAAAAAGAAAAAGGAATATAGACGGACGGTCGTGGTGGAAAAAAGCGAGAAAAATCGATTTCCTCGCCAGCCCAGAGAACCACCACCACCACCACCAACCAACCAACCTGAACCCTCACCCTCCGACAACGTCCCCAAACCCGCCCACCGCTCCCCATTCGCCGCACGCTATACAACCGACAATTTACCATATTGCTTCGTTCTATGCGCTACGAGATTCTAGTAATCCGTATAATGCAGCAAACTGCTTTCCAAGGAAATCGAAGGAAAGGTATTATTGTCTTGCTTTTTGAATATTTAGTATAGAGTTTGTACGTGGAATTCAGGTGATTACGGACAATAGACCAATAGATAACAAATGACGTAAATGCAAATAAAAGCTGTTTGTCGATTTCTATGGTGTACTTTCCAGGAATTCCATGAAAATATTTACACTAAAATATAACGAATGTCTGTTTTTCGAAACAATTTGCGCCGCATTTTTAATACTGTTCGCGTGTATATTTTCGACTTAGAACGCAAATGGATGTGTGGAAGGCGAAGTGGAAAAAAACGCTAATCGCGACGTTACAAAAATAAACGTAATTAGAGATAATCCAGGTGCGAATATGTAAATATGAAAGTAGATGGAGGTATGGAAAAAAGTTGGACGAAAAGTTCGTCGATTTTGAGCGGCGAGCGAGAAGTGCTGGTGGATTGGAGGAGACGCGCTCGGGCGGAAATCGAATTTCGAAAGAGGAAGAAGAGAACCGAATCGGAAACAGAATCGAAACGCGAACAAATAACAAATAGTCGTAGCCTACTTGATAAGTAGTAGTTATCGGGCGCAATATGTTTCGGGATTGTTTTATTTACGGGTTCGTTGCCATGCGATGAACGCATTACGTCCGCAGGAGGAGGTGGCGCGGAATAAAGCGAATAAATATGTTTAAACGAATGTTTTGCTAGTAGTTACCTTAAAAGACGCTTCCGGACTTTGACTATCGGACTGCGGACCACCCTTCGACCTGGAATCTCGCCTCACTCGTTTCGGGCATATCTATCGCTCGCACGCACACACACACACACACACAAACATTCACATGGACTTACGTGAATGGGGGTTGAGCACCGCCGATGGTTCGGGTGTCGCGTCGCGTAGCGTAGCGATGCGGCGCTCTCGCCCCTAATCAATAAGCCACCCTCAGACGACGACGACTTTTTCCTTTGCTCTCCTCCTACGACGGAGTTCGGCGATGTTTCCTTTTATCCGACGTCGACTTCTTCACCTTTTCTGCGGTCAGCGGCTTCCGGGCTCGAAGGATATTTGAATTCGAATTTGGCGCTGCACGCCGCCTAGCGATAACATCGTCGTACTATATTCGCAACGTTTCATTCGAATCTTCGATCCCGCCAAAAACTTCACCTCCAATGCAAATCACCTGAATTCACAAATAACGCTATTAATTAGAAAACTAAATACATTTCATGGAAGCAATTGAAACATCTAGATGGAGCTTGCATCGTTGCAATAACGTAATCGCTTCAGTTTTTTTTTATTCACGTAAAGTTCAACTGCTAGCAAGCAATACGTAATCATTGTTATGCAACCGAAGTTACGTTTTACCCTAAACAGTTCTTTGGTAACATATTTTTTTCTAGGATGGCAATGCGAGAGGATAGCGTAGGGGCAGCAGCTGCACGAGCAGCTGTGCTCCGTGCCCGTCCTCTCGAACCCTCTCGTAAATACTCTAAATACGAGACTCCCCCAATTCGCGATAATCGGGCAAACGGAAAGGGAAGAAGCACCAACATCGTCGTTTTTTCTCATTCACGAAGATTGTTGAGTGCGCAGCGTGCAGAGGATTCTCGAGGTGTAAAGATGATCTGAACGCGAAGCGATGACGATTTCCCGCATGAAAATGAGTTGGTAAGCAAACGAAACAAGAAACACGCACACACACGCACCGATCGGAAGAACAAAACCGGATGTCGATGTTTGTTTTCGTGTTGTTTTTATGCATCTGTCAAATCGCGGCGACTACTTCGATTTATTTATTTACATTTAACCTCGGTATCTCTGATCTTCATTCATTTTTTTCTTGTGTCTTCTTCGCTCTCTCGGTTTTGTTATTGTTTACATAGCAGCAATCACCGCATTATTGAATGTCAAGTGCGAACCGAGTGTTTCTCACACTCCAATAAGAATAACAAAGAATGCATTTAATTTCATCAATACATTGTTTACGTTCTCTTTCTATACGGTTTTAATATTAAGTGTCTCGAATGTTGAGTGTTAAATAATTTGAGATTTTTTTTTTAAATTTTATATGGTAATTATTCAATGGTTTTGTCAGAAGCGTTATAGCAGTCGTGCGCTCGCTCAGCTCTCCTCATCATCCCATGTGGGTTTGCAATTAGAGAGAATTTAATTTTAGGCCGTTGAAAGTTTCGTTCATCCATCGGATGTTGCCGCAGTTTGATAACTTGACTTACTTCCCCTTTTGATTCTGTCGAATTGGACGGAGGGAGCAAGTGCTCTATGCTTCTTATCGCAAGGACCGGAAGAGCTTTGACGATTATTATATTTTCTCTTGCGTGTTATAACAGTGAGTGGAACGTAACGAAACGTTTATTTCGGGTCATCACCAACACCGTCATTGATTATTATTGTGTTATTGTGATTATTATTGTGTTAGTAGCGTGCCCGTATATTCATTTAGTATTAAAGAAGAGTGTGCATGCACATTGTGTAATAATAATGGAATCGAGAATTGCTTTCAATCGTGTGTAATTGATAAAATACACATTGCATAAGCGAGCAGCGATGTGCGAACTATTGCGCGCAGCGAATCTACGATAACAGTCTTGAAGTGTGTGTGTGTGCGCGCTATTCCATTGTTGTTGCGACCGATTTTATTTCGGTTTTTTTTTTCGTTGCAATTTGAAATGGTTTGAATCGCCTCGCCGCGCGTCCCCGCATTATCACCGGCCGATTGGAAAAATGCTAGCATTACTCCTGCATTGTTCCCATTGTTGCCCCTGTTTTGAGTATTCGCTCTAAACAACGATAAACGACGCGATTTAGTTGTGCGTGTTTGACGCGAAGAGAGTTAAAAAGAAAAAGTGATTGATCATTTCGTTTCTTTCCTTCAATTTCCGTTAATTTCCTTTTTGTTACTTAATCCTTGCGGTGGTGATGATGATGATGATGATGCACTGGTGGTACATGATAATTCGACCTTGGTATTTGATGTAAGAAGCACGGTTTTCTCGCGACTTGCAATTTCGAAGATTCATTTTGAAAATCAAACAAACAAATACATGTTAAGAACTCTCGATTTACGTTTTTCTTTTTTTTGTTTCGTATGAGTTAATGAAAATGTCGGTAATTTTATATTTTTTATGAAAATAAATTATTCAAAATAACGTGATGTGGCATATTTTCCGTTTCAATGTTTCGGAAATGGTAGATAAAATAATATATCGTAATTGAAATTTTAGAAAATAATTAAAAAAGAAAAAACTGTAAAACGTTTCAAATAATTCAAATAATTATTAATCGAGATTTCACGTTCATTTTTTTCATGTCTACACATTTTAATATAAATATTGTCGCGCTTACACATTAGTTAGTGTGGACGATTAGTATGCAAATGTATGGCCTCTTTCTTTCCAATTTTTAATATGTGCCATTTTATTGCTGCGAGCAAGTGTTTTGTTATCTCGAGGCACACTTGAACCTACAGTTAAAATTCCGCGGATCACTTACAGTTGCAAATGGAGAAATCGCTTCGGTTTATTTTTATTTTTTTAAATTTCCTTATAAAATAAAATAATTGTTTTTTTTTCTCTTCTTTTGTTTGTTTTGTTGTTACGTCAGGCCTAATATGAAGAGGCAAATAGTTTTGGCGCTGGCGGCGGGAATCCTCATCGGATTCGGTGGAACGTACATGATGCTGGAGCCGCCGATGTGGTTGAACCTCGCCGATCCGCACACCAGCCACGAGATGCAGCACATGGCAGGCCCGGAGGTTGACCCGGGAGCGCACGGCCACGACGAAGAGTTTCATCGTTACGAGAATGATTCGGTGGCGCGCGACCTAAGGGATAGGGTGAGGGTCCTCTGCTGGGTGATGACCGGTCCAACCAATCACCAGAAGAAAGCCAAACACGTGAAGAACACCTGGGGAAAACGGTGCAACGTGCTGCTCTTCATGAGCTCCAAAGAAGGTGAGCAATAACGTTCGCCTTTGTACGTTGCAGCAGCATTCCGATATATATATATATCTTTTTGTTGCATTGCAGATGACAGTTTACCTGCGGTCGCCTTGCCCGTTTCCGAGGGTCGCGACAACCTTTGGGGCAAGACGAAGGAGGCTTTCAAGTACATTCATAAGCATTACCTGGACAAAGCCGACTGGTTCCTGAAAGCCGACGACGATACGTGAGTCTCTCCGCTTCCATTCACCATTCACCTGGTGGTAGCGGTTAAAGTACATTTTTTTTTTGTTTTGTTTCATTTTAGATATGTGATATTGGAGAATCTCAGATATATGCTGCAGTCGCACGATCCGCGCACCCCCATCTACTTCGGCTGCAGGTTCAAGCCGTACGTGAAGCAGGGCTACATGAGCGGAGGCGCCGGGTACGTGCTCAGCAGGGAGGCGCTTAAGCGATTCATCGAGGTACGATAGCAATAATAGCAAGATGGCCGTTCTCAACAATTTGCGATTGGTTTGTTCGGCAGGTGGGCGTGTCCAATGGTACGCTTTGCAGGCAGACGAACAGCGGCAGCGAGGACGTCGAGATGGGCAAATGCATGGAGAAGGTCAAAGTCGAAGCGGGAGATTCGCGCGACTCCCTCGGCCGCGGCAGGTTCTTCCCCTTCGTGCCCGAGCACCACCTCATACCCGGACACTCGCCCAAATCTTTCTGGTACTGGAAGTACGTCTACTACGATAGCAAAGAGGTAAAATATCGCAATACACCACTAATCGCATTAAATCAATTGTACGACTTGACTTTCTCACCGAAGGGCATGGACTGTTGTTCGGACAACGCAGTCTCCTTCCACTACGTCAGCCCCAATCAGATGTACGTGCTCGAATACTTGATCTATCACCTGCGACCGTACGGCATCACTTACGCCGTTCCCAAGGAGACGACGCATCAACAGCATCGCCCGCATAATCCAATCACGTAACGGCGCAAATCATGACCACCATTTATTTCACTAGTCCAACGCGAAATGCCAAAATAAAAATAATAATTATTATGAATAATCGACGTCAACATTCCCCCACACCGCTCTCCCCGATGTTAACAACAACTAATCCAAGTTAATTTGTGAATTTGTGCAGAAGAGGTTTGTAAATACGAATTTCACTCGTTTGTAATACTTGAAGAAGTGCTCATAATTTATATTAACTATATAGTAATATCTGATAATGATAATTGAATAAAAAATGCTCTAGTCACGAAGTGTACATGTATGTAAAAATAAGTAAAAGATAAAATATATTGAGAGTAAAAGAAAGAGTGACAGAGAGAGAGAGATAGATCAAGTGAAAATAAATAAAGTCATCTGTCATCTTTTTCGTCCGTCTTATCAGTTTATTTGTTGATCGATTGTCCCTTAAAACCTAAATGTAAATACAATTTGTGCAGTGTGTATAAAAAATATTAATAGTTTAGTATTATTATTATTATTATGTATCTCATTTGTTGTTCTCGTCTCTCATTTTTCTTTTATGGGCTGGGACGAGAAGCGAGAAGGTGGAGTTTTTCATTGGTTTTATTCGTACGCTTTGTTTTGGCTAAATACTCCTAAATATGAATAAAGCTTAATCGTTAGGTATATGTATATATATATGTAGTAAGTAGTAAGTATGGTTTGCTAAATACGTGGCAGTAGAGCATTAATTTTGGCTTTACTCTTCTTCGAATACATCATCCGATGCTGTCGTTATTATTTTTGTATATTTAGGTGATCGCCTTTTCGTAAGATGGAGGCGGCGAGTCCTGAATAATTTGCAGACGCTCGTTGTGCGTGGGCAGCATCACCGCAACGCTGTACGGGGGCGGCGGCATCTCCTCGACGCCGACCGCCTCCACGTCGCTCGCAATTCGGGGAGCGTCGGCGAACGGAGGCGGCGGGGGCGGTGCTTCGTCGCTATCTATGGACCACGTCTGGCTGTGATTGGCGTCGACGCCGCGTGCCGCCTCGCGAGATTGTTCTTTGCACACCTTCAGCAGCACCTTCACCAGAAGCACCACCACCACGATTATGATGATGAGCGGCACGGTGGCGCCGAAATGTTCCATCGAATTGCTCTAGAAACGAGAACGAGAATCTCGTCAACAAAAACGGACACGCACGTACGTGCTGCATACCCACCAAGTTGCTGATGTTGTATTTAATTACGTAGTAGCTTCCGATGACGAGGCAGAGGAGAAGCAGCTTCACCAGATTCACGCACAGCATATCCGTGGATGTGGGGCTGGATGGTGGAGTGACCGTTGGAATTCCACGACGTCTTCTCCGTTGCGTTTCCATTCGGTTGCTCGTCGGTCTGAAGGAAGTTATTATTATTATTATTATTAATAATAGCAATAATATTTTTTGTAAGATTACTGCGTATCGTGTTCTTCGGTGATGGGTGGAAATCGGGCGGAACGGTGGGCATGCTGCTGCTGATTGTGATGATGGGTCGGGGATGCTGCTGCTGATCCGTGACCTTCCATTGGTAGAAATCTGTGGACGGGAGTAACCATCTCGGACTTGGCAACACGCACCTCCTCCTTTCGACGCGTACCTTTTTCAAACAAAAACAAACAATTAATAATAAATGGGAAGTATAGAAAGGGAAGAGGGGGGTGGGACCTTTCATCTTATGCAAAACGCGTTTAATTTTCTTGAATTTTCTCAACAACTTTTCTAACGATCTTCTCATACCGCCAACGATAACTGTCTAAATGCCATAGATGCAACTGTAAAACAATACAATGCATTTAACGAAAAGTGGCAGCCGACATCGAACATTTCAAATTTGACGTTTAGCACGTGGCGTCATCTGTGCGATGACCTCGAATCTCGAAATGATAATTGGATTCGGATTGGAAAAGAAGGTTGGTGTGGTAGCGCTGCGCTGAAGACAGGTGAGGACACGCGATGAATTGCGTTTAGATTCGAATTTCACCATGAATTTAAAATTGCGTATGTCGTTGTTGCTATGTGCTTGTGCGTCGTTTTTATAGGTTATGAAATAATACCGGATGATAGGAGGGATGGCGGCACGTATCTGCCGTTTTCGCACCGCAACGTCCCTGGCTGCTGCTGTGCTGCTGCTGCTGATGCTCTTGTTTATCCTGTTTATGCATCTATTCACGTGGCCCGCCCCGCCGAAACTGCGCACTTTCGTTTCCGGAAAACCACCTGAATACCGGAAGCGCAAAACGCACCAAATCTTCTTTCTCCCTCTGTTCTCTTTTCTTTGTATGTTTCTGTCGCATCGCCTACCGTCCCGACGCGTCCGCCGTCTTCTTTCTTCTACCCAACTACATGTGCATGCACAACGCATTTGCACATGACCGTGTCTCTGGATTGCGCATTTTGAGCAGCGTCGCGACGCGCCTGCTGTTGCTGCTGCCGCTGCTATCACCAACCACCCCCTGGCAATCCATCCCTCGCAGCACGTCAACAACCAACGGCCACAAAGTCGATAAAACTGCACAGACTCAACGGCGGCAACCGCGAATGCAACTGTCATCTGTCAACAACAATAACAACAACGAAGATGCAGGAGTGCATTGCTAATTGCTGGACAACATTACGATGAAACAAGTGGAACTTTGTCGTGAACAAGAAATGGGTGAGTCCATAACAAATTGCATCAAATATTATTGTTGCACTTTCGGGACTAATATTAATTAGGTATTGTTATTTTATATTAAAAGTAGTATATCCAATAGAAATGTCGTAAATTTGGCGGACACAAACGACGGCCGCCATATTGTTTGCGACCATTGCTGTAAATGAGAAATATTGAGAGAAACAATACGTTGAAGAAAACTTTATTTCTTTTTTTTTTTTTTTGTTATTTTTAATGCATCTACAACTCTACAGAAAATCTACTGTCACAAATCTACAAATTTCCGTACGCACGTTGGTTACCTAATTAATTAGTTACAACATCCTTCTCAAAAATTCTTTTTCCACCTGCAATCATATGCTGAAAATGTTTTAAATTCAGTTTTTCCGTCAGTTTCTTCAATTCATTCGGCATCTCTGGCATCGCCATGGCTACAGCGAATACCGCGACAAACATTAGGAATAAAATGGTGAATTTCATCTGCAAGAAAAATACCAATATTATTGTCTTCAAAGGTAAACAGAAATAGAAAAAATAAGCAATTTTATGACTCACCTTATGTATTTATTAAGCAATTCGTTCGAGTTGAAGTAAACTGATAGCCGATATGTTATTACGACCGTTATTTATACCGACAGCAATTAGGACTGTTTGCCAATTATTTCCGTTATTATATTTGTTTTTCCTGCCGCTTAATTAGTGAAAAATTGCATCGTTAGGCGATTAGGCAAGTTGACTTATCGGTTTGAAGGCGGATAATGCGATGTATATAAGCCACTCATCGGGATGGCGAAAACAACAGTCATCGCCAAGGTAACACACTGCAACAAGAAGAATAGTCATGTAAGTTATTATCGAATGTTATTAAGTTGCTAGTGTGTATATCCATCGGGGTTGATCTTCTGTCACGCTGATGATGATGATGATGAATTTTAGGAAATTTCTCTTTTTTGTCGCCATCGCGGCCGTCTTTGTCGCGTCCATCATTGCCACCGAGGAACCACCCTATTCACTTGACTTTGACCAAATGAAGGAGAATATTTTGAGGCAGCCGATCGCCCAGAAGCTGATGGCGACGTTCAAAAATGATGAATGGGAGAAGTACAGCGCTCAGGTCATGGATCTTTGGGAGACCATGACCAAAGATTGATAAGAGTGATTAATTACTATATATTGAACATGCGAAATTAAATGTCTTGAATAAGTATACTAAATCTACTACTACGTGTTTAACTGAATGAACCCGCACACTGAATCATATATAATAAAGAATAATTTATAGCATTTATAACAGAACATTGGTAAAATTTAGGAATGGCACTTATTATTGTTAAAATTTGCGCCATCTGCAAACGTAGCAACCAATCGTATTGGATTTAATGGGATTAAATTACCGGCAGGCGGACGACATATCGAATTACCAATGCATCATATATATCGATGTACTGAATGTACTGAAAATATTATCGTTGCCAGTAAGTAAGTAGCTCTATTGTGGGCGAGAAGAGATGTGTCCCAAAGGTGAGGGCGAGAGGAGCACACGGAGGCGTGATGAAGAGCACCGTCCAAGCAGGAAATATCTTCAGAGGGATGTTGTCGTCGCTTCCGCCGGAAGAAGAGGACGCCGGCGGCAGCGATGGTACAATTTCACATTGAATAAGGTGAGTCAGAAATGCATAAAGTGCAACACGCGAATGCACATAGATTTGCGCAAAAGTGTGCTGCGAAGGTAAGAAACAAAAGGGATGCGCAAAAAGTTGACGTCAACGTTTCGTGTGCATTTGAATGTGACGTTCTGTTGAAAATTCTGTGTTTGTTAAGGCGATTGAGGGTGGATGAGGATGACTAATCGGATGGCGATCGGAATAGATCTGGGCACCACGTACTCGTGCGTGGGAGTATGGCAGAGCGGTAAAGTGGAGATCATCGCCAACGAGCAGGGGAACAGGACGACGCCTAGCTACGTTGCGTTCACGGATAGCGAACGGCTGGTCGGCGATGCCGCCAAGAACCAGGTGGCGATGAACCCGACGAACACGGTGTTCGACGCGAAACGGTTGATTGGTCGGAGGTTCGACGATGGTAAGATACAGGCGGATATGAAGCTGTGGCCCTTCAAGGTCATCGACGAGAAGGGAAAGCCCAAAATTCAGGTGGAGTTTCGGGGGGAGAGGAAGACGTTCGCTCCAGAAGAGATCTCGTCGATGGTGCTGACCAAGATGAGGGAGACGGCGGAGGCTTACCTGGGCGAGGCTGTGAGGGATGCGGTGATCACGGTGCCAGCTTACTTCAACGACTCGCAGAGGCAGGCAACGAAGGATGCGGGGATGATTGCCGGAATTAACGTGCTCAGGATCATCAACGAACCGACGGCCGCGGCACTGGCGTACGGCCTGGACAAGGATCTGAAAGGAGAGAGAAATGTGCTAATCTTCGATTTGGGTGGAGGCACGTTCGACGTGTCCGTACTCACCATAGACGAGGGTTCGCTGTTCGAGGTGAAGGCGACTGCAGGCGATACCCATCTGGGTGGCGAAGATTTCGATAACCGTCTTGTGGATCACTTCGCTGAAGAGTTTAAGAGGAAGTATAAGAAGGATATGAGAGGTAACGCGCGTTCCCTGCGTCGCTTAAGGACCGCGGCTGAGAGGGCCAAGAGAATCTTGTCCTCGAGCACCGAGGCGACGTTGGAAATTGACGCCCTCTTCGACGGCATCGATTTCTACACGAAAATATCGCGCGCACGCTTCGAGGAGATAAACGCGGATCTGTTTCGCGGTACTTTGGAGCCGGTGGAGAAGGCGCTCGGCGACGCCCGCATCGACAAGGCGCGCATACACGACGTGGTCCTCGTCGGCGGATCCACGCGCATCCCCAAGATCCAATCCCTCCTGCAGAATTACTTTGCCGGAAAGTCGCTGAATCTGTCGATCAATCCTGACGAGGCGGTAGCTTACGGAGCCGCCGTCCAAGCAGCAATCCTAAGCGGCGATCGCAGTTCAAAAATCCAAGACGTCCTCCTCGTCGACGTCACGCCGCTCTCGCTCGGCATCGAGACGGCAGGAGGAGTGATGTCCAGGATCGTCGAACGGAATGCGCGCATCCCCTGCAAGCAGATGCAAGTGTTCACGACTTACTCCGACAATCAATCGGCCGTTACCATCCAGGTGTTTGAAGGGGAACGCACGATGACCAAGGACAACAATCTGCTGGGCACGTTCGATCTGACGGGAATTCCTCCGGCGCCGCGCGGCCAGCCGCAGATAGAGGTCACCTTTGATCTCGACGCTAACGGCATCCTCAACGTCTCCGCCAAGGAGACCGGCACCGGCAGATCGAAGAACATCACCATCAAGAACGACAAGGGTCGACTCACGCAGAAGGAGATCGAACGGATGCTGGCTGAGGCGGACAAGTATAGGGAGCAGGACGATAGGCAGCGCGATCGCATCGCCAGCAAGAATACCCTCGAGTCGTACGTGTTCGGTGTGAAGCAGGCGCTGGAGGAGGCAGGCTCGGCGAACTCGTCCTCCGTGTCGTCGGACGAAAAGGCGAAGGTGCGCGGATCGTGCGAGGAATGCATCCGCTGGTTGGACAATAACCAGGAAGCGGACAAGGACGAGTACGAGTACAAGTATCAGGAGATGCGGAAGGTATGCACGCCGACGATGTCGAAGCTGCATAAGGAGGGCGGAGGCGGCGGCGGCGGCGGCAAGAAGGACGGGCCCACCATCGAGGAGGTCGATTAACCTGCAACATCGAAATTAGAATCAATTTAGAAAGGAAAGGAAAAACCGCAGACAACGTTAAACAGACCCTTCATCTTATTCCTCCTTCTGGTCGTCCTTCCTCTTCATCTCGAGGGGGCGTCGGCGTCTGCTTTACTTCTTTCGACTTTTCCCTTAGTTCGAATGATTATAAACAGACGACACGACGACCACCCTTCTCCCCACATTCCCTATTTACCGCTCAACGCTGTAATTAGATCTTTCTTAGCACGTTGAATGAAGATAGTTATGACTAAATTATGTAGCGTTAAATTCGAACGCAATAATAAAGAGCACATGCACAAACAACTGGATCGATATGCGCGTGTTCTGCTACATCTTTCCCAACTCAAAAAAAGATACGTATTCGTATACAATAACACTAATTGTCGCATTTCCAAAGGAAATTGATTTATATGATGGAAAAATCTGCGAGAGAAATTTGATCTCGTAACTTCCTATCGGTCGTATCCTACAAACATTTTGGTTCTGCCCCGAAACCGAAAACCATCCATCAATTTTCGTGGCGCCTATATGAAGTGTTTTGTTGTTTTCTATTTCTTTGATGAAAAGCAGATACAGACAGATACGATATCTTTGTCCTTTCGATTTCGATTGCAATGTTAATATGTTCATGCGTGCAAAACTGTCACGCGCTATAGACAAATCAAATCGTAATAATAATTAAATTGTAACGTGCAGTTGACTTGGTTGCATAACCCTTTTTCGACAATTTGAATTTGATGAAAATTTAAATTGGAAAAGAGCGCGCAGGTAAACATTTTTTATTCGAAATGGTGGCAGTGGATAGCCCACTACTTCGGACAACCTCTCGGCCGAAAATGAGAAAAAAAAACAAGAAACGCGTTTCTTTTTCAAGGGTGATGAAAGATAGCGTGCGAGAGAGATGCAGTGAGAAATGGAGAAGGTAGGAAGGGCAATGCGCTTTTGTGCGAGAGCGTGCGTTCTCCGTATGAAAGACGGAGATAGGGAGAGATTACGATGACCTAGGAGTGGAGCTAAGAGCGAGCGAGAGAGGGTGAAAGAAAGAGGCGAAGAATTGAGAGAGAGAAAGGGAGTGAGTGAGTGAGTGAGTGCAAGGCTGGTTATGTGCGAGCGGAGGAGTGCATGCAGCAACGGCGGCAGCACTCAGTTAGCGAACGAACGGGTGAGGAGAGGAGCGAGCGAGCGTCAAAGCGCGAGTTGCGGTAACAGTCGAGACACGTTCGCGTCGCTCTTACGACGAAGGCGGCAAACGCGAAAGACAAATGAGAACACGCGAAAATAAGTGAAAATTAGAGATAGAAGTGTAGAGTGCGTGTGTGCCATCGTCGAAGGAAGATGCCTTGAAGGAAGTTGGAGCGCGCAATATAAAGATATACAATTAACCAACATATAAGCGGTGCTACCAGCAGCAGCCGAAGAAGTAATAGTTGAACTGCTGTTGTATCCGAGTGCGACGGCGGCGGCGATCGGAGATGGAGTCTATCGCCAACAACAATTTGGTATCCAATCTACCTGAGGTAAAACAAAATTAAAATAGAAACAATCTTCGTCGCGTTCGCTCGCAATTGTTTGCTACTTGTTCCACTCGAACGCGAGTGGAACAAGTGAAACGACGAGAAGAAGAACAAAAAAGACCAATGATGCAGACCGAGATGAGATGAACAACAAGCAAGAAGCGAAACTACCTGTTTTCTTGCCGTTTTCTTCTCTCCTCTCTATCTCTCTCTCGTTCTCTTCCACCTTCGACTCGAACGAGACCCGTTCGCTGTTCCTCTCCTCCTCCTTCTTCTTCTTCTTCTCTCCTCATCTCTTGCCTCCGCCGACGGTTATGGGTGTGAGTGTGTTTGAGTGCGTCGAGTTGTTTGATTCTGTTTGAAGCAAGGTTGAACAACTGAGAACCGAGGAACGTCGTCGCTCGTTCTCTTCTGTTGCCTCAGCTCTTTCCTCCGCGTGTTGTTTTCTGTACAGCAACGTCCAAAAGACATTCTTTTCACCCAAATCTAAAAAAAATAATAATAAATATATATATATATATAAAGTATTCAATGCAATTTACAGATTTCCGCTTCAAATCGAACATAAAATTTTCAGATTCGCAATAAACTGCTTGCAACTAAGCAGCAATAAAGAGATAATAAATATAAGAAGAGTAATTAAGTGTGTCTTAATAGAAACACGAAACTTTCTAGCGGTGCCACTTGAATTTCCTTAAACACGTCCGTTCTGTGGAGTGAAAACGAAATTTGTAATTATTTGAAACGCGCGAAGAATATTCAAGTTTTAGCGTAAAAATCAATTTTGTATTGCAAAAGGAACAACCAACCGCACACCAAAGTAAGCAGATGAAGAAATAAAGTAAAACAAAAAAAACGGGAATTAATTTTACAATGAGGCGTGAAACAATAGAAGTGATTAATATATATATATATATATATATGAGAGTGTAGTAACAATTGAAAGCGATCGAAGTTGTGTGTGTCGCGCGCTCCGCACAAGAGCGGCGTTTAACTTTTTAAAAGTCTTCATTAAATGTCTCGGCCAGAAACGAACGTAAATAAAAGCAAGGACGAAACAATTGCGAATCGACGACGATTGGGGGGGGGGATTGGAAATGCAGGAAATTTATTTCAGCAACTGTTCATCTACCTGTCGCTACTTTTTAGAGGAGGACGCATTATGCGTGATATAGCATAATCCTCACCTGACATTTGTTCTTTCCCTTCTGCGTCGATTCCCAGAACGAAAACTTTCCCGTGTCCTTTGCGAAACGAAACTTCTTCGGACACGTTTTTCTACCTGCAATTACCAGTAATTAACACAAAAAAGTATCAATACGTGAAGACTTGCAGGTATCTTCAGGTATGAAAATTTGAAGTTTTGTTGGAAATTTCTGAAATCGTAAAAGAAAAAATAATTAATAAATAGAAAAGTACGCTGTCTCGTTGAAAGTGCATCAATATAGATGAGAAGAGAAGAAAGCTGATTGGGTATGCGAAGTGTCGTTTGCGTTTATTTGTAAACTAGGTGTGTGTTAGCAAATGCACATTTCGTTTGAATTATGCAGCGGAGTGTGTGTTTAAGAGGAAGGAGGACGTTGCGCTAAATAATATCGGTTGTGTTCAGCGAAATTATCGGAAAGTCGGGTCGGTTCGGCCCTAAACTAAGGGCTCAGACTAGGTGCAGTAAGTAGCAGTAGGCCAGGTGCAGTGCAATTTATGGCCTTATCGCCTTTTCCTCTCTCTCGGGCGAAAGAGAAAGACGGACGAGGAGAGTGAGCTAAAAGCTGCTTCTTTCGCCGCACGATTTATTTCCTACCTCCTAACCCTCCGCCGGAGCGAGAAACACCCTTCCGTTACGTGCCTTTTGCTCGTTCTCTCTTTTGTTTTTTTTTTTCGCCTTTCCTGTCTCTGCGCGCAAAACGAAACACGAATGCGAAACGGGGATTCCCCCTGAGGTGGCCACTTCGTTAAAATTAATTTAATACCGTGCGAAAAACACACAGTGAGAGTGAGAGAGGGCGGACGCGCGCGATTTTGTCACAAAGGCAGAATAAGAAGCAAGAGATGAGAGAAAAGTGAAAAGCGACGCGCGGGAAATCATCCCGGAAAAATAATAAAGTCCCGGTGGGGGCGGCGACGCTTAAAGTTGACATAAATTAGATAATGCACGAGAATGTTGTTGTTTTTGTTGTTGTCTTAACAATAATGACAGTACGTCGTTGTGTGACAGATAACGTTTGTCTCGTCATGAACAAAAATGAACTTCCGAAAGTGAAACAATCTGTCAATGGATGTTGTAAGTTCGTATCGCGCAAGGTATGCATAGAGCGGAGGCGGCGGAGAATGCTGTGTGACACGTGTCACACACTGTATGGACACACGTAAATGGGTTTTGCTTTTGGTGCGGCAGGAGGGTTGGTGGTTGGTTAGTGGTAGTCGAGCAATGAACTCTTAGACTTCTTCGAAACCCACCGACTCGTTCGACATTATTAAATTACCAATCGGACGAATCGATAAGAACGAATTGCTGAAACAATCGGCCGCAGACAAAAGGACAATTGTATTAAACTTATTACTAGAGCGTCGACGGTGGCGACGGCTGCGGCGGCGGCAAAGCGATCGGGTGGGAAATGGGGAAAACTAGTCTACCAGTTTAGCCTAAAAAAAGAACTTCTTTTCTATTGTTGCGTATACACACAGCAAAATGCAATTCAGTTTATATCTGAATTATTATCAGGTGTTTCAAAGCGTGCATTTCGCGTGAACACGTTGCATAACTTTATATAAGTCACCCGATAGTATTTCAGTTCGGTCTAGCGAAAAGCGTAAACAATTGTTTCAGTAGCTATGGAAACCGCTATAAAAAGAGGAAGTTAGTTTGTTGAGCATAGTTTGCATTGGGAAACATTTCGCGATTGATTGAGAGAAATGTGTGTGTGTGTGTGTGTGTATTTAGTGGTGGGAAGCGAATTGCGATAAATTCCTGCAGCACATACGCTTATACATAGAGAGAAAGAGTAACGAAAAAAGAAGCTGCGAGGAAATTTGCACAATCGCCCCAAATTCCGATGGCGAGTCGAGCGAGAAGCGAACTTTTGACATTTACCATGGAAAACATTTGAAGATTTGTCAACGGTGGCGTTCTGCCAATAGCAATTAAGACAAACGAACGAAACATAAGTTGTCTAGATTCGTTGCAAATGGACAGACGTTCAAGGATGAACTAAAGTAACATCGATTTGCTAATAAACGAAAACATGTAAAAATAATATATATATATATATATTTTAAATCGGTTCAAGGAAAGTTCGGTTTTACATCCAAAATGGGAGAGTTGTCAAATTATGTGACATTCCTGAATGTTTTCTCTTGGTACAAGTAAAGTCGTTGAGTGGTGGTTTTTGTGTGGGGGATTATAGGAATTCCTCGGACTGGAAATCCGATTTTCGGAATGCCAGCAGAAACAGTGAATAGATAGAAATATGTGAGAGATTAGGCAGACGGAAAAGTTGTCCTTTCCCACTCGCATTTAATTCCTTCTCGTGTGTCCGTGTAATCGGATTTGAAGGATTATCGAGGAATGCGGTAATATGTATATATGTGAAAGAAAAGGATGAAATGTATGTATGTATAATAAAGAGCGCGCGACGCTCTTCAATGAGATTCTTGCAGCGCGCGTTTGTAATTTGAATTTGATCGCCCTAATGAGAGCCGGGAGACAGAGACGCGCTAATGAAGTTAATTGGCGAGCGCGCGCGCGCGCGTTTGCGATTTTCACCGGTTTTTCCGGCTCGGAAAATGTGTTTTGCGGCGCGAAGGAGATGAAAGAAACGCGCCGAGCGGCGTGGAATGCGAGCGCAACTTTCCAAGTAATTAACGTTTTTGAAAGTGCACACACAAGTGCGGATGGATGTATATGCTTGCATGCAGACAGGACCGTCGCCAATGGAGCCGCCGGTGCTGCCATTGCGGATCGCGGTACGAACTTGCTTGCGAAAAAGGATAGTGGATAAAAAGAAGACTGAAAGAAAAAGAATAAAGGAGAGTTTTTGATACATATGTACAATAGGATGGAGGGAGAGAGAAAGAGAGAAGCTCGAGCCCCGGGAGGAATTTATGGCTGTTTTCACTCGGCGACGAGGAAATTGCATTTGCGAAATATTTCTGCTGGATAAAATTTCTAATATTTTTCCAGTGGACGTTCGCACTGGAATTTCAACAACGAAAACGAAACGAAACAATATTTGACAGTTTGATCATTTAACAAAGTGAAATATTTAAAAATTTTAATTGGAAAAAATCTGCGGATGATGATGGGTGTGTTGTGCGTGAGATGGGCCCTTTCGCCGGAAGACGCGAGTTGAGAGATGGGATTGCGGTGCTGCTATTTATAAGTGTTGGCTCGGGAATGGGGAAGCGAAACAGAAATAAAATCATCCGAAACTCGAAATTTATAAATAGACGACGAGGGGCGCAAGAAGGAAACGGCAGATCGCGTGTGTGTATGCGCGTTTCTCTTTCATTCATCATTTCCTCCCGAGGGAAAAAAAAAATAGAAGCAGAAGTAATTTCTAAGAGAATGGAACGAGGACGGGGAGAGAAAGCACGCGTAAACACATTCATCCCCCTCGGTATCGTTTATAACGAGGACACTCGGCCATAAAAAGTCTGTGTATATAAACGGGGGGGGGGGGGGTTTCGCGCTCGCACCTCCACCGCCCTCGCCCCAACCTTCTTCTTGTCCATTTTTCGACATGAACGCACAAAGAGTGTCGGTTAAAGGAAAAGAAAGGAAACGACCGGCGACGCGTACCCGTTTTAAATTTAAACAGAGTTGTATTCGTTCCGGCGCTCTTTTTAATTAGAACGAACGACTTTGTTGTTTTGTTTCTTTGATTCTCTAGTGCCCTGTTGTCGATTCAAGTTGTCGGCCCTTGATTTAGATTGACATTAACCAAACGCTTCCTATTTAAACTCGTTTCATTCAAGCTTCGGAATAGTTTTTTCTGTCTCTCTCTCTTTCTCTTCAAATGAATGAATATATATATATATTGTATAGCAAAAGGATAATCGATATTTTTGAAAACCATTATCGAATAATCAGCAAAATTAAACTTAACACGTACTATTCGAATGCATGCAACTTCGGTGAATGCTATTACGAATTATTATTGAAATATAGAGCTTATTCGTCACCAAAAGAAAAAGAAAATATATGATATTGGATATTTGGCATCGGATCATGTGCGCCCTCCGTTATCGCATCGTTCGCTTGTTTGCGTTCTTGGCAGGCGAAAGACTGCTGCGAATCTTTTCATTGTCCTGCTGGAATCAATTAAGATCGGACGCGATACAATTTCCGAACAGATCTATCTATTTCCACGAAATAAAATGAACGTACTCGTGGGGGCGGCGAAAGATTGAATGAAATGCACAAATGATGGAGAAGGGTGATGGAAATGGTCTGGGATGGTGACAGTAAATGATCATCATTGGTTCGAATGAAAGAATAAAAGAGAGTATTAGTAGGGGTGTTGTGCGATCATTGGAGAATTCCCTCTGTTTTTACGGCGATTGCATGCGGGATGGATATGATCCAATTAACGTAATACAATAGTCGGTTAGTGAGGGGTGTGAGGAGTCTCTCTCCTCTGTTCGCGCGTAAAGATAATTGTTTCGAGTTTGGCACCAGGACCCCCAAAACGTCGAATTAGTTTTGATGACTAATCGGGTTTACTTAATTAGTTAATACGCGCCTTCAATATGAAATATTAATATTATTATTATCATCATCATCATCATGATCAATCATTCATTAATTAACGAATTGTCTTTAAAAAGAGGAGCACGTGTTTGTCTCCATAGCAACTGCATTCTTTTTACCGCTGTTAGCGCTTTTATTTGTTTTGTTGAAGATGAGGCCCATCTTGACGAAAGCCTCTCCTTTCGGTCTTAATTGCCCAGAAGAAGAAGAAGAAGAAGAGAAACCGGAAATGAACATTTCTCTTTAATTCTTCGACGTCTGCTGCTCTTCTGCAGTCTGGGAACGGCGCGACAGACCATAACCAGACTCCACTCCTCCTTTTCCTCCTTCATCTCGTCGCTTTCGTTCTCTCAATGTCAATGTCACCGCTGACATTGATCGAAAGAAAGGGGTCGAGTGCAAGAAGAAGAAGAAGAAGAAGAAGAGGACAAGGAAGAGGAGGAGAAGCAACGGACGCACCAGCATCGTCTTCTCGAGGAACGAGAAGATGGGAAATCGCACGCGAAGAATGCACAAAATGATGAGGGAATGAGAGTTTTCTCTCGCGTTCGTCACTTTCACGCTGCATCGCGAGTCCTAATAGATCAAGCGCGAGACATCTGCGAGCGAAAGTGCTTTGCAATCGGATATCAAAAAAAAACGGCAATTAGAAAACGCAATGCAACGGACATTACATAGAATTTTCTGTTTTTTTTTTCTTATTTCGTGAAAATGACAATTCACGTTGAAAATGAGGGAGAATAGAATGTAATTAATTAGAAATGTGCGAGCGGCTAGCTAAAGTAATAAACGTATGTTTCGCGTTCGTCCTTTTCGTTCGCGTTTATTTATTTCCCCATTTTCATTTTAATATTCGTTGCGCAAATGGAATTCTCGCCGCATTATTCACTCGTTTCGTTTCTATTTCTTTTTGCCGTTCGGTTCTGTCTCTTTTCGCTCTCCACGCCGCGACCGCGAGTTTTGCATAAATTCCGATCGCGCTTTAACACATACACACAGAAAAAAACGTACGCGCATGAATCTATCCATCCGTCCATCCTACGATGCAAGCAATCACGCATGTATGGAAGGAAGGTTGGAAGACGCCTTCGCGAAGAAGGAAAACCTTCAACAAAGGAAGAGATTTTCATTTCATTACATACTGTTTTCTTATCATTTTCGATATAGGAGCGAGGATGGGAGTACAAGCAGATCACGGTTACTCGAGTGCCAGGCTATGGATTTGGGATCGCCGTCTCGGGCGGTCGCGACAATCCGCACTTCGCCTCCGGCGATCCCAGCATAGCCGTCAGCGACGTGCTGGCATCCGGCCCGGCGGAGAGGATGCTACAGTAAGTCACTGAAATCAGAAACGGAAGATGATGGAAATGGAATTTAAAAAAAAAATGTTTGTTCTCTCTCGATTAGGGTGAACGATCGGATCATTTCGGTGAACGGGATTTCTCTGCAGAACGTGGATTATGCGACGGCCGTGCAGGTGCTTCGCGACTCTGGAGATACCGTGGTGCTGGTGGTGAAGAGGCGCACGACGCAGCACAGCCATAGCCACAGCCTGAGCGCCTCCTATACTGGACCTCCGCTCGCTGCACTGGGTATCAATCCACTGTCCCCCAAAGTTACCCTCACCAAGAACTCGAAAAAAGAAGGTACGTAATAATCTGAAGAGAAAAATTAGAAAATTAATTACGAAATGTGCGCGTGTGTGTAGATTTCGGTATAGTGCTGGGCTGCAAGTTGTTCATCAAGGAGATATCGTCTAAGGCCAGGGATCAACTGATGAACACGAACCAGGTGTTGAACGAAGGCGATTTTATCACGAAGATCAACAACGCGAACTGCAACGACGTGATGTCGCTGAAAGAGGCCAAAAAGTTAATAGATGGCACGAAGGACAAGTTGCACTTGTGCGTATCGCGTGACTTTGGAGGTCTGATGTCGCAAGCGGCGGCCCCCTTGTCGCCGGGCATATCGCACCAGGCGCAGAGCTCGGTGAGCACCACAGGCGCCGTGAACAATTTCTACAAGGGCGACGATTTCCTTACCTCATCGGGGCAGAGCTATTCCAATCAGAATCTGTACGTGCAACCGCCCACGAGAAACGCCAATTTGGCGGCGAACGGGTTCGACGATAAGGTGGAGCAACTTCCTAGCGGTCCCAACTCGCTGCCGGATGACAAAAGTAATCTGGCGCCGAGAGGACGGTCTCGTGGTCCAGTCGTCAACGATCCCGGTCAGCTCGACAATAGAAACAGCATGTCGCTGTACGGCAGATCGAAAGGCGGCATCGATGAACCTCCGAGACCGCCGCCGCCTCGCGCCGAAGACTATTACAGCAGCCGTCGCCAGATCTACGACGAGGATCCGATCATCCAGAAATCGAAGCAACCAATGTAAGTGCACTTAAAATATAATTAAAATAGTAGTCTAATAATAATAATAATAATAATATTAATGCATGTTTTGTTACCTCAGTCCGGACGCTAGATTCATCACATTCCATAAAGAGGGTTCCGTTGGTATCCGGTTGACAGGCGGCAACTTCGTAGGCATCTTCGTGACGGCCGTCCAACCGGGCAGTCCAGCATCCTTGCAAGGATTGCAACCGGGAGACAAGATACTAAAAGTATAATTTATTGTTATACAAGACGTATGCGATGGTTAAAACACGGTACACTTATTTTGCGGCAGGTGAACGACATGGACATGAGCGGCGTGACCAGGGAGGAAGCCGTGCTATTCCTGTTGAGCCTGCAGGATCGCATCGAGCTGATCGTGCAGTTCTGCAAGGAGGAGTACGATAACATCGTGGCCTCCCAAAAAGGGGACAGCTTCTACATCAAGACGCACTTCCACTACGAGAGTCCGGCCAAAGGGGAGATGTCCTTCAGATCCGGAGACATTTTCCACGTCATCGATACGCTCTACAACGGCGTCGTCGGTTGCTGGCAGGTCTACCGCATAGGTGAGAATATAAATATTATACGAACTGAAACGAAACAAAGAAAAAATGAATTTGTTATAATTGAAATTGTTGATGCAAAATAATAGGTAGAAACAATCAGGAGGTGCAGAAGGGCATAATACCGAATAAGGCGAGAGCGGAGGAGCTCGCGACTGCACAGTTTAACGCGACCAAAAAGGAGATGTCGGCGAACGAGTCGCGCGGCAGCTTCTTCAGGAGGCGACGAAGCTCCAACAGACGGTCGAAGAGTCTGGGCAAGGTAAGTCGCATGTTCCCACACAAAAGCACCTCTCGCTATTTACGTTTTCATTTTACGTACGTAACTTTACGGTACTATTATTTTTATTTCGTTTCGTTCTATTTTGTTTTTTTTTTTCTTTTCCCTTACTTTATTTTTGCACGAACTAGGAACACTGGGACGACATCCTGTTTTCCGATACCGTTTCCAAATTCCCTGCCTACGAAAGGGTCATCCTCAAGCACCCGGGATTCACGAGGCCCGTTATCCTCTTTGGACCGATTGCCGACGTCGCCCGCGACAAACTCATCAAAGATTTTCCCGACAAGTTCATTTCACCGCGTAAGTTGCTGCAACCAATGCAAATGTAAAAACACGTCTTACCGTTCTCGATCGTTCATCGTTTTTCTGCTTCTTAGAATTGGATAGCAATGTGGAGGATAGCAAATCGACGAGCAACAAATCATCGTCGAACATTATAAAGTTGTCGGCGATTCGCGAGGTAATATCAACGGGGAAACACGCCATCCTCGATATCACCCCGAACGCTGTTGAGCGATTGAATTACGCGCAATTGTATCCGATCGTCGTCTTCTTCAAAGCGGACACGAAGATTGTTATCAAACAATTACGACAAGGTCTTCCTAAGTGAGTAAAGATAATAATATCAGATTAATACGATTGTTCAAGGAATTGTATTGCTTATTTTAATACTTACGTTCTGCAGGTCGGCGCACAAGAGCTCCAAGAAGATTCTGGAACAATGTCAAAAGCTGGATAAGGTGTGGAGTCATATCTTTAGCGCTAATATTACCTTGAATGATAACACCGACACGTGGTACAGGAAGGTCAGGGAGATCATAGACAAGCAGCAGAGCGGTGCGCTCTGGATGAGCGAAAGCAAGGTAAGTCTCCTTCCGTCCTATGATTGGTGCAAGAATTTGGTGTTGGAAATCTATGGTGATTGTTAATATCTATGGACATACAAATTAATTCTTAACAATTTTTACTGAATGTACTGTACTGTATAATTATTATTGTTATTTTCACGATTTGTCTTTCTCTCACTGGGTCTCTTGCAGCTGGGGATGGATCTGTTTATATCCGACATGTATTTCTTACCGGTGTCGAGGGCGAAGAGTTGCCGTTCGCTGCCTCCGCTCTCGCGCTCACCCAATTCCTGCTCACCGTTCCCAGGTAACGTTCCCGCCTCTTCCTCCTCCACCTCCTACTACTATTACCACAACCAACCGCATCACAACCATCTCGGCCGCCCCAGAAAGAATGCGCGCAATCCGCGCGGAAAGCAACTTCCGCATTCAATGTACGAGACAGATCGCAACCGATACAACAACAACAATATGCTGCTGGATTCGTACTACTACTGCTCGCCCAGCCAGAGCAGCCTGTACAGTTCCGGCTACCAGCAGTCGATCATAATTCCAAGTACATACCAAAACCAGTCATATGCAAGTAGTCTTCCATATCGTATTAAGAGCAACAAAAACAACAACAGCAATAAAAACAGTAACATGCAATACAAAGATTTGATCGAGTGCATTAACGCCATCAGCATGCAGTTGGGTGACGACGATTCGACTGCTGTCGCCGCCGCCACTCACGCAACTTTCGCTGCCACCGATAACCGCAACCAATCGGAGCCAATCTACTATGACTGCGGCGACCCGCCCGGCATCTCCGCCAAACTAACGACCAACGCCAATCCCATTAACTTTAACCTGCGCTCCCTGCCAATCAGAGAGGAGAGCTTAGGTGACATTTAAGTCCCATCCCACGTAACCAAGCTAATTAAACAATCACCGTCTCCCCTTTTTCGCCAGCTTCTACACATTAATTAAGAACTAATTGATTGATTTGAACCCGTAGCGATTTTGCACTAACAAATTATTCACAATAATAGTAGCATTCGATATTAACGTAACGCAACGTAACCCCGATTAGTGTTTATGTTATGATTTGGCTAACTCCACGTGTATGCAATGTAATGTGTATGTCTTTCATACTGCTCTCTATATATTAATGCTCCGTGTCTCATCGTATCATCTTCATCAATTCGTTTGTGTATATAATATTGTAGCCTGAGGAGTGCCTGTCCGATGACTTCCTGTTCCCAATGTCTTCGCTAAGATTGTCGTACGCTAGTTCCCCGGAGAGCGATCTCGAGCACAGTCCAGGACCTCCCCTATCGCCCGGCGGCATCTCGGCCACAGGATCGACGACGGCAGGTCGACTCACCAAGGCCAGCTCAGATCCAAGCGTCGTCATGGCCGATAACAGCACCACCGACGTCCTACCACCCTATCAGGTAAAACGAAAAGAAAAAAAAACTATTATTAAATAATAAGATCGATAATATTAATGTTATTATTTTCGATGATCAGCCAACTTACGATTCCCGCTACGGATTCAACTCGCAGACTCCGTCGGAACCGCAATCCCCGACGACGCCTACGAACAAAGAAATGAACTACCACCTGTCTTCGCCCGCATCGCAAGATCACACGAACAACAACGATCAGGGCGGGAACACGCCATATACCAAACCGAACGTGTACAATCACAATGGTGGGGGTGGCGGTGGCAGCGGTGATTTCACGCAGTCGAACGAATTCAACAAGAACATTTCGCACAAGAGGCAATCGAGCAACGTGCACGGTCACTTCAAGGGACACAGCATGAGCGAACCCAGTCCCAAGGAGCAGTTCTACGGCACCGCACCGGATCTACCGCCGCGAGTCGATCGCGCCGTCAAACCGCCACCGCTGAACACGCCCACAAAACAAAACCCGAACGCGCGATCCGCCCACGAAAGGCTATTCGGTACGAAACCCTCTTCGCAAGCGGAACCCAACGACCCCGGCGATAGCCAAAACTTTAACAACGTCGTCAAAGTCGGATCGTTGGACAGGAGCCAAAATTCAAAGTCTGATTCGCTGAGTAGCTACGATTCATTCAATAACCCGAAACAGCACAGCTCGCGAATCATACCGAACGCTCATGATGATCTCAAGACGACGCTATCAAAGATTGATCCGATAGCGCCCAACGGGCAACAGCAGCAACAACAACAGCAGCAGCAGCAGCAACAACAAAATAGTCCTTCGAAGTATCCAGGTGGAAGATGGGAACAACAGCAGCAACAGCAGCAGCTGCAACAACAGCACAGGCACGATCGGTTGGGATCAAAGTTGGATTTGAAATACGAGAGACCTAATGGTAATCCCGACAATGATCCGAGTCCGAGGAGTTCGCGGGAGCTCGACAAAGATATGGACCCGATGATGCAGCAATCGAGGAATGCGGAACGACTGGATATGTACAGGTGAGATAATGATTTCGATTGCGTTCGACATTTCCTTCGAACGTGCTCTATGGGTTGTACCGCCCAGAGTCGGTGTGCAAGTGAAAATATTAAATATTATTCAAGGTATTCCCGATCGCCGGCGAAGCAGGGCTTATCCACTAAGCAGCACATCGAAACGAAGACCGACTACGGGAAGTACAGCAGGAATAATAACGCAGAATACACGAGGAGCTCGCACCAGGACCTGAGTCAATCGCATCTGAGCATTCACCAGCCGCACCATCACTCACCGATGAAGACGCAAACGAACTTCGAGAACGGTGGAGGAAGCGCCGGCGCCCCTGGTGGTGGTAACACCTATAAACCAATACCGCCGCCGAAGCCGAAGAACTACAAACCACCGTACAAGACGGGACAAGGCGGTGGTGTCGTAGGCGGTGGGAGCTTCGGACCGAACGACGGTGTGATGCAACCGCCTCTGCACTATCAGCACGGGAAGAGTCACAGCAATCCAGTAGTAATTATAAATGCACGCACGCACGCAATCAGATCTAATTTTGCTAATAATGCATTTGCCCTCCCTCCGTTCGCAGGATCAAAGATCACCGCCTCAGATTAATCCAAATCATAACTATTATTACAACATGCCGCAGAACCAAAACCAGAATCAAGGGCCGTGGCACACGGAGACGGCGGTCAGGTATAACGCGAACATGCACGGTCACTACGATATGGCCCCGCCTTACGAAAGCCGAAGACATACCAGTATCTCGTACGCGTCTCGCAGCGAAATAGCGCCGATCGCACCGCAGGAGGTACCGTACGGCATGGACGCCGGCGAGATGCTAGATTCCCGACCACCAGACAGGCACAATATTGTCGATCTGCAGGGTTCACGGGAGCAGAGGGGTTCTGCGTTCGAACTCTACCGAAAGCCAATCCACCATAACATGAGGTAAGCACGATATATCTGTGAATATACAAACAAACGCTTTAGAGTAATTAATAATAATCAGAATAATAATAATTGAGCCGAGTATGTACACTGGTTTTCTTTGCCTCGTTTCGTTTCGTACTAATACTAACATGCGCTAACATGATGCGTTGATGATGATGATGATGTTTATTGATGTTATTTCTATGTATGTATTTATATATAATTTTTATTTCTATTCTGGGCATGCAAAACGACAATGTCGATTATTTTTTGTGTTTGTGTGATTTGTATTATTGTCTTCTTCGTTTGTATGACAAAATGAAGTGACTCTGTTCCGTTTTTGTTTTTTTGTTTTCATTCCATTCTGTTAAAGGGGAGCGGATTGCAATGCTTTGTACGGATCGCAACCTAATCTAGCAAATAACCACCACGAACCGAGCCCACCACCAACTAACACTAAAACCGCCCGCAAACTCACAAAAACCCAATCGTTCAAACATCAGAAAACCGAGGGCATCGGAACGCCCAAGTTCTTCAGGAAGCTGCTCGCCAAGTATCGCGAATCCGGCAGCTCCTCGCCGAAGCAGCAGCGAAGGGCGGCGGCGGCGGCGGGCAAGTCGGACCCGAGGGTCTACCATCAGTACCAACATCATCTGCACCAGGACGTAGCGGCGATACCGGAGAACGAGGTCGCGCGCGACTTCAACAGGAACTGCGACTACGTGCAGGCGAACGAGAGGGACGTGACGTCGGCGGTTGTCGACTTTCGCGGCGCAACCCTCATCAACCGTTACTGGGGTGTCTCCTTGGAAATCCCCGCGAACGCCATCCCCGAGGGAATACGTCAGGAGGTCTATTTCGTGATCACCGATCCCAGGCTGTGCGAGAACGCGCCGCCGTTGGATCTTGAGAACGGTACACTACAAAAAAAAGCGAGAAGCATCCTTTCCAAGGCATGATCACAATCTATTAATTGCAATTATTAACGGTGCTGGGTTTCTTTCTCTTACTTTTGTTTTTTTTTTTATTATTCCACGATTGTGAACAGGCTTTAGAGGGTTAAATAATTTTAAAACTTAATTTGCGACCAGTGTACATACCTTATATTACGTCACGAAGCGCGCCCGAATCTCACTAATCTCCAATTTCTTTTGAACCATTTCAGGTGAAACAATGCTCTCGCCTCTAGTTATGTGCGGACCTCAAGGTAAGCAATTTAATCATCATTCGTAAATTGAAACATGCAAGCGCTGAAAAATTTAATTGAAATATATTTTTACACATTGAATTCAATGAATTTGTAATGATATTCATGAATTCAAAAGGAAAGGATTGATAAAGTGAACTTACTCAGGAAAGAGAGGGGGGAGATGTAAATTCCAAAATCTATTTCATTAATATTCCATATATATATATATTATTATTTTTTTGTTAAACTGTCTTTTGTTGTCGCAGGTACTGAGTTCTTAAAGCCCGTGGTGCTGCACATTCCCCATTATGCCAACACTTTGCCAAGCCTCGGGATCAGCCTAAAAGCTACCGATTCAGAGTCAGACATCTGCACGGACTGGGATAACATTTTGTTGCCATCGAATCATGCTGCCAACAGCGTCGCCGTCAAAGTCGACCACTTCTGATGTGCAGCGACATATTCAGTCTCCACCTCTATTTCCTCATCCTGCTCCTCCGCGCCCCATTCCCACCCATCATCTATCGTGTAAATATACAACTCGAATTAAATAATAGTAATAATAAACACTACTCAAATGTACATTACATTAAGAACATTAGTTAGTTATCATTGCAATAATTAAATGTAAAAAAGTAATGTGATTCGTATATAATCAAAGCTATTTTATACTTATATATATATATAAAAAACATAATACATATATATATATAAATATTATATACGTTGAGTCTAATTTTATATTTTATACATATATACGTTTTCTCACTGTCTCATTTGAATTTTATTTGTTTGAATGCAATTAAGTTTGTTTTATTATTTTATTTTTTTTATATATTCTCCAGTATGCTCACTATCTCGATTATAAATAAAGTCTATTATATATAAATATATATTTAAAAATATTTGATCATACTTATTAGATAGAGCCTAGGTCAGGATCACTTGATCCTTTGCAACTTGCAGAAGTACGATGGACCAAAGTTCTGCATTGAATTGGGCACAACCTGGTGTCCAAACTTCATCAATCTGGGACTTGCCATCTTGTACACATGCTTGACCTGCCTCAATGCCATTGTCATATCCCTGAAAATAAATAATTTAAAAAAAAAATACATAAATATATACTGACACTGGTTATTGAATTATGAAAATGAATTCACTCACTTGACAACCATCTCGATTTTGGTCTCCTCCCAGAGTCTCTTCAGAGCCATGTGCACCACTCCATCATTCTGAATGGGACTCAAGGAACATGTCGAATATACGACGGTACCACCGACGTTGACCATCTGCAGCGCGTTGAAAAGAATTTCGCTCTGCAACTCGGGCAACTTTAATCGCTCCTTTATCCTATCTGCCTTGAAGATATTATTGTCGTCTTCATTGACGGAGTGTCTGTCCGTGGTGCAGGGCACGTCCACCAGCACCCTATCAAACTCCTCCCCCGCACCCATATATCGAGCATCGGCGCAGCTGATCTTAATCTTACCAGTCTTTATCCATTTCTCATCAAAATCGAACAAGTACTGCTTGAAGACGTTCTTGATCCGGTTCGTTCTGGATATGCTGGAATCGTTGCAGACGATAGCATCAGGGTAGAGCGTTTGCAGAGCAATCAGGCTTTTTCCACCTGGCGCCGAACACACGTCCAGCATCCGTACGCCAGGCTTTAAATTCAGCGCCAAGACCGGCAGCAAAGATGCACCATCCATCAAATAATAATTCAAGACTCCAGTCGATCCGCTCTTGGGGTGCGGAAACTCTGCCAGATTCTCCTCCTCGTAACAATAGACGTGCAGGTGCTCAGGAAATTCCATTTTGTATTCCCTTTCGATTTTCAAAGGAAACTCGCTGCTTTTCGAATAATACCTGCAAATTAATTTCAAATTAGATTCAACTTAAGTGATACAAATAATAAATAGCATTACCTAAAATGATCCGATTCCAAAACAAAATCTTCCTTGCCTTTGATCTTTGTAGCAGGTATAAACTCATGAAGACCACCAAGTGACAACGAGTTGGAAGCATTAATGATCCTGCTATTATCAATCTCAGCCTCATCCAAACTTTTCTGCAGCGAAAAATTGTGCTCCACTTTTTGTGTCTTCTCCTCCCGCACATCAGGCTGTTCCTTATCCATTTCACATATTTTATCAAGACTTTTCTGCCTCTGCACCTTCACATCCTCATCCTTCAGAGTGCTTGCAGTCGCTTCAAAAATCTTGCTCACATTGATGGCACCCCTTGCCTCAAGGCCTGCACATATCTCCTCAGTGTCCGAGTAATTGTTGACTACAGCAATGTATTTCTGCTTGCATAGCAGACCGCTGCGGATGAGTGGCCACTTGGAACCATACACCTGCTTGTAGAAATCATCAAAGTGCTCCAATGCTTTGTAGGTTGCCAATTTCTTTTTCTAAACAATTCCAATATATTATAAAAAAAAGTAATTCAATTTAAATATAAACATAGTTTTTAAATATAGCCGAAAATAATAATGACATGAATGTACTCACCGCTGAAGGGGTATTGGTTTCTTTGTATTTGCTACGAAATTTACTGTAATTTCTATTGAAAATTCTAATTACTAACGCAGACTTCAACATATTTCTAGAAATTAATGAATTCTGCTAGGTTATGCTCATAACCTTATTGGATTCAAATTTGAACTAAAAGTATGCAACTCAATATACATCTTCGAATTAGAAAAAAAAAAAACATTTATTAATTTATTAACAATGCTTTTAATGAAATATCAATTATTTTCAAAACTGATATTTTCTTTATTGTGAAACAATAACAATGCTCGACGGGAATCGAAATATATGAATATACGATTTCCACATACAATTCAAATGTACTGACGCTAATAAAAATATTTAAAGACATTTTGCAAAATGGCGGAACGACGCTTACGATTGTTTTTTTTTATTGATATTTATAAACAATTTTTCCAATTGGAAAATACGCTTTCCACTCACCTGAAGTCGTAGGAAAACGCGTTGATGCACTTGACAAACTTTTTCGCAGTTTGCAATTGAAAGTCCGGTTGGAAAATACCGCTTTTTTTCGCGGAAAATTAAATGCGACTTTCGCGAACATTTCAAACGACGCCAACAAAACAAATACACAGTATTGCTTTAGTCAGTTGCACACCTGCATTAAAAAATAATAAAAGGAAAGCGCCACCTAACGCCGCGCGTCTGAAACTCACATATTTGAATTTGAATGCGAACGAATTTCAACAATTTGTCGATTATTAAATACATAAAAATCACCGTCCATTCTCTTTTTGCACTTTTATTAATTGATTCCATTCGCTCTTCTCTATATACGTTTTCATCGTATTCATATTTATTTTATTTATATATATATATAGATTTATTTATATTTTCATCATCTTTTGTTTCGGTTACCAAGCCTACTGTTGGCGTGGAAACACAAAGTATGATTGTTATTAACAATAAGTGTATATAATTATAATGTATGTCGGACACAGTTAGAGATTTTCGTCGATTCGGAAATAAATTTGAACAAATCAATCATCTATGTTATTCGATTCGGGAAGCGGAAGATGCGAAACATTGTAGACACACAACACATCAGTAATAAACCGGAGAGAAACTCGAGATTAAGAAAAATGAAGTATCTGAAGTGAAAAATAAATGCTATTCGCAGTTGTATTTTTTTTTTATACAAAAGAAAAAGTAATATTAAAAATAATAATAATAATAAAAGGACGAAAATCAAATTCGAGAAAAAAAAAACACAAGAAAGGAACAAAACAAAAAAGAAACTTGGTCACTTCTTTGATTTCTTTAAAAAAATAATAATAATTAATAATAATAGTAGAGAACTTAACACAGATTCACTTAACGATTAAGTACAATAAATAAACTTTCGATTTCTTTTCTTCCAGCAGTCGCAGGGTGGGTGATGATTGGGATGGATGGGAACTGCTTCGAGCAACACAAACATTTAAAAAAAAAGCAGGTGTGTATAAGTGTAGATATAAGAATAAAGGGGATGAAAAAAAAAACTTAATCTCATCATCGATGATAAAAACAAAACAAAATCAGTGTACACAGGAAGCCTAAAAGAAATGAAAATAATATTAGTTAATACAAAAAAAAAATGTGGCACCGAGAGATCATCAACAGTCGAAAAGACACACTTGTTGGTTGGGGAGGTGGGTGGTTGGTGCCTTGGCCACGGATGGGGAGAAACAACCAATTTTCACAGATAAATTCAATTTAAACTGAAAGACTTTCACCTTTCCTTTAAAAATATTGAATTAAATACATTTATATATTTATTTGTTGTTTAATCTTTAGATTTAGTGTAATGTTGTTTAGGTACTTTTGTAAATCAATCGAGTCGTCGATAATATTAGCATTACTAAATTAGTATATATGTATATATCACATTAAATAAGCTACCAAAAACCGTAATAATTAGTTGAACGAAGAGAGAAGAGTTTCAGCACTCACTCTCTCTCTCTCTCCCTCTCTTAAAAGAACACGCGATTTCGGTCGAAACAAGACTTAAATTAAAAAAAAAAAAAACATATATTAATAATAATAATAAAGCTGCATCTGTATAGATGATGAAAAGAGAGAGAAAAATAATCACGATTTGATTGGATGAAAAGCGAAAGAAACAATTGGAGATTCTAGACGGATAGATGATGAATGAGAGAGATGATGATGATGAAGAGAAATAGTAAACGAGACGAAAGAGCGGACCCAATAAAAGTACACCTTGCGTCTTCCATTCCACGTTTAATGTACAAAGCAAAAGTAACTCGTAAAAAACAAAAAATAAATGTGAAAAAATATTGCCGACAAATGTTCGGGGCGGTTTAGAAAATGAAAATGAATGAATGACATTTATGTTATGTACAACTGTGGGGCTGGTAGTGCGTTAAGAATAGTTGGATGAACTTAAAAGCGATTTTAAAGAAATGACGAGAAAATTTAGTACATTTTGAGTAGGTTGTGTGTCTGCATTTTGGGATGGGAAGGAGAGAAGGAGTTTAAGGGAAGTTCTCGTTAAGATCCTATGAGGAAAATGGATGTTAGCTGTTCCTTTGATCATCAAATCTCCAAATCGAGGCGAATAACGGGAAGAGAATAATCAATGCTATTTGCGGCAGCATTGGATGTAGTAATAGTAATACAAATGTTGTTGTTGTTGTTGCAGTTGGAAGGTCCTGTTGTTCGGTTTGGTGGTTGTTCGGTTTGTGTTAAAATCGTTTAGTCTGTCTCATTACGTATCATGCCTCCGTGGATGCTGTGACCAGGGAGCCCTTGGGTGTGTAGGCCGTGGCGTTTGGGTCGAGCGTAGATCCCGGTGGACTCTCAGCTAATCGAACCCGCGATATCGTGCTGCTCGGCGTCGGACTGCCGAACGAGTCATTCGGCATCACAGCCAACACCTGTGCGATCTTACTCTTCAGCTCTTTGATCTCTTTCTCTTGCGCCTTCAGGCAACCTATCAAAATTATAACACCACAAAAATATATACATATAGTGAGTGAATCGATCGGTTAAAAGCGAAGCGAAATCAAATGGACAGATGAAAGTGAAGTATGCTTACTTTCTTTGATCTCGAGCTGACGCTTGGCCTCGCCGAGGGCGCTGAAGAGGTCCAGCTTGATGCGCGTTTCCGCCGAAAGCGAGTTCTCCAGGTGAACGTTCGTCTCCTGCATCGCGTTCAGCGCCGAGACGAGCCTCTCCGTATCCCGCAGCTGGTCGCTCAGGTTGCCGTTCTCGCGCTCCAAAAGGGCGATCCGTTCCTCGTTCCACACCTGGTTCGTTTTCAGATTAGACATCTCACCTTCCAGATCGCGTCTTCGCTGTCTGCACGCGTCCGTGCATTCGCCTCTCACGTTCTGCGCGGCCGCGACCTGAAAAATACGAAAGAACATATTTCAAATTTCGTTCGGTTGCGTTTTTGTGTTTGTTTGTATTTACCTGCGCTGCTCTGACTTCCTCGTGTTTTCTGGTCTTTCGCTCCTGCTGCAGTTGACTCTCCGCGAAAGTTCGGGCGCGCCTCTCCTCCGTTATCCTCCTCTCCAGGTTACCGATTGTCTGTTTGTCTTGCGCCTTGATGCTGTTGCAGCTCTGCAGCTTGCTCTGAAGCTCGTCGACTTCGCGCTGCATCGCCAGCAGCTCGCCCCGCGATACCTTCTCGATTGTCGTCAAGGAAGCAACCTGAAAAAATGAATAAATAGTTAACATGAAACATACAGAGATGTTGCAAAGGTGTTAATTACTTGGAGTCTGAGTTCCTGTTCGCTGGCGCGACTGTTGGTGAGGTCGATGCGAAGCTTTTTAGAGTCCGATTCGAGTCGCTGCAGATATTCCGCATTTTCGCGCTCCTTATCCTGCTCCTTCTTCTCTTTCCTGCGACTCGTCGAACTCGGCTGTCTGATTGGTTCGGGCGCCTCCTGCATCGTCTGATGAGCTTCCTCGGCGCCCGCACCTATCGCCGCACCGTTTCTGCTGCTGTGTTCCACGTCCCTCGACGTCTTTTCTGCTGCTGCTGCTGCTGCTGCCGCCGCCGCCGCCGCAGCAGCGTTCGCTTTTCTGTGAGACTTTTGTACGCCGTTGGGTAATCCTCCATTGGGAAGATGACCGTTTCGCTCGTTATGCTGCTGTTGCTTCCCCGTTTGCTTGTTGGAGGACGACGACGATGAGATGGACGTGCTGTTATTGTTATTGTAATTGGAGGCGGCACCCGCTGCCGCCGCCGTTGGCGTGACCGGATGATGGGGTGACGGCGAGGCCGAAGAGTCGTGCGACACATGCAACGCCGCCGCTGAGGTGAGCGTAGCCGTGGGGGCGGTATTCGCGTTCGCGTGTGCGACCGCCGTCGCCGTGACGGCTGCTGCTGCTGCTGCGGCGTTGGACGTCGCCGTCGTCGCCGACGCCGCAGTTGTGGTGGTCGACGTGTCGACGGGCAGTGCCTGTTGCATCAGCTGCAGATAGAACTCGTTCTCCTTGGCGACGTCGCGCTGTTTTCGCTGTCGTATCCGGAAGCCGACGTACGATTTAAAGCCGAATCCGAGCGTGACCACCGGGTAACCTATGCAGTGGGCGGCGAAGGGGCGGCACAGATCGAGAAGACCTGGCATGTGTTTGACGTCGCGCAGCCTGACGGCCGCCTCCAGATAGACGAACAGCATCCACAGGACGATCGTGGGTGCGCAGATTCCTTTGTCCGTGTGCCATACATACTGAACCCATACGTAAGTGCTGGCAACGAAGAAGAGCCAATGCACCGGTATGAAGAAGAAGCACAGCATGTCAGAGGTGAGGGCGATGCACACGAAGAACACGGAAAATGCGAGTCCCTGGTACTTGAAGGAGTCGTACACGGATCTGAGCAGCAGATAGAACGGCCATAGGAATTCGAAGCGAAACTCCAGGATGAAGTCGGCAAGTATGACGAGCGCCCAGAGCACCAGAAACTTCAGGTACAACAGCGTACTGCAAACAAACAAACAATTAGAATTCGGCATCGTCGTTTATCTAATTGATAGAATTTAAGCACATTTCGGGAGTAAATAATAAACACAATTAGATTAATTAGTTCGCCGCATGCGACTACAACGAACGAATTGGAATTAATTAGTGATAATCCTTTTACTGGCACAGCCGGAAGGTGACTTTGCTGGTAATTATCATCCATATCATCGCATACAAACCAACAGCCACCCCCCTCCCCGCTCAACACCAACACAACCAATAACAATTACCGCAAATTGAACTACACGCAATTAATTGTTACGTTGACCCACAATATTCGTAATAAGATTATTACATAATTTTATTATATAATTATGTTCGTTCATTAGACCCCACACAACTATGTATTAAATATTGTGCACAATTATTTTGTTTAGTTTTTTTTCTACCATTTCAATTACGTTCAAATTGCTTTTCAAAGAACCGATGAAAACACAAAATTTCATGCACGCCAAAAACGGTCAACGGATTTACATAACTTGAAGATCAAAATCGAAATGGTCATATAAATTTTTATAAATTTACATTCAAAAACATATGTCGAATTATAATATTGTATCAACATCTGCTCTTCGACTAATCTTATCTGCGCTGCTGCTAACTTAGCCGAAAGGGTGGACGGACGAATAAGTCCGATTACTTAAAATGAGGAATTTTCATCTTCATCCAAATCTTTTCATAAAGATTGGCAAATGTTCTTCTATTGCATCAGGGATGATGAAAAGTGCGTGCAATTATTGTACTTGTTAGTCTCTCGCTTATTTTTATTTTGGTCACATCGCATCGCATCTCGTCGTCAAACAGCTGTTGCATATACGGGCGAGAGAGCCAGTTTCGGTTGCGACAGTTTTCCGACCGTATTCGGATCGCGGCGATACAAACGAAAGAAAATAAACAAATTTCAGGAGATGAAGCACGAAAAAAAAAGTGCAGAGCGAAATCCGCAAGAAAGCGAATCAGCTAATTGATGAAGAGTAGGTGGTGGTGGTGGTGGTTGTAGAACGATTGTTTTTTGTTTTGACAGGTCACCGATGTCTGTAACCCAAATGGGGGGATGGCGGGGGAATCCGCGACAAACATTTTGCATTCGATGCATTATTTGGGGAGGGGGTGGTGATGTGAAGGGTTCTCGAGGATTGCGTTTGCAAATTAAACAATTGAGAGGAAATGCAAGCGTTGCTGGGTGATCGTTGTGGCAGTGTTCGTCTCCTGGGGAGACGCGAGAGGAAGAGAGACTGTGATCGGCGCACCGGGTGCAACGCGCCGCACACTCACAGTCTAAATGCACGAACTAATACCACTGACGACACATTACCTTCCGTAGAATCCCTCGGTGATTTTGTTCCGTTTCATGGGTCTCCTCATTTTACCCACTTCCGCATTTCGCCTCTTCATAGTTTCCGGGAATGTCGCACCGAAGCGGCTGCGATGGTGTCGACGACGGTGATGATGAGGACAGAGCGAGTCGTCCTCCTTCTCCTGCCACTACTCCACCGCTCCACCTCGTCGAAGACGACGTCGATCGTCGTCCTCCTCTAGTCGTCCGACCCGATTCGACACCCTTCCTTCTTCCTTCAACACTTCCTCCACCTCCTGCTACAGTAGCAGCAGCAGCGGCAGAAGCGACGGCCGCCTCTCCCCGTTCGTCGCCTCCTCGATCACCGGGTCCCCCAACAAACGACGACCGATTCGCGTCCCGACACTCTCATAGATTTCCACTCAAACTTTCGGCACTTCGCCGTTCTCCGTGCGTGCACAGATGAAATGAATGAAACACAACAGAGCACACAAACTATCGCCGCTGCACAATCCGTTTCAAACTACCTTCTATGATGAATCGTCGAAACCGTTTCCTTCGCACACTCACTCGCTCTATTCCTTTTTTTCTCTCCACCTCTGCGCTTCTTCTTCGGTAAACTCGACTCAACAAATTCCTAAACGCAACTGTCAAATGTGATACTCTAATAGGCCGCGACGCGTCGCCTACACCAAATGGATCATATGGTTGCCTATACAGACAATATAATTCAAATTGGAAAATAATAACCACTCGCATATCTGATTTACAAAATGCTTATTTTTTATCTATTCTAATGAGAATAGATAATATAATTATCAAAATATTTACACTTGCATACAAATTCCTCTAATGCCAAAGAAAAAAAAGTCGCGAAACGCTCGCAAAGTTGCCTACACCATAAAAAAGTAGACAAAAAAAACTATAATTCTATTTTTATTCCATTACTTCTAATAATATAAATATATTCTCCTTCGTTCCGATTTCATAATATGCACATATTTATTTTCGTTCTTTCCATTTCCAATTTGCGGGGGAGACGGTGTTGATTGTATGATAAATTAATTTAAGAATGTGCACCAATCAAAGTTGAAAACCACTGGATTGGGTGGATTCATAGTTTTTCAGTCAATCGGCGTACGCCGAACAACACACCCCCACCCCACGATATTAGCAACATTAAATATTAGTAAATTAATAATAATGGTCGAGTAAATAATCTATGTATGTATATATATATAATATGTATATGCATATAAATAATAGTCTTCGATTCATTAAGGAGAGGTAAGTAAAACGAAGAGAAATTGTCATTATCAAAACCTTCGGAAACAACACCTGATTATCAGCAAATCAAATAAGAATAATTGTAATTATAAGGGATGGAAGGGGATTTGTTTTTGGAATTGAGGGATGGGATGAGCGGAAAGTGTAAATCGATTTAAAATTAGATGTAGGAAAATATCGGTAAAAGGAACAAACTTGCAGGATGAGTAGTAGTAGATGGTGGTAGATGTTATGTTAGGATCCGGTTGTTGTCTTCTCTTTCTAATCCATTCGTATCGTTATGTATTCTTCACTACTACTACTACAGGATGCGTTCGTAGAAGAGCAGGTACGCGTTCGCGTTGAGCACTTTGGATTCGGCCACCTCCGAGGAGAACGAATCACTGACGTAGTACCACTTGCCGGGCGGAGCTTGCGGTTCGCTCGGGGGCTGTGACTTGCCGCCACCGACTGACCCCTTGTCGCGTCTCTGATTCTTGGGGAGGAATCCCCAACGGTAGCTGTCATCTTCCAGCTTGGGTCGCACCTTGACGTAGGCCACGTAGTGTCCCCCGTGCATCGTGCCGCTGTGTTCGACGACGCCGTAAAGGGAATACAGCACGCGGTTCTGCCCGGCGGTGAACGTCGGCAAGTTCTTGGAGCGCTTCGAGCAAAACGGCGCTATGTCGAGGACGATCGGGAACTTGACGTTCTTGGACATCTTCAGCGGACGAAAGTGATATACCTGGAGAAAGATGAATGGAGATAAGTATATTGTGTACTTATTGGGTCACGAGTAAATGCTCTTACCTGGAACCTCTTCAGATGGAGAATGAGGACGGCGGGCGGATTGTAGATGAGCAGCTGCTTGCGGGCGTTCGTGTAGACGGTTTTCTTGTCGGGTCCGCCGTGCCTCTTGGTGCACAGCTCGCAGCCGACCTTGTTGTTGGCCGTCATCAGCTCGGAGGTGGTGAATTGGTTCAGGCACGACTGCACTGAGCACTCGCCGTCCTCTATGTGATAACGATCCGATATCGTGCCGCACCACATGTCCTCGTCGTCTACTTCCATCTGCAAACAAATAGAATTCACAATCAGACGCGTTGCAGGTTTCACTTACAAAATTCCTAATTACCTTCTCATCATCTTCGTCGTCGTCATCGTCGTCCTCATCTTCATCGTCTTCATCCTCATCTTCGTCGTTGAATCCGACGCCACCGCAGGCACCCTCCTCAGCTTTGAGCTCGTTCTTCAGCGACAGCTTTTCCAGGTCAGCTTTGAGATCACTGCTTTTGTTCTTCGTGTTGAATAAAAGGGAGGCGGGTCTTGCCAGTTCATCATCCATCCTGGACACAAAGAAATGCGAACGAACATATAGAATACAACGGAATAGACTAACGTAGTCGTCACTCACTCGTTCGGTGTATTCCTGCCGCACGTCGGGCTGCCCATATCGATGTTCGTTTCGCTGGAGGCCGCGCTGTTGTCTGGACTCGCATTTCCCAACGGCGACACGCTCAGCATACCGACGATCATGTCGGGCGACGCGTTGTCCGGACTGATGCCGTTCTTATCAGAATTGTATCCAGATTCCGTCCCTTTCGATGGTCCCTCATCCATTGACCTGCCGCCATTGTTGGAGTCCTGAAAGAACAAAACATCAATTTACATTTACAGAGATGAACGCGGATTATAGTACGAACCTCGATGTTATCCTCGACGTCCGCGTCCGACTCGCTGTCCGAGCAGTACTTGTCGATGGATGGGGAAGAGGCAGAGTTAGTCTGGTTGCTCGCACCGGAGGAGGATGCAGCGGCTATCTGCTGTTGATGGTGTTTACTCTTTTTGTTCTTCTTCGCCTGTCGCTTCTCCTTCTTGATCTGATGCTTGGAGGGTTTGTTGTCGTCCAGTTCGTCCGCTTTGCGTCTCAGCACTGGCGGCGTCTGTTTCTCGGAGATGGGAAGACTCAGATCGAGGAAGAATTCGTCGCGATGCGAGGTATGATTGCAGTCCTGGCATTGGAGCGTGCTCACGAGGACGCCTCGAAACACTTGTTCGGTGGGCAGCAGCAGCTCCGATGCTTGCGATCCATAGTATTTGATGATCTTCTTGGTGTTACCTTTGACGGTGGCCGGATCCGCCTTCACCAAACCGTATTTTTGCAGGATGACCGACTGGTAACGGCGCAAATCTTCCTCGCGTACCGCCTCCAGCAGGTGCCGCAGCAGCTCGTGCGAGTCGTGCTGATCGCCTCCCCCGAATTGCGGCATCCTCTGCGTCAGCCTAGAGAGCAGCATGCGAGGATTGTGCACCTCCGGCCGACCACTCTGCAGTTCCCTCAGTGTCTCGGCAAGTACTTTCGTCAACGGCTTCCACTCTTCCAATTCACCTGTAAACATACCGAGCATATCATTAGTAGAAACTTTTTCGACTTTTCGGTTCTTCATATTGACCAATATAATATATCCATACGGAATTGCAATACAAAACGGCATACCATCAACTTACCATCCAGAGGGTCCAACTCCACAGAATCGTTGGTCTTTTCGTCGATCGTCAGCTTCCCTCCGGGCAGCTTAAAGTATTGTCCCGGTTTGGAGGTCTCCTCAAGCAGGTTGAGCAGATACGGAGTCTGACCCAGGCACTGCATCACAGAATTGAAGAAGCACGTGTTGCCCAGGTTCGAAAGTCCTCGCGCTTTCGGCAGATCACCGACGCCAGGTATCTGCACTTCGTCCTTCACGAAGCTCGATGACGGCGACGTCTTCTCGTCGATCAAGCAAATCACTTTACTGGTAATATTTGTATTATCGACATCCTTTATGGAGTCCGAATTGTTCAAGTTGCTGTTCTTCTTTTTGCCGCCCTCGGACTGCTTCTTCAGATACTCGACGCACTCGAGCATCTTCTTGGTGACGGTGATGTTGAGCTCTTCGTCGCAATCGTAGCACCAGATCGACCACTTGGTGGTGTTCAAGCAGATGCTGTGGCAGTCGGAGCGGGGCGTCTGAAAGTGCTGCAGAGCGTGGCTGTTCTTGTAACGACCGCAGGATTGGTGTCCACACTTTAGGCACATCCACAGGGACTCGTCAATCTCGAAGATGACCGACTCCAGGTCGGGCATATCCTGCGGGAGGCTGGCGCTTGCGGTCTCGGATGTGGCCGCCGTTTCCGTTGCCACCGTCGAAGTCGGTGGCGAGGATGCGGGGCTCCTCCGGCAGTCGTCGCAGTCTGATCGTAGACCGCCGTCCTTCTGAAGGGCCTTCTTTATTTTGCCCAGGTCGACTGCCCTGTGGGCGTGCGAGCACTGCACCCCGGAACCTCCCCTGCCGTTACCATGGTGATGGTTGTACTCGTCCGAGCTGCAATCCGACCGATCCGAGTTGGCAGCGGCGCCGGACGACGGGTCGCCCTGGTGCTTCTTCTTGCTCATCACGTCGCTGTCAGAGTGCTTCCTCTTGCGGCTAACGTGGAATTCGATTGGGAACACGTTTTAACCTTCATGCACACAGCCTCGCAGAAATTTGTTCGGAGTACGATAATGAATGACTTGAATGTGTATGTAGGGATGCTAATACACCGACCGTTATACACCACACCAATCGCACGCAAAACGATAACAGTAAGAGAGATGTTGATGGTTTCGAATGGGAGACGGACGTGATTTGTTAGTTATATGTGTGTACGTACACGCGCAGCCAAACACGCACTCTCTCACTCGCACACACATACACACACATGCAAGGCAAACGCACTCTCCGCTCTTTTGTCCCCGTATCTCACTCTCACTCGCACCAACACGTTTCAATCAGTTTTACCTGCCGAATTCTAAATGCACGCACTGCCAGAGCTGATGGCGATTTCCACACGATTTTCATTCACGATCGCCACACAACATCGAGTTCTCTCTCACGCCAATTAGATTCTTCTCTTCTCCGGCCAACGATCCTTCTTCTTCGTCTCGCAGACCAGCAGCAACAGCAAAAATTGAACTGTCACATGACATTGTCGCCAACCAAGCAAAGCAAAACAATTCGAATTTAACGATTACCAACGTCAACACAACAAAAAAAGCGTCAGAGTTTAAATTCAAAATTTGATCGTATTTTAAAAGACATCTACATTTCCAATATATTAAAACTAATGTTTAACGATGAAAGAGTTCTTTTCTTTTGATAGTTTTTTATTGTTCACATCGAATTGTAGATTTGCTGCACCTTGCATCCGCTGATGACGAACTTGAATCCGTCCTGCGAGCGAAAAAAATATGAAGCGTTTGGTTTTAAATAATAATGAAATAAAGAAGAACGTGAATGCGTTATTACTTTAACAAGGGAGGGAAGTTGCTTCCATAAGTTCAAATTGGGAATAATCTCAACGCCTCGTGCACCCGCAACGCAATACGTGAAGAGCATGCCGAAGATCAGGTAGAGAGCGACGCAGACGAACAGCGCGATCAGCAGTTGACTCCCGATGCTAAGACCTTTCATATTAACTTTACATGCATATTTCGAAAACAGCAACAACTTCTGAAATATATAAATTAAATAAAAAATAATAATAATACTGCAAGATGATGAGATGGAAGTGTACCTTCGGTTCCTTGACCACGAGTTCGGGCTTAAGCAATTCCGGGGAACAGACCAAACCGATGACGAAATCTCTGAAACGGATTAATCTCAGTTGTTATTTAATTGTTTAATCGTAATTGCACTCACTGCTTCTCGGTCGTGTACACTATGTTAGTTAAATCATTATCATTGGGATCAGAGGCAAAATGTAAACTGGTCGCGTTTCCCACAGGATTCAATATTCTAGTCGTGCCATCAAAGTAGCAAAACTACAACAATCAATCAATAAGAAGTAATAATTAGACGAGATGGAAAAAGGTCGATGGTGATACTCACGGTCATCGAGTTTCCGGTGCAAAAGTCACCAGAGATGTTCATGACTTTCGCATTGATAATTGCGTCAACGCAGCCGTGGAAGAAGTAAATCGAATGATCATTTCCGACGGCTTTCAAAAACTCATCATCGTCGTAACCGAAGAGATCCTCCAGTTCTATAACCAACCCCGTTTCCGTGTCTTCGCACATGCATGTCGACTTTTGCAAGCATTTTCCGCACCCAGCATCTACCAACAGCAAACACAATAATACGTTATAGATCGTCAGCATCGTAGGCTATTGCTACTAACGAACTCGACCTTTTGCGCTCCTGATAACAAACATATTTATTTATCTATGAAGAAAGAACGTAAACTTAACGAAGTAGGCGAATCGTCGTATCGCAAATTATGTACGATTATATTATACTTCACAAAATTACAATTCGTGCTGCGGCAAAATGCACACACAAACACGACGGTAATTGCAGAAGCTACAAATTACCTAAGCCCCTTAATAATAAGCAATTATCAGTTGCAATTAACTCTCAATTCAGAAGACGCGTGCAAGCAAATATCAGTGTGTGTTCAAAAAATAACTTCTTCTTCGGTAATATGCGGCCTCCATCTATGGTGGGCCGGATTAAATTTAGCTGACTTTTGTGTAAAAGGTGTGAGTCTGTAGGGGCGTATGTCTTCTTCTTGATGTACTTGTCGTGGAAAATCATTATTTAAGTTGAATTTCGGTTGTGTCGGCTTAATATGTTCTCTAGCTTCGTGGAATGAGTAGTTATATCGTACCAGGGTCTCTTTGATTTGTTTTTGTTTCAAATATTCTGAGCATTTTCTCTCAGACAGCCTGACGTTAGCCTCATTGCTTAAGTGGTTCTCTCCACAGTAAGCACACGTCGGATTATCTTTGGAGGGACATGATTCCAATGGGTGGTTTTCTGAGCAAGCAGGGCATCTGATAATTTTGGCTTTGCAGATTTTTTTGGTATGTCCGTATCTTAAGCATCCAAAGCATTGGACCACCCTAGGGATATAAATTTCTGGTTGCCGGTAGTTGTAAAAAAGACCGAGACCGATTCGGGAATCCGTCTTCCCCTGAATGTTACGATAATCGAATTGGTTGGTAGGTAAATGGTTTCTCCAATATCATTAATAGAGCGTCTGTTTATTCGCTCGACTCTAATAATTTCTCTGTCGTCACTGCATCTCATGTGCTCCTGGATAGTATCTTCTGGGAAGGCTCGATCTATGTCTCTTATTATTCCTTTGCAGGATATAATATGTGCAGGTATAAAGGCCGAAATTTTTTGAACAGTTAAAAAGTTAGAAGTAAGAAATTCATTGGCCGCGTTTCTAGCTTTAAAAAATATCGCGACGCGGTTTTTTCCTCTGCCTTCAACTTTGCTTATCATATTTTTATATTGTTTAGATAGTTCGAAACCGAGGGACATTGAATTGATAGATTTGGTGTCTGGGTCTATGGGCTCTGTATGGATAACGAATGGTCCAGAGTCTTGCTCCTGGAAGAGGTTTATCTTGCGTGGGACACTCGGGGAATTTAAATTATCCGGAGGAACGGAAGTGTCCGAAACACGTCCGACCGACTAAGCGTTCGGACTCCGGACTCAACAAAAAAAAAATAACTTATGCAATCCATTGAACTCGAACGAAGCCTGTGCTATATAAAATATGATAATAGAAAATAATGATGTAATGAAAGGCCAACATGTAACGATAAAGATCATAGTTTTACAGATGTTAGGCAAACCATAAAACTCGAATACAGTGAATTAGCATATCTTATCACATCGGAATGGTACGTGTGCAGTATCACGAAATTACGCAACTGAAAGCGAATTAGCAAATCGCGCTCTAAACAATGATCAGAGGACAAAGCGGAAAAGTGCCTCGTCACGAGCAAAGCGCAAATATTTGCATGGTATTCAACGAATTAATGCAACGAATATATTATATATATATATCTATATATCTGACCATCTGACTATCAAGGACGAGGCGCCGAAGATAACGACGTTCTATGACGGCGCTCAACCTTGATAATGAATTAAGTCATGCCACAAATGTAATCTTGTTTTTTTTTCCTTCATTTAATTTTTGATTCGCACGAAATACGTCCTTAGGCAAACGCGACGAACAAATAATAAACAATTCCGTGCGAGGTGGAAATGTAGCCGCAGCGAGAGGCGCCGCCACGCACAGAGCAGAGCTACGATGTCAGTCAGGACGCTATCCAAGTGCATCGTCACAGGTGAGAGCAGACCTGTTGCAGGTGTTTAATTATAACACGGTTAAACGACGACGATTCTCAATCAATAACGATATCTAATTAGATCCGCGATTTTCTCGTTGCAGCGACACAGTGGAAGAGATGCTCGAGATATTTCAGCTTGCACAGACTGTCCGAGGGCCATCTCGCCCTGCAGGCTGTGGCCAAGAGATACGCCGCAGAGAAACTGAAACCTATTGCTGCTGAACTCGATAGGGAGCACAGATTCCCCTCCGAACAGGTCTGCGAATACAATTTCCAAGAGAAATGGAGACTTACTCTAATCTAATGCTGTGCAGATTAAAGAGCTCGCCGAATTGGGTCTTTTGGCTGTGACTGCTGACGAGAGATGGGGCGGAGCAGGCCAAGACACCCTGGCCCTTGCCATCGCCGTGGAGGAAATCGCCAAGGGGTGCGGCGGTACCGGAGCCATAGTCTCCATCCATAACTGCCTCTATGTGGATCTTGTCAACAGGTTTGGCTCTGATCAGCAGAAGCAGCAATTCCTCAAACCATACACTGATGGTACACTTGGCTGCTTTGCACTCAGCGAACCAGGTATAAAAACAAACAAACAAACAACTATATAAAAGATTTCAGTGTTACTTCTTCAGCATTGCAATATAACTAGCAAATTAGAACCTAAAGTAATTTTAGATTGTGAAACAAAACTAATGCAGGCAACCCGTATTGCGTTATTAATTTTGAATCCACGAAGAATTCAGTGTTCGTTATGTTTAAGATGCCGGTAGCGATGTGGGAAGTATGCTGACGACGGCGCGACTTGAGGGTGATCACTACGTGCTGGATGGCACCAAGTCCTGGGTGACCAGCGGCACCGAGGGTAAGGCGGCCGTTATTTTCGCAACAGTCGACAGATCTCTTAAACACAAAGGTACGAATGCTGATGATGATCAGACGATGTAACAAGTTAAATTGTTGATGTGATGTTGATGATAGGAATTACCGGTTTCCTGGTGCCGATGTGCAGCGACGGTGTGAGCCTGGGACCCAAGGACGACAAGCTGGGTATCCGTGCGGCTCCCTCCTGCAACATGTACCTGGAGGGTGTGCGAGTGCCCAAGGGCGACGTGCTCGGTGAGGTGGGCGATGGATTCAGGATGGCGATGATGCAGCTCGACAAGGCGCGCGTCGGCATCGCCTCGCAAGCTTTGGGAATCGGTCAGGCCGCTCTGGAAGTGGCCATCGAATACGCATCGCAGAGGAAGGCCTTCGGAAAACCCATCAATCAGATGCAGGCTGTCAAGGTAAGCAAAAGAGATAACAATAATTGCGATAAAAATATGCAATTACCACTTGCAGATGAGGATAGCGGAGATGGCGTTGAGATTGGAGTCTGCACGTTTGCTGGTGTACAGGGCGGCAGTGCTCTGCGACGAGGAGGGTCGTTCCACGAAGGAATCCTCGATGGCAAAACTTGCGGCCAGCGAGGCTGCAACTCACGTTACTCATTCCTGCATACAGATTCTTGGGGGCGTCGGTTACGTGACGGCGATGCCAGCGGAGCGCCACTATCGCGACGCCAGGATCACCGAGATCTACGGCGGCATCAGCGACATCCAGCGTCTCGTCATCGGAGATACTATTATAAAACAATACGAATGATGGAAGACAATGGATTACGGAATGATGAAGGAATCCCATGAAGAAGTCGAGGAAGAAGAAAACGCGCATTTATAAAATAACACAACATTATTACCTAATTATTAACGTTTTAAAATAAAGGGAATTTATATTTTAAGTGCACGCCTCCTTGCAGTCCAGCTGCAGATTGATATTGCAGGATCCCAATTGGATTGCCAGCAGTTTGAAAACGTACGGCAGTTCCACGCTGCTGATGTTGTCGCTCGTCTGGCAAAAGGCGCATACCAACCTCGGCGAACCGGAAGTGTTGCCCGTCTCAGGATGGAACACGGACAGCATATTCTTGCATTTCGTGCAAATCGACACCTGCGAAGTGAAATAAAAATAGATCCATTAAAAAACGCGGCATAAAAGCTATTGAGAGTTGATTATGAGTGTACCTTGGATTTATCTGAGCTGTTCATGAGACGGTCCTGCAGCATGTAGGAGGTGCCGTGACTGATGAGGGCGTCGCGTTCCATCTCTCCGAAACGGATACCGCCTCCTCTCTTCTTACCCTGGATCGGCTGTCGCGTCACTGCATCTTCGATACCGGTGGACCTCACCTGCCACTTGTCGCTGACCATGTGCCGCAGTCTCTGGTAATGGACCACACCGAAGAAGATCTCCGCCTTCATCTCGCGCCCATCGATGCCCGAGTACATCGTCTCCGTGCCGTAGTAATTGTAACCGCCCGCTTCGAGGAGTCGTCCGAAGTAGTCGATGGCAGTCTCCTCCTCGTTGAATTTGAAGGGCGTTGCGTCGTGGACGAGCCCGTGGATTGCCCCAGATTTGCCAGCCATCAGCTCGATCATCATGGCGATTGTCATACGGGAGGGGAAACCGTGAGGATTGAAAATAATGTCAGGGAAAATACCTAAACACGAAAAGATAAATAATTAAATAATTGGTAATCGGGCAATGTAATGTAAGGGTTAAAATGCTTACCGGATTCCGTGAAGGGCAAATCTTCGACTGGATACTGCCTCGAGCAGATACCCTTTTGTCCCGCCCTACTGGCGAACTTGTCACCAATCATGGGTGATCTCTGTGTACAAGACAATATAAAGTACATTGCGTACATTTTATTAGATGTTTTTAATATTTACCTCGATCCTATAGGTGATTCGCACCATTCTAGCCATTTTCATGCCGGGCACTATGCGCACCTTGTGCACGTAAATCTTATCGCTTCCGCCTGAAAATTTGTTTACCACGTACTTGGATTTGTTGTTATCGTAGTACGAGTACAAAGGTTCTTGATTGTTGACTCTGCGTCCGACGTATGGAAGTCCGTCCGCATCAATGAACTCCTCCAGCTGATCTGGAGGTCTCTGCAGATGGCACTCCGCCGCTAGCTCGATGTTCTCGGTTTTGTAAACCGTCCCGTTTGCGAATCCCCTCTCGATGGATGCCTTGTTTATGATCATCGCATCCTCCATATCGTAACCGGTGTAACTGATGACAGCGACGATCGCGTTAGTTCCCATCGGAAAGCTGTCGATGTCCATGTCATCGTAGTGGGTGGTTCTGAATATCGGAGAGGCCGGCGTCTGCAACCGATAGATCTTGTCGATCTGCAGATCGAAATTGTGGCAGGGCGTTCCCATCGTCTGCTTGGCCATCTGACACTGGTACATGTTCCTGGGCGACTGATTGCAGTCGGGCATGGGGATCAGATTGGCCGTGTGCGACAGAAAGGCCGTCTTCGAGAGCTCCATGTGAGTGGTGACTCCAGTGTATATCTCGCTTGGTATGATGCTCACGTCCAAATAGTTCTGCTCGAATGTGCCCACCATTTCGATGTTGCTCGTGGCCAGATTGATCAGAGGTCGCATCATGCGCGCCGGACCGGAGAACAGGAAGATCCCGGGAAATTGCGGGGCGCGTTTCTTGTCCGGCACCATGCAGATCTCCAGCGTATTGGGCACCTTCTCCCCTTTGATTTTCAGGTACCTCAACTTCTTCTCGAATTCCGAGGCGTCCGTCTTCCTAACGTAACCCAGAATGCGACCGTCCAGCTGCGTCACGTAATAATCCTTCTTTACGATGACATTGGACTGCTTCATGGGAACCATGCCAAGCTCGGCCACCGTTCTCGCGATGTTCGCCACCAGCTTCTGATCTGGCATGTCGGTGATGGTGCAGTTCGTAGTAAGATGATTCAGTAGTCCGCAAGGGGCACCGTCGGGCGTGTGGACGGGGCAGTAAAATCCCCAGGCATCGGGCGTCAGTTGCCGCACCTGCGTTGATCGCATCTTCATGAAGGAAGCGCCGCGATGAACGGCCCTGAAATGCGACATGTATCTGATCCTGTTGATGTTCTCAACGGTCACGCTCAATCCTACATTCTGGCCGACGGCGTTGTGGTTATTGATGGAGAGATTTCCGGTCAGGATGATCATCTCCACAGCAGACGCGAATCCCTTCGGATAGGCCGCCTTTCTCAAGATCTCCCTCGTCATCACATTTGGACTGCTCGAATCTTTCGCCAGAAGCTGCTTAAGTACGAATCCCATGTTTACGAGATACGTCCTCAAACTCTCCTTCAGAATGATATTGTATAAATGACCACCTGAAATATCGTAGTGTATTATTATTATTATTATCATTACATGAATGCACTCTCGAAATAAATGTATGTATGATTATTCACCTAATAGCACCTCCTGCAACATCAAATGATCCTCGTTTTCCACCAAGTTCGTCGACTGCACGTAATACAATTTTTGCGTCATGAACACGATCATATTGAATTTGTCTTCCATATTATTCAGATGCACCAAAACCATGTCTTTTATGATGTAATCGGTGATTTGATGGTCCGTCCAGTGCGCCGGCATTTGTCGCAGTTTCAATCTGAACAACTGGCCCATATAATTCTTGCAGTCATCCTGCGAATGCAGATCTTCCTCGTGCAGAACTCTCATCATATTCTGCACGCACCTAAAAATACAACATTTATAGACTCGGCAACAACAGCAATCGCAAGTTTTCTTACTCTGCATAATAGCTGTTATCCTCGTATCCCTCCATGAGCCTGGTGAAAATGTATTTATCGTTGGCATCGGTTATGCACTTGAGAAGTAAAATTAGCGGTACGTGGTACATGTTCTTGTTGTTTTCGCGGAACATCATCTTGCAGGTGCCATCGGTCAAGAAATGCAAGATATTCAACTGAAAAGCAATTACTTTAATCTAAGATAAGAATAGTAGCACAATATACTAACCACAGCCGATTGGTCCAACTTGGTGGATCTGATAACAACACCCAGACTGGAGAAGAGAGGTCCGCGTTTCGCGAACGAACTACGATTGATGGCGATCGGGTAGTTTCGTCGCATAAGCGACATCATACGTATCAACTTCTCCAGCCCCTTCGTCACAAAGTACCCGCCCCATTCCTGCTCGTGTTCGCCGCTCTCGATCAACTGCTTCGGGTTCATCCTATTCAAATGACACCTATCTGACTGCAAACAGCACGCAATATGAATTATTTAATGCAACAATCAAATATAATAAACAAATAAATACCTTCAACATGATAGGAATTTCACCCATGTTAACCTCCAGCGGTTCCTGTGCAGCCCCATTCACTGACCAATCCAGAGCCACAAGCATTGGTCCCTTGTATGTGGATCTGGCCTGGCGACACGCATTCGGATACACACTCTTCACAGTCACATTTACAGCATTCTGAGACACAGCGGGTGCAAATATTTTGGCTTTGCCAATCGACACCTTAACCTTCACCCCATTAACTACAATATCCAAAGGTCTTAGATCCTTTATGGCCAGTTCGAGTCCGGTGGTCAGCATGTAATTGAAACTGGCCACCTGCGGATACCCCAACTGTTGCAGAAGCTGGAAAAAAACAAACGAACATTAAATCAACTATAACCTAAAAATTGCACGTGTTTAGTCTACTCACGACATTCTGCTCTTTCGGCGGAGTACCGAAATCGGGGCTCGTCAGATTCTTGAACGATGGACCGCCGAGCATCTTGCAAATACTTTGTTAACTTAACTGCGAACTTAAATTAAATTAGACAACACGAAACCCGTACATGTTTGAACTTGCAGCAATAGATTCGAAGACCATAATATTAATGAAGTTGGTTGCGTATGATGTTGATGATGATGACCGAAAGACGTATTTGAAGTATCTACAAAAACCAACAATTTATTAATTATGTTTAATTTTTAATTAAATAAAAATAAATTCAATTGCACCAAGTTTAAATGTTGTACGCCAAAACATTAAAGAGCAAATATTTGAAATCATAATAGAATTGAAGTTGACTGCAAATACAATATGTTTCGTCTCAACTAACAGCAGTGGAAAGGTGGCATATTAGATTAGCATAGATTCGAGTGGTAAATTGTAAATATGGGAACTGAATCAACAGGAAACGATATTTTGGAGCAATACAGAAACATTTCGAATAAATTGAAAAAGTAATACAATCAAAATTTGATACAAAAATCTTTATACACTTATGCAAATTTGCAGGAGGTTTCTGCGAAAACCAAATGTTACTGAAGCCTGCGAATCTTTTACCTCATTGGGGCAGCACTGTGAAACAATGGAAATGCCTTCATATGCAGGACTATGCTGGATTGCAGCAGCCAGATGTGAAGGATCCTTGGGGAACATTCCCGGAGAGGCTGCCTGCTTGGTGAGATCTGCCAGGCAATTTGTTGAGGCAGAAGATAGAAATGATAGACTGAACTGTCCAAGTCCATCATCTGAAAATTTACAGGTTATTTAGATACATTCTCAATTTGGATGCACTTTTCTATATAATTTATTTTTGGAAGGCGGCATTGAATTGCTACGCGCACGCTGCGAGCAGATACCCGGAAAATTGCCCATTTATTGCAGGATTGAATTTGGAGATTGCGGAGACATTGAAGAGGCGAGGCAAATCCGCGTACAGCGAATCGTATTTGAGGGCGGTCTCCGATATATCCGACCACGCCCACGACACGAAACTGTTCAGTCTGCAACGGCTATGCTATCATTACATTGACGAAGGTTATTTATTTTATATGTTTTTGCTTTGCAATATTATATTTACAGATTTAGCAATGGGTTTGCAGGCGATTATTGTTCGGCGTTGGAAGGATTCAACGAGATGTCAAATTTGATTGTGAAGGGACCCAGCTGCGACTTAAATTGCGACCTGTTGCTCGACTGCGAGATCTGCAGGTTGTTCTTGGTCCTCATTCTGAGGCCGGCACCGCAGAGCCTTTCGCCCGACCTGGCCCAACTACTCGAGAAGTACACCTGGGGCGACAATAAAAACATTTCAGGTAAAACAAAAAAGTGGAAAGTCTGCAGCAAATAGATGCGCTTTTATGAATCGTTTTTTTTTTGTTTGTTTGTCTCTTGCAGCGAGTCGCATGTCCGCAAAGCTCTTCCTACTGCTGCAGTCGGTCGTACTGACCTGCCAGTCGGGCGACACGAGCGGCCTGTCCGCCCTCGAGGATGAGCTCTGGGCCTGCGATCAGCTGAATGCCAAACAGAAAGATCTGCTTAGGGTGCTCGTCGATGCTATGTGAACGTTCGTACGTAATAAAGGTGTCGTTGGTTGCCTACGTGCACATGCACGAATAAAAGTTCTTTTTATTGATCCCACCTCCGCCGATCCCGGCGCAGCTACCGCCACCCCTTAACCCTGCCAACAGCTGTTTTCTTGCAATACCCTGCGTTGCGCCGCTCCCGACTGAAGCAACAAATACGTCTCCTTTTTTTCGAGAGGCGATGCAGCGATGTCTCGTCCGACATCCATGAACGACTGCCTGAGCAGGGGCTGCTCGTACAGTCCATCGCATTCGCTCGAATACAGCGCCCTGCAGTACGCGAGCAGAAAGGGCTCGCTGGAGGAGGTCAGGTAGGATATATGAGACGATGATTACCTCAGAGCAGAGAATTGTTAATATAAATGTGAACACAAGGTACCTGATTGATAGTGGAGCGGATTTGGACTCTGGGCCGGATCCCGCCCTGCATCTGGCAATCCGCAGGAGGCATACTTCTATAGCCCTGATGCTGCTCCAGAGCGGAGCAGAGTACGAAATGAGGGATTCCGTAAGTGCGAACGGATATATTAATATGTTGCATATATTAATAATTGCGGAGGAATTAAATCTTGCATTGCAGCACGGAGACTATCCAATACATATCGCCTGCACCGTTGGCCTTCTGGACGTGGTGCACACGTTGTGCGCGCTCGGCTGCAACGTCGAAGTGCCCACCTCCAAAGGTCTGTACCCTCTGCATCTGGCTGCAAAGAACGGGCACATCAATATAATAAGGTGATGATGATTGATGTTAATGATGGTGACGAATGATGATGATGATCAATCGATTTGCATATATTGCAGGTGTTTGTGCACGGCCGGCTGCAACATCGACGTAAAGTACTCGGACAATGTCAGGGCGGATGTAACGGCCATCAAGTACGGATACAACGATATCTGCGAGCTTTTAGATAAGTTGCGTGCAACAGGGAATCGTGATCAATTCGCGCGCCAGCTGGTGCCCACCTCGAAGCCGGCCCTGAAGCTCTCATTGCGGGTACTCGGCAATTGCGGCGTAGGGAAGACCTCTCTGGTGAAGTCTCTCAATGCTGGACTCTTCAGCACTTTGTTCAGACGTTCCAGCTCGCTGCAAAGCAACAAATGTAATAATACGAACTTCGCTCAACATTTAGTATATTTCTGAAAATTATTCTTGTATTTAATTATGCAGCAAGACCTTCTTCGCCGATTAACAACACTCAGATCGAGATGGACGTGACGTCGCGCCAGAATTCGCTGAACTTCGAGTCAACCGCTAATTACAATTCGACCAACGGAATTTACGTGCAAAATGTAGTTAACAACTCGCTCACCCAACCCGCAATGATCGCTAACTGCTTCCTTAACTCTTGTACAGGTGGACATATCGAACGTGGGGGAGGTCACCGTTTGGGAATTTTCCGGACAAGAAAACTTCTTTCCCGTCTATCATCATTTCCTGTATCCGAATCCGCACGCCATCACCGCCATCCTCTTCAACTTGGAGGACACGGTGAACGTGCAGATACAGCAGGTCTTATTCTGGTTGAACTTCCTGATGGCAAGGCAACACTCCGATTTACCGTCCTGTGCGCATTCAGATTTCGATATTTTTGTCCATTTTTTTTTCCCTTTTATTTTGTCCACTTACTCTATTCTCTTTTCGTTGCAGATGAGTACGGTAAGATTGTGCTGGTGGCGACGCACGTGGATACGACTCGAGCCGTCAAGAATCAGCAGGGCGAATGGATCTGCCCGGATGCCCAGAAAACGGTTGACGCCGTCATCAAGGGGACGCCGCACGCTTTCAACCTCTCCAGGAGTTACCTGATCGCCGACTGCAACGTCCCCGCATCTTACGCGTTCAAACAGCTCAAGGGAATGCTCTCAGCTCTGAAACAAAATTGCCTTCAGGTAACGTTCGATATCATCAACATTACATTTAATTCCTTTTTACTTTTCAGACGAGTACCTTCTAGTTTCCTCTTGTTCCATACTTCTTTCGTTGTCTATTTGATTTATTTTCCAGGGTTGGATTTTGCGCGGTACATTTAACCGCGGCGGTTACAACCTGCTCGCCGGCCCCATCCAATCGAAGGTTTGATTTAAGTGTGCTTTACGAAATAAAATAATCCACCAATCGAAGAAGATACGCACCTTGTATCGTCCTGTTTGTTTATCCATTTTTAATTATCTTTCTCTTGTGCGCTTGTACATACTTGCAGGGCAAATCGACGCGGACAGCACTCTGAATTTCTGTTCATTTTTGTTTGTTTTTAACATGTTAATTGCTTATCTTGATGTGTTTTCTGTGTGCATAAAGCAATCTGTCGGGACGTGGACAGGATTGCTGGAGGCGTCTCTGCTGTGGCTCGGAGGATTGCAGAAGCAGTACGAGCAATTCCCTGTGCTCACGAGGGAAGTCTTCTCGGAGTTGCTGCGAACACAAGTCAATCTGTTGGCTTCCGATTGTCATATCTGCGAGCTCCTGCAGCAGCTTCACCTGATGGGAGAGGTTTGCTATGAGCATGTGGATAGTAAAACATTTTGTTGTTGTTGATTGATGGTGCTGCTGCTGCTGCAGGTTTTTTGCGTGCAGCAGTTGGTCGTGATATCGGTGCCGTGGCTGGGGACTCAGCTGATCGGGGAGTTGTTTAGCACGCAATTCCAGCATCATTCGCGCGTCACCGGCGTATACTCTTCGGAGGATTTCCAGGCGGGTTTCAACCAATGCGATGCCCTCGGCGTGCTCGATCTGCTGCGCTCGATGGATCTATGCGTTCGGGTAGTTCGGCTTTTGGATTCTGATTCTGAGAAAATGTGTACGAGATTAATAATGATTTCAGTGCGAGTTTGAAGGAGACGTCGAGTACGAGTTTCCCATTTACAATCAGACGGAGACGCTGTCCGGTTTATGGGATTCTGGCGATCCGAGGTACAGGACCACAGGTGCATGCTACGGAGGGGCCAGATTGCAGACTCCTCCCGACATCTGCCATCTCCTCTCTTCGATATTCACCCACGTCCAGGTGGATTTGAGAAAGGCCACGTTGGAGAGCGGCGCTGCCAACGAGACCGATCTCTATCAATGGTACAGAGGTTCGAAGCTGTGCACCTCGGTGCTGGAGACGTTAATCACGTTGCACGAGGACGCCTCCACCGGAGACGAGTTCATCGAAGTGAAGATACGTGGGCCACGTGAGAGTTCCCAGTACTGCTTCCACCTCTTCGAGCAAGTGCTGGAAACGGTGGGACAGGCGTTGAAGAGGGTGTGTCCGGGTCTTCTCGTGGAACGGCATGTGCTCAGTCCGCAGCAGCTGAGAATACACGACCCCGTGACGTACGCGTATCAACCGCAGGTGCTGACATCCGCAATGCTCGAGGCGGAATCCACTCTCGACGTGACGATCCACAACGCCTACACCGATAAGCAGGAGAGCATCATTCAGTTGGTCCTGTTCGGTGAGTCTGCAGACTCAATTAATTTTAGGAAGTAAGTGATTAATGAATGCGTGAATTTAGATGACCAGGCCATCGCGCACAACATCCAGTGGGGCTGCGCTCTGAAGGTGAGGGACGTACCGACGCCGGCGAAGCTCAAGCTGTGCGGACTGCTGGATCCTCCGGAGCCGCACGGAAGGGATTGGTGCGTCCTGGCTCTTCGTCTAGGACTTAGCCAGGAGAGAATCGCCGCATTGGATTCGCAGCATTCCAGTTGCACCATGCGTCTTCTCTCCATAGCGGACTGCTCCATCGGTAAGCGATCACCACCAACTCCCGCTCATCATTTTCCACCTGCAATCATCATCACCATTAAAATAGAGTTTCTGCAGAAGTATAATTATAAAATCTCTATCTCTCTTTCTCAAACAATCCTTCCATCCTCTCATCTCGGTCTATCTCTTTTCTTCTTTGTTGTTTCCATTTTTATAGGAGCTCTAGTAGCCAGTTTGCATGATTTAGATCGAGGGGACGCGGCCGACGTCGTATTGCGTTCGGCCCCATTGCTGAAGGTTGTAGAGCATGTCGATGTTTAGGCAGCACATATAACACCTACACACATCAATTAATTGTACACGACAAAAAACACATGCATACATAAACACACATTATATTCGAGTATATAACAACAGTTCATATTCCGAACCGTCCGGAAACGTTCGCCAAATGCAATTTAATGAAGACAAGACAAGATGAAGAGGGGATCTGACGAGACACGAACAACGAACGTATTTATTTATTTTTTTTGCTAAAACAATTTGATTCGATTGGAAAAGGGAAACAGAAAGTCTGCAGGGAAAAAGAAAACTCACTACTCACACAAGAAAAAACATACACACACACACACACACTCAGTATTAAAACATGTGATACAGATTAAAACAAAAGAGAGAGTAAATATATATATATATATTATATTAGAGGGAGGGAGAATAAATCCGAGATTGGATCATCTTGGCTTCATCTCCTCCACCGTACATATTAGAAGATGTATTTTATTTATTATCTATAGATGAAGAAAAAAGAAACATAAATACTATATTATTATTATTATTATACTAATATTAATTAGAGTCTATTAATTATTACTATTATTATGTATTAGCGTCGTTTACTAGATGTCGTGTTATTATTATTATTATTGTTTACTGTATTTTCTCCCACTGTCCCCAAGCCCACTCAGATATTTAGTACAAGAAAAGTAGATCTTACTACCTACCGACTAGTCGTAATTTGTTTTTTTTTTTCGTTTATCTTTTGTTGTTTTCGAAAGATAGCTGTGTTGTTGTTGTTGTTAACTCTGTGGCGTACTGATGATGCATATTATATTTTTCGAAATAATAATAAAATATAATTGGAACTCCTCTGCCTACGTTCTTTTTTCTAGCGTTCCTTTTTAAATTTTTAATCATTTTAGTTTCAGGAAGGCGAACATTAATTTACAAAAATCAATACAAGTATGTGCATCATTTGCTAAAACGTGCATCCTCGAATATGTCTGGGTTGGGGGGAGGAAAACGAAAAACGGAGATGTTTTGCAAGAGAAAAATAATAATATATAAAACTGTCCGAATCTAATCTAAATTTTATTCGAAATAATACATTTTAATATATATTATAATAGAAATTAAATCTAAACCGTACATATGAATAAGAAATATACTTTTTTGTTTGTTCTTTTTGTATGCGTTTCTTCTTCCTTTATTTTATTTTTTAAGTGAACATTGGTGTGTATATTATGTCGTTCTTTCTTTACGTCCAAAAATATGTTTAATATATTTGAGTTGTATTCGTTCGTTTCTTTCGTGTCAAATTTCGGGGGGTGGATGGGGGCGAGTTGGTTGTATGTATGTATTTCAAATGGACAAGGTGTAATGTTTTCCGGCCATTTTCTATTTCTTTTCTACCACTTTCCCCCTCAAAACGAAAGAAATAAAAGAATAAAAAAAAAGAGATGGATATCATCGTCATTACTCTCGTAATAAAAAAAAAACACTAGAGAGAACTAAATAAATTATAATCGTAAATTCCTAACACGTAAAAATCTCGGTACGTACACCATTGTATTATGTATTACTATAATATTATAATTAGAACAAAACAAAAATGCGGCGAAAATTAACACTAAGACTTTGCAAAAAAAAAAAGAAGAAAACGAAAGTATAGTTATATGAAATAAAAGAAACGGAGGATTTCAACGAACGGAAAAATCTATGTAGAAACGACTACGATGAAAAATAATAGGGAAATTTATATAAAATAAACCGTTCTCTATATCTACGCGTGTTTGCATGCTGCATCGTCGAAAAAGTGCAAGTGCACCAGTCAACAAGAGCCCTTCTTTTCTACAACGTGTACACAGAGGAGAGATCGAAACATAAACAAACAAAAAATGTGTCTGACAGTTACATAATAAAAAAAAATATATAGAGAAATTGTTTATGATTGATGGATGTGGTTCGCTTGTATATTTTCCGCGTGTGCGTGGTGCATGGAGAGCGTAATGCTTAGGCTCTCTCGCCACGGATTCGGCGCGCCAATTGAATGTCTTTGGGCATGATGGTTACTCTCTTGGCGTGGATGGCGCACAGATTGGTGTCTTCAAAGAGACCCACCAAATAGGCTTCGCTGGCTTCCTAAAACGAACGAAACAACAAAACATATGAGCAAACTGTGTGAGTGACTAGGAAAAAGTTGGTGCTAGTCGGTTGGCTCGATTCTTAAACATACCTGGAGGGCACCGATGGCGGCAGATTGGAAACGCAGATCTGTCTTGAAATCTTGCGCAATTTCTCTCACCAAACGTTGGAAGGGCAGTTTGCGGATGAGCAATTCGGTAGACTTTTGGTACCTTCTGATCTCACGAAGGGCGACGGTACCAGGACGGTACCTGTGCGGCTTCTTGACTCCTCCGGTGGACGGCGCAGACTTCCTCGCGGCTTTTGTTGCCAACTGTTTGCGGGGAGCTTTTCCTCCCGTCGATTTACGGGCTGTCTGCTTTGTACGAGCCATCTTTGCTTATTAATTTCGTTCACTGTGGAAACGGAATGCAACAAAACATTAGTCTTACATATCAATATTAACAAGTATTCGTAAACAACGTACATTCGTCGTCCACCAAATTCTTCGTGAGCAACACGTCACTGCAAAATGAAACGATTATTATTAAATCGTTTCTCCATTAATCAACTAATGACAATAAACACAATAACAAAACTATGCCTACGAAAGCAGATAACATCAACTGCTTTTAAACCAAATAAAAACTTGATTCATTTAACAAAACAAAGAAAAACAGTAAATTAATTGCATAAACAATAAAATTACTAAGCAGAAAAGATAATTTTGTAATATTTAGAATGATTCATAGATAATAATGATAATAATAATCAAATAAAAACTTGATGCACTAATAGAAAATATTGACTCGAACAGAAATTAGAAAATAAACAAATTTGTTTATGATCTATTGATGATGTTACAGTTTATTTGAAAACACAATTTCGAGTTTAATTTAAAGACAATGTAATTAAAACTGTATTTAATCTCCATTAAAGACGCAAACAAACCAGAAAATCTATTTTATCAATATGATAAAAGCTGCATTGAAAAAAATAAGCCTAGGTACATATGAACCGAACCCTTAAAAATAAAGCAGATGTAACAACCCCAAATAACTATTACTACATGATGCCAAAGCAAATTCCATGCAATTCGGAAATTTTTAAATTAATATTCTGAGAACAATTTATTCAATTATGCAAATGTTCAGACATGTAAATATAATTATTCTCTTAATCAAACAGTTAACAGATGTGTTACATAAAAGAGATGCTATATGTAAGAAAATGTTGATCGTTCGTGTACGAATAATTCTAAAATTAGAGGTTAAGTTGTATACAATTTAAAGCAAATTTTCAGAAACAATTAATGTTGAAAATAAAAAAAGACGGAATGAATTATAAATAAATTGATTTTAGAATGGTTCACGTGATGTAACTATAAGTGTGTTGTTCATAGGTCACAAATAAACAATTCAATTTTCCCGCCATAGAAGGTACGCAATCAACACAATAGATAAAATAACGATTTTTCTACTAACCTAGAAAATTGCGTTAAGTTAATTGGGGGCAAAAGGCGGCGGCCGTAGTCTTCGATGGCTCCGGAGGAGAGCCGAGTGCGAGATGTATATTTTTGGCGCCGAAAAGCTGACTTCGCGATGCACACAAACAACAATATCGATTCGTTTTCTCTTGTTCACGAGGGGCAGCGAAGGGGGAACGAGGAGGACGAGCGGCGGGTCTGGGAAGCAGTGCGTTGATCGAGAAAAGCAGGCGAGAGCCGAGGAAAAACAAAATAAACACGTAATGGCGGCCGAGCACGCAAATAGTTGTTCCCCTTGGCACAAGCGTACGCCGCGAAAACTACGCTTTTTCCGCAAACAAAGATCGTTTTTCACCTTTCCGAAATATGAGGAATCGTTAACATCAAATGCGAATAATGAATTTAAGGGTTTCTAGGGTTGCTGTACTTACATTAAATTGTCCTTTGCTTGTAGCTGCTTGCGACTTGACGTGTTCTCACGACGACTGTTAACGTTCAACTGAAGCTGCGCAATACAAACATCCACCGGTACGGGGGGTGCAACGATGGCCACCTATTGGCCAAAATAACGAGCAATGCGATTGGTCGACGCTGTCGCTCGCGTCTGTGGACCCTCGAAATTCAAAAATCTGTGCGTCCGTCAACACGAACAAACGAATTTTTCGGATTTTCCGGAATCTCCTCACCGGAAAATCCTTAACCAAAGAAAAGCTACCCGACGATCGCAACGGTACGCATCGCGAACTTGGCGAAAATCGGAAAACTCGAGTTCTAAAAATAGATTTACAGCGTCACGGCGGAGGTCACCCGCACGAAAATCCGAGGAAAATTAGCGTTTTCCGCGATGCGTGGACATCGAAAACTTCTTAACCCAATGTGACGCTTTAAAATTTGGGGAATACTCGCGGAAAATCTGCGAAAACTCGGCTAGATCGAAATATATCGAAAAGTATAGGGAATTTTCCGAAGAACCGCACATCTCCAATGACCGCCGTCAGGTGGCGTTCTCGGAAAATCGGCGATTTCCCCATGCCGCTCGGCGAGAAAATTGCAAATCGCGAATTCTACGAAAAAAAAAAATCTCTAAGAAAGTGTTTCATCGATGGTGAAACGCGGTTTGTCATTGATTTCATTAAGAAAAGTACAGATGAGTTTGTCTAAAATTCATTTTTAATTTGAAAATCTAAAATCCCAAAAGGTTTCACATTTATTACACAATTACAAGAGACAAGAAGGATTTGCACCGCCTTCCTCGTTAAACGACAGATTATTTTTTTTCTCAAAACGCAAAGTAAAAACCTGGACACAAAGCAAGTCATGAAATTAAACAACGACAAAAATCAAGGGTGAGGGGGAAGGACGGTCAACGTAAATTTCATTGAAAACAAAATGAAAAACAATGGAAAATCACGCTCCAAAAATATTTATATCCTCATCATATAAACATGCACATCAGACGAATTACTTCATACATTTAAATATACACATATATATATATATCTTGTTTTCTTTTTGTATCTTTATATTTTTATTTCTCCACACGGGAAACGAACGCAGAACCTTTTTCCCGCCCTTTGCATTTTCTTTCATTGAAACCACCAGCAAAGTTTACCATTGGAACGGGAAGAAGAAGTCCTTTGTTGTTTGTTTGCTCGCAACTACTCGCTATTGTTATCATCATCATTATTATAGGCCAACTAGATTTTCTTTTCCATCCATATTTTATCTTTTTCTTTGCAAAATTTGGAAATTTCATATTGCATTCTGGAACCGCAGTCAAAATCCATCCTAAATTTACAACTATTTCTCTTTACTTCTCCATCCGATCCGATCACAACGATAATAGAACAATGAAAAAACACAATTATTTCAGTAACTACCTACCTAACTTTATGTATACACATATTTATAGAATATAGTATTTTTGTTTGAATGTAGTGTACATGCACATAAAGGAAACATGTATTTTGTTGCTGTTGCATAAGATAAACAAAATCGAACTTAAAAAGTAAAAATTGTTAATAATAACTAAAATATCAGTCGAAAGGGTTGAACGAAAAGTTCATCGAGCAACGACGAATTGACAAAACAATCAAAATAACAACGTCGAAAAGATGATCGTAACCATGGCAAAAGTACATAACTAAGGCAAAAGCGTTGCAATTAAGATCACACAAGTATTGCGAACGAATAAAAGAGAGAAAGAAGAAAAAAAAAAACAGAAAAGTTGTGTAAAAATAAATTTTTAAAAAATAATATATGTATGCATAAGTCACAAATAATAAATTCGCATTAAAAGAAATGATAAATTCCAATACAATAAATAATAATAATCGTAATAAAATAAATGTCGCACAAAACGAGGAAATAATAATAATGAAGGGCCATTGCTTAGCAACAAATAAAAGGCAGGGTCGGAGTGAGCCGTGTGTGAATTGTTAATGTCCGCCGGTATTTATTGAAACGGACGGGGTGGACAAAAAATAATTGCTTCGTTTTGAGATTTAAGAACTGAACAAAATTGTAAAAATAAAATAATAATATAATTAGAAAATTGCTTTAAATCCTACTTAGGACTAATTAAAAACGAAATTAAATTAACGACAATACAAAAAAAAACGAAGAAACAAACAGAAAAAAAGAGGAACAACGTCGATGATGATGATAATAATTACAAAAAAAAAATAATAACACGAAACGAAGAATGGAATCGAACGAGAAACGCGTTTCGGAAATTGGCGAGTGGAAAAGCGTAATTTTGCAAAGAGAAAATTATTCAAAAGTTTCAGCGAAGATCGACGACAAGGTTAGGCCAGAAACTCGCGTTAAAATTTGATAAAAGTATTAAGTTTAGATTAAAAAATGTGTAAAAGAAATAGTAACCGTATGTTTAAAATTAGGTTTGTAGTTCAAAAAAAAAAAAATTATCCGTTGCGAACGATAAAATAAAAATAATTAATGCAAATAATTAAAGTTGTTAAAGCTTATAATAATACCGATGATTTTAAGCGAGATGAAATGAAGCTCTAGACGCGCCCATCTCGATAGGAAATTGACTCTTTTCTTTTAAATTCATTTTGATTACTTTAATTAATGTATTATTATTATTATTTTGAACGACGAGAAGAGGGCGCGACGATACAATGATTAATGATATAAATATATATAATTTACAATTATATATATAATTATGTTCAATGCAAAATGCACTTAATTTCTTCTTACTCGCGAATTTCCGGTACTCCATTAAAAAAATTGGAATTTGATTTGATTTTCTTTTGTTCCACGTTTTCTTTGTTGTTGTTTCCTAGTATGTAAAATTGAAAAATAGATAAACCCTACTTACACATATATGTATATATATATAATATATCTTGCGTGCATATATGGAATATACACCAATTTTTCTTCTTTATCCTTAATTAATAATCATTAAAAATTACATCAATTTGTTAAATGTACGCAATGTACCTGTCCAAAATCAAAACTTTCCACGCTCCTCCTCTCTTCACCCAATTACTGTAATATAATATACATTGTCTGTGCATTTTATTACTTTCTTTCCCCCTTCCTTTCTGCAATCGATATGAAATGTTCTGATTTCTTTTTCATCGAGAAATCTACACAGTCAGTCAAAATAATTTTGATTAGTATTTTAGAAAAGTAATAGTTTGGAAATGTTCTCCTCCGTCCTTTTGAAGCCAGGATATTTGCGGATGTATTTGATTAAATACGCGCTTTTATTGCATTTCTCTATTTCTTGGCACTTTTAAATTAAAAGGGGTGATGCGGCAACATCATTTCCGATCGGAGTTGCAGAAGGTAGAGCAGCTCGAAGGGATCTGTTCTTGTTGTTTGCGTTTGATTTGCATAGGTACATTGCGTACAAGCCTACGGGTGTTAACCTCACATGCCGACGCTGCTCGCTAAGTTGATGGGCGTCTGACAGTAGGGGCATTCTGTCTGCGTTGCGGCGCATGCACTGCATAGTACGAAGTGATTACAATTGAGAGTCACCGTACGGTTCTTCTCCTCGCAGACCATGCACTTGGAGGCGGTCTCGCGGTACAACACCTTATCCACCTCCTCCAAGTCCTGCTTAAGCTTGGACTGAATACCTTTGAGAGCGCCTAGCGACAGCTTACTCAGCTCCGACACTTTCATAATACTGTGCAGATGCGGTCCACCCTGCGCCTGCTCGTAGTCCTTCTTCAGCGCCCCATACTGCGACATCAGATCGCTCATTTTTTGTTCGGCAACTGCTACCTTTCTGTTTGCTTCTTCGGTTTCGCGTTGCCACGCCTCGCACGCCGTTTTCGCCTGCATCAGTCGATCGTTCCAACTGCTCAGCTGCAGCCTCGCATTGCTCAGATCCTCGCGCAGCTGAGCCATCTCTATGCCGCCGACAGCGTTTCCTCCTCCGGCAGCGCCACCGACGCTGCTGCTGCCCAGGCTCGGTGACATGCTGAAGCTGTTGTGATTGCGAGTGTTGCTCGGGGAGATGTTCTGCGTGGAATAGTCGAAAAAGTTGAACGAATTGTTAATCTTGGAAGCGCTGCTGCTGAGCGGCATCTGCGAATGGTTGAGGAAGGTGTCCATGTGATCCTGTCCTTGCGAAAACCTAGAGGCGCCCAGGAATGATGAATGCAGATTCAGCGGGCTACTGCTTGGGCTGAAGACGGTACGCGCCGCCCCCGGTATGTTGACGGGGGCGGAAGTGCGTAACATTCCAGCAGATGCCAACCCCACCGATATCGAATTCGAAACAGACGGCTGCTCCGCGTCCAGTTCGGACAGATCCACGTCTATGTGAAGTTTCTCCAAATTACCTAAACAACAACAGCAATTAAATTCAGTTCGGACAAGTACGTATTCCCAAGGAGCACTAACCGACAGTCACGATGCAATCGTTTCCGGTATTGAAGAATGGTGGGCCGATGCCGCTGTACGCCAGACACAGCGTCTGCTTCTTCTGCTCTCTTTCTATTGCATCTGTGAACAATCGATAGCATTTTTAGATGTCACAAATAACCAAAATATAACCAAATTGCACACCTAAGTTGGGATCATTGTCGATGGCCAGAAGCTGCTTCGTCAATTCCAATGTGCCAATCGTAGGCCGATGACAGTTCATGGGTTTGTGTGTGAGTTGGGCACCGGGTGCCTTGCTGTGCGAACTGTTCGAACCTAAAGAAGACGTAGAAGCGGACTCTGATACTTCGCTGCTCCCATTCTAATAACATTCAATGAGTGCGTGCGTGATTAATATTGTTGTACTAGAATCGTTTGATTGTAACTTACGCTACTTTCGCTGCTCTTCTCCTTGCATTTATCCAAAGAATGCGTCTGCGGCAGAGCGTTGGACAGTAGTTCAGCAAGATTGGTGCCCCCGTCTAGGGGACCGGCGTTCTCCCGGGACACGCTCATCTCTTCTAAATTGAAAGTTACGTTTTACATTACAATTCCCAAGTTACCCGCATGAATCGAGCAAACATTATAATTTTCATTAATTTTTCTGACACACGTAACAGTAAGTACAAAAGAAGGATGCAGCAATTGTTGTTGTCGATAAACAACGGCAAATGCTGCATCAAAGTGGGTCTTACGTTCGACATGGGCGAAGGCGCAGAAAACACCTCTGGGGCAGTATCCAGCCTGTTGCACGTCATTGCATTTCGTGCTCTTGTAGATCTCGGGGTGAAACTGCTGCTCGGTGCGGGTGTGGCAGTACGAGCAGAGATCACCGGAATCGCAATTGCCCGGCTCACCCCATTCCTCTCCGTGTTTCACGTTCGGACACGGCGTCGAACTGCGAAAACAAAACGCACGCACACAATGCAATCACAAGCGTCGTTATTTATTTCAATCGATGTAAGAATCATCATCATCATCACCGAAGAGATGGCATGTCCGTCGCAACAATCTCTGCTCATCAACACGATCTGCAGGTGCAAACACGCCAGACACGCCTAACGCCAGAACAAACAAGATTCGATGATTTCGTAGATATTATAATATGCAATTGACTCGATGTACTTGATGCAGAAACAAGCAAATTATTGAATAGGAACTCACCGATACTTGAATTTCCGAGGACTTCGTCGTTTGTCTTTGCTGTTGTGATACTGGGGACATGCGTATCCCTGTCTGCAGAGCCTCGGCGGACGCTTGCAAGGTTCCGTCTTGTAATTGGATAGAACGTAATTGGTGTCCTGCCATTTGGGATCCTCGTTCATCAGATTCCTCTCCTTGTCGAGGGCGTTCGGACCGTTCGCAGAACATCCGCCATCCGTTTCGGACGCTTCCAGCGCTTGAATTTCCTTGATGTCGTAGACGGGTGGTCTATGATCCAGGTTTCCGTGTGCAAACGCACAGTGCAATCCGTTCTTCACGCAGTATCCTCTCGAATCAGTATCATGCACGCACATGCACGTCTTGTAATATCTCAGGTGATATCTGCGCTCCGTGTCTCCTGCTGTTCTATGCAGAAATGGACATCTGCAAAATCAAGCGAGTTTTAGTAACATTTCAATAGTTCAATAATAAAAACTATATATCATTGAAAATTTTCAAACAAATTCAGATAACGCTAATATTAGTGCAGTTTTGCTATGACACATCCATTTAGTATGCAAGCAGATTAGTAATATTTGCTAAACAATTGAATTTGTCATCATTGATCGGTAATTGGAATTTTAATAATAAAGTCGTGTGGTGCTGCCAACAATAAAAGATAACATACGTTACATAAAAGGATAATTTTATATTGACGCGCTCTGCAAATCAAATTAGAACCAGAACAAAAATCTGCCAAACTGACAGTCAATTGGATTGAGCGGGGAAGAAGTGAAATGCGCGTCTTACGCAACAACCAGCTCGAATTGCGCGCTATTGGAATATAAAAGGGAGAAGGAAGCAAGCGCTGAATGGGAAAGCAGACGCCGAACAACAACTAATATATATTTGGAATGAATGACTTAATATGATTGTACGAATTTAGATTTAGCCTGTAATTCAAATAAGCTTGGCCAGGTTATGCAGGATGGATGTCAGTGACCTTTTGTATTATTATGATGATGATGCGGGGGCCCCAACCGTAAAATGCAATTCTTCTCATTTCTCTCTCTCTCTCTTACGCATTGCATATGGTTAAGGTAGGTTGGAAGGCGTCTATTCCATAACGCTTGGAACGGCGCCCAAAACTGTATTTTCGGCTCCCAATGCAACGAGTGGCGTAAATAAAGCGAACGAAAGATAGAGAGGGAGTTTCGCTTCAATGCAATTGTTTTTGTTTGTGTGTGCTGCGCGAAAAGCCGAGGCGGCTATGAAACAACGAGAAACGACGTCACACCCACCAATCGCGGCACGCATTAATAGCTTGGCAAAAACAAAAGAAGCCGATGGTGGACCTTGTTGACAGATGGATGACGTTTGATGGACGAATGTTTGATTTGGAGATGTTGCGAATATTTTGTTGTTTTATTACAGATGACTTGACGAAAGCGAAAGAATTGCGAAAATTGTTGTTGTTGTTGTGTTTTGTACTTACTCGTCTCCGTCGGGACAGATGCCCGTCGTCTCATCGTACTTGGTGCAATAGTTGTCGGCGCTGTAGTTGAAGGTGCCGTCCCTTCGTCGGACCGGTCTTCGCCGACGCTGATTCATAAAGTGCCAGTGGAAACATGTGAAGGGTCGATGCTGGGTGCATTTGTGCTGCAGGAAAAGCGGGCATTGTTCGACGCGGAATTCCTTCAGATACCTACAAGACAGTCGGAGAACAACAAAAAAAAAACAACGATGATGATGGTGATGTGATAAGAGCGATGATCGATCGATTGCAAATGCGACGATACAGTGATGCGCCCCATTCGCAGTCGACGGATGATGGTGTTTTCGCAAATTTCTGCGGCACTTACGAGTAATGATTAGGTTTTTCCGTTTGCGCTGTCAACAAAGGTTTAGACTCTGACGGCATTTTGTAATCACTGGCGCGCACGCTGCCGACGCAGGGCACGCTCACACCGGGCCAATCCTCGGGCCCTATTTTGAATCACGTGACAGCCGTCGCTTCGCCGTTTTTTGATTTTTCAAGGACGTTTGTGTTTTGGTCAAAAAACCTTCTTCTCGCCCCCCCACCCTCACTGCACCCCGTCAAAACACCGCAAGCGCACTGAACAACCAGCACAGAATTGCAACGACGATGATGATGATGATGCGAAGATAATGATGATATCGATGATTACGTGCGATGATTACGCCGCCTATGGCCGACTGCGATCTAAGCTGCTGCTCAAAACAAAACCGATTCACCATCGACGTCGGCGGCTGTCAACGCGTCCATTGCCGAACAGAAGCACAATACAAAATCACACACATTCAAACACACACACGCATATATATATATATGTAGTATGCAATTAATGTACGAGCGAAAACACTGAAGCTCCGAGCATAATTACACTGAACCGACTCGAAAAAGGCAACGAAACCCGACCCGCATTCCGCGGAAACCCATAAACATTACACAATGGTACGCAGTTGCTGAATAATAATGCACGCGACGATTGAAAAAAAAAACACGCACAAACACACACTACCTACATTGGCACAACTGCAACCTAGGCAACCCACCAGACTCCAATACGAATCGATCGAATCCGCCGACAATCTTATTGGAATTCGCTTTAAATCACAAAAACAAAAGAACCAAAGTACTTTATCGTCTATTCGCGATCGCATACACTTATCAACGTCGATTTACGAACAATAATTTCTATTTGAACTCGTTCAATTTAATTTACGATGTAATTACGTGCCGCGCGACAAGACTTATCGACCGGAAGATACAAACGTGACGCTTATGCAACCAAACGATCGCGCATACAATTCAATGAGATCCATGCGCCGAAAACTCTTGCATACAGGGTGAAACAATCAATTCGGACACGAAAAGGAAAAGATTTTAAACGAAATCGGTTAACTTGTAGACACTCAGTCTTAAATGCATCTTTATTCATTTTATCATTTCTTTTAAATTTCTCATATATATATATAATATATCTCATTTAATTTATTTACGACTCGTCTCGTGTTTCTCCTTTTGTATTTATTATTATTACTTTTTTTAAATTTCATTTCAAATTTGAATCTGTTCGAACTGGCAAAACTCAAAAATGATAAACGTTTGCGAAAAATCAACTGTTCATCAAACATTTTTACGACGAAATAACAAAATTATAATAATCGAAATTACGTACAACTCACGAAATATGTATAAATCTATGTATATATATATATAAATATATTTATAAAAACGAACGAATGGATTTAAAAAGTCTAAAACGTTTACGCGATTTTTACATCGCTCTATAAAAACGAACGAGGGAAGCGGAAGATTTGAATAATTGTTAGTCGGATGGTGGTTTTACTTCTCGTTATGGAAAATATGGAATAAAATCTAAAGTAATCACTATGTACACTTAACTTAATAAACATAAACAAATAAAATGTTAAACAAGTGAAAGCTGCAATAATTACGACATTCTTTTGTTTTTCCCCACTGCGTGTATAATTTTTCGAGTTGCTTCGTGACTAGGCTTAACAACTTCTATGCTTCATTTTATTTAGTACATTAGTGTGTGCATGTTGCAGTGTGGCTCTTTGTTCGTTTGCCTCAAAGAATTAAAAACAAAGAAATACATTAAAAACGATCCAGTATTAACGCGAGTGCATTTTTAAGTTTTTAATGAGTGAATCGCGATTTCGGTTTTTCGGAAACGATAACCAAGTACGAGAGAGGTCCAGAGTATAAATTACTCATCTTAAACGATGGGATTATCTAAATCCTAATGTCGTCTATCTCGAGACTCATTGCTGCGTTAACCTGAGGTTACAGTGCTAAACGGAAGGCCGAACGAAAAAATATATATTTTTTTTTATAAATAGATTTGTTACTTCTACCTACACGAAACACATCTTTCTATTCGTCCTCAAACAATTCTTAACATTACGCATTATTATCATTATCGTACATATATATTTTTTTATCAACGTGGTTTCTTCTCCAATCATTTATGTTCGATTCGGAAAAGAAAATTGGACAATGCGTTTTTGGCGCAGTGAAATGGAAAAGCTTTTCCGAATTAAATATATATATATAAATATGTAATGCAATGTGTTTATGGGTGCGTTTGCATCGCAGCGTTACCGAAAAGCTTGTAATAATTAATGGTATTTCGAGTTACACGATGGATGGTTGGAAGAATTGGTAGCGGTCAGCAGTCGTTGCAATGACAAATGTTGACGATCTTTCAGTATTTCAATGATAATAAAAAATAAGTAAATACCATCGTGATGGAAGTCTTACCTCCGGATATACAAATTAATTTGCGTATTGCTTATTTGTTTGTGCGAAGAATCTCTCCGTAAGCTCATTTCAAACCTCATCAACATCTTCTTCAAAGTGAATCGCATCTCTAATCTTTCTGCATTTCCATTCAGATTGTTGACAAATCAAAATATGGCTCGAAACGTAAAACTCTTCTTGCATCTACTTGAACGCGTGCAACTTGTCGAAGTAGTAGTATTAATAATAATAATAATAATAGTAGTAGTAGTAAAATCTTAAACTAGCAATAATAACTATACATAATATACTTTATCTTTTCGCATCGTTTTCATCCAATCGCCGGAATTCATTGTCCTCTTGCTTTCTCTCTCTATCTCTCTTTCTCAATATATATCTCTGTCTCTCTCTCTCCTTTTATGTCGATTAAACAACGCGAAGCTCTTGCCGTACATCTTGCGTCCGTCTATCACTCATATTTCTATCTAATACAAAAATAGGATCTAACTTCATTTTTTCTCTGGGATTATTATTATTTTTTTGCTTCTTGATACCGAAAACGTTAAAAATCGAAAAGCGTTTTTCCCTCGTTAAATCAACTGGGCGGAGACTAATTATTTGTTTGTTTTTGTTTTCTGTGGGTGGAGCGTCGTTGCTAATGTTGTTGTTTGTTCATATATTTTCTGTTTGTTCGTATGCTGCTGCGGCTATAGCTTAAGATCAAACTGTGGTGCCGTACGTGCTGAAGACGACGCGCGTGCTATCGCTGTCCAAAGTTACGTCTTCGGGGCTTGCGAGATCCACTCGAACCGTCCCCGAATTGTTCCTCTTCCTCTGGCCCCAGTTGCTCAGCGTCCAATGGTAGACGCCCTCGGAGGCGGGCGGGACTTGCGTTGCTGCCACCTCCTCGCTCGTCGCCACCGTTGTGTTGGGAGTGTCCGGCGATTCAGAGCTTGAACTAGCAGTCTCAAAAGAGTCGACGACGCCGTTCCGAAACCTCACGATTCCTGAAAAAAAAAAAGGAAAACACGAGAATAGTGTTATTATAATCATATCCTGATATGCATATATGTTTGATATCTTTTAATATATACCACTATCGTCAGGCGACACATGGCTCTCTTCTATACCCCGCAAGATGCTCTGGCACATCTCAGCCTCCAAGGGAATCGGATTTTCTGTGTCCCGATTGTAGATCGTCACGGCGATATGAGCGGGATGCGGCACGGCCAACGGAATCACCATTTTGTCCGGCGAATATGGCTTGAGCTTCTTCTTCCACGGAGTCCACAGCGTGTTATTCGCCCTCGATCCGGCGGTGGCCAAAGAGTTAGAGGCGCTATTCGCTTCGTTCCTCTTCTCCGCATTTTTCTTCCCTGTCGCCGTTAATTTCGAGCGAGGATTAAAGGCGGACACCTCCAGGTACGGAGAGTGCACCTGGATGTTACCCCTGGGCGTGTACACGTTGCCGAGGAGATCTGGACCGCCAACACCCATTTGCGCTCTCTGCACCATCTCCGAGTATCTGGCAATGTCCGCACCAGGATGCGGATCCAATCTGAAACTGGTGTCGGTATGATCCAGAGGCGTCAGTATGTCCAAACTGAACAACTCGGTGTAGAGGAGGCTGCTCAGTCCAGCCCAATCGCCCATCGTTAAAGCTCTGCTATCCCAGAACTGCTCCTCGCTGCATCCCAACTTCGGCAGGATGTGCTTCGGATAGAACCGTTCCAGCATCAGCGCGCCCTGCTGAATGGCTATTTTAAGTTCGTTCGTGGCCAATTTAATCTTGCTTTTCACGCTGATGTTGAGACCGGTCTGCAGGTCACGTCTCCGTCGTTCCAGCTTCTCGTGCAGAACAGCGATCAGATCCTGCGCCTCCTTTTCGAGTACTTTGTACGGCCCAGCAGGTTTGGCCAGCTGCGTGGAGAAACTGCCGAAGCACGCCTCCACGAATTGCGCAAAGTCACGCTGCGGCTGCACAATCGTCGCTTCCATGATGCTCTGATAGGCTGCCAGCTCGTCCCATTCCATCTTCGCCTCGAAGGCGGCCAACGCCTGTTCGGGCGTAATCTGGAAGTAGTAGTCGGAGGCTAGACCGGGCCCGGCGATCCTCTTCACCACGAAACTATCGCTCGCTGGAATCCTACCGCGCTTCTTGATGATCGCATGGAATATTGCAGTGTCCCACAGCAGACGCAACCAGTAACGCGTGATTCCACCTGCAATTTCATTATGATATTTACATGAATTCAATGATATGTAGATATGAATTAAGTAATACCTGTTAAGATGATGAGCGATATAATGGGGCACACGATGAACGCTACTAGCAATGCCAGAATGGGCTGTACGCAGCCCTGCAGACCGATATTCCATATGACCGCTTCGAAGAGAACGAAAAAGCGATTTCGTCGCAACTCAGGACTGTCCAAATCGTAGATGAGTCCATTGAAGATCTGCACGCCGAGCGTGAGGATGGGCATCCATAGCATTGCGGTCATCGCGATGAACAGGCAGTTGAGCGTGACAAGAATGGCTAAGACTGGGAAGACCAGCACCAAACCCAAGGTACCAAAGAGTCCTTTGAAGAAGTAATTCCACACGCGGTTCGTGTGTCGCGTGAGACCTTTGCCTATGAAACCGGTGTCCGGTTTCGTTTCGAAATGGGTGCGCGACTTGGATATGTGTCGCCAGAGACTTATGAGTCGTGAACAGAGGGTGGATGTGAGGCTGCTCTTGCGCGGAAACAGAGTGCCGTTGACCTGCGACAATTCCAGATCGGGCATGAAGGGTTCCATGTTGAAGAGGGCGCGCACTCCGATCGGTGTACACCAGGGAATGAGGATACCGAAGAAGAACATCGCGTTCCATGTCCAGCACCACGTGCGATGGAAGTAATTGAAGATCCGCCATAGAGGCCAGCGCGTCGTCGTCGTCCTCACCATTTCCTTCTCCACCAAAAATACCTTCAATTTACAACAATAATATTTATAAAAGGCAAGAAAAATTAGGATAAAATTCCACACCGGTTGACTTGGATCGGAGCGTGGTGTGGTGATGCTGGTGGCCTGCTTGCTGAGGACGGTTGGAACCACTTCGGATTGCCCTTGGAAGTTACGACGGACTATCCAATTCGTGGGTAACCAAATCTGCGTCGGCCACAAGAAATTCCTCGTCGGTTTCTTAACTTTTCGCAGCTCCCGAAGCAACGCCGGTTCTCTCTTCAATGTAGAAATAAACTTTATAATAAAAAAACGGAATTAATCGGACAAAATTTGTTTACCTCTTTCATGAAGGCCAAGTCTCTGTTGAGAAAGTAAATAGTTTGATTGAGTTTTTGCCCGTGGCAGAGCGTGAGCGCCTCCTCGTGCGCGCTCCACTGATTTGCAATGCTGAATTTCAGCTCGGCGGTGTTCAATCTGGAGCGCAGCCATGGAGCGATCCTCGATAAAACCGGATGCGCGTTGCACAGACGATTTTTGACCATCTCCTGCGATTTGGACAACCTCCTCTGAACGCTCTCCACAGCTTTATGCATTAGTACTACGCTCTGCGCCTGCTGCACCAGCAACTGGGCGATGCCCTCTCCGAGCATCTGAATATCCGGGTGCGATAAAATGCTGTTGTAGACTCTCTGCAGGTACTCCTTCATAACAGCCTCGTTGACTTCCCTTTCGATATCCTCGTCGGGCATCTTCTCCGCGCGCAACTCGGCGATCAATCGTTCGCGGAAGTGCAGAAACCAGCCACGAGTCTCTCTCTCCAGTATGGTGATCAAATGCGGAAGAGCGCGTCTCATCAGCGTGCGATCCCATAGCCTCAGATCGAGCTCCGCACCGGCCGTCGTTAAATACCTGTAAGGTACGGAGACGGGCGGTTGAGAGCACTCCCTCGTCACCTCAAATTTCTCGGTCGCCGCCCTCCTTAGCTGCTTCCGCACGTACGAGCACAAAAGCTCCAGAGATTCCTCGTGCTCCGGCCTGCAGACCAGCTCCGCAACCAAGTATTTGCTGCGCTCCTCGCGAATCTTCGTGTCCAGATTGTGCGCCTGCAAACTGGGAATTCCCACAATAATGTCCAGAATCCTAAGGAATCCGGTCAAAAGACCTCGAAAGGCTTGCGAGACGCTGAAGAAGTGCGAAACCAATCGGTTGCGCGACGTAACAAACAGGAATCTCAGTGCTAACGCTAAATCGTTCAGAAGCGAATCCCGACTTCTCTCCGTTCCTTTCTGCAGCAGCTGCGATAACTTCCATTTATGTTGCTGCCCTGGGAAATTCAAACTCTCCACATCGAATTCCCTGCAGGAGATATTACAATTAACACATGTTCAATAAAAAAAAAATAACAAGAATAAACTTCAAAATATAAAACTTGTCAAAATAATGGATTTCCATCCATTTCCAAAATAAACACACACTTTCATACACACATCACATACCCCTTGCGTCGGATGGAGTCTAGCTGTTGAAAGTTCAGCCTTTTCGGCTTCCCATATTTATCCTTGTGCAAGCTTTCGTATAAAAAAAATACGACCAAAGTGAATAATTACAGTTTACGTTTGCTTTCGTAAAGGAAATGTTCAATACTTTATAGCAATAACTTTTATTCTAACATCTAGTAGCAGCTATGTATCTAAACATAATTCTCCATATGTAACTTGAAGCTATAAGTCTTGGCTATACATTTGTTGACAAGGAGCGCATGTAAGCATGAACATTTTCTTTAAATGTTATGCGTTTGTTTATAAAATGTAATATGCTTACCCTCTTTCTCGGATGTATTCTAACTGCTTTCCAGTAAGTTTTCGCGTCTCGCCTTTACTGTCCACGGCGACGGCATCTAACTCGTCAAAGGAAGGCGTAACGAAGAGGTCGCGAAGGTGGTGCTTGCATTTGTTCCGTCCCAAAGAGCCGTCGGAGGTGACGTTGGACGTGGGAAACGAATCGCTTTGCGCAACCGGACTGGGCAGGACTGCAGAATAAATAAGGATATTAGTTACTTTTCTTGCAGAGATGATAGATGAACGTACCGATAGGAAAGGTTCTCCAATGGTACAAGAACTGTTCGGCGACCTGCTTGATATTGTTCACAAGCTGCTCTACTTCTGGCGGCGCTCCGATCAGGTTCACGTCAAAGTTGATCGGCTCACGTTCCGGCTGAAGAGGTTCAGCAGGACCCTGCAGGATCATCCCATCGCTACTCCTTAACGGATAAAGGGAGGTTGGCCTTGCACACGTCGACTGCGACTCGTTCAACAACTGCGACGAGCGGAATTCCAGCCGATTCGAAACTGTAAAACACATCAAACAATTACAATAATGTTGCAAATACGAGATAATGCAATTACTTTGAGAGCTACCGCTGTCGGTGCGTTCTCGCTCGTGCACTCCCGACTTGGACCGATGATGACCGGGACGACGAGGTCCTGCAACAGCAGCCGCCGCCGCCGCTCCTCCATCACCCGAGTCGTAGCTCTGGGCGGAGCCTGGTCTCGGTCCGCCTCCCGACTCCGATCGTCGATGGCCCTTCGCCCCGCCCCCCGAACTCGGTCTGCCGCTCATATTCCTCTCACAGCAGTAATAATATCCAGTCACCGATTTTGTGTCGCATCTGAAATTTCACCAAGAACATTTAATAAAAATTCCATCGCTGCAAGAGCATTTGCATTCGCTTTCAACCCTCCCATCAATTTTTGTTTTCTTTTCTTCTCTTTCTTTCTACAATACTACACACAAGTGGATATTTAATGCGCGCACATACACACACACACGCACACACTTACAACCACACATATGGACGAGTTATTCAATTACACTTCGCATCCTGTCCATTCGTGCTTAATAACATGTGAATGGACGCCGTGCGTTTCCCATACATTCATCAACAGATGTTCACGACGATTCAAGAACACTCCTACTTGTCACAAAGTAGTCGTTTGTTTTGACAATCAACACCATGGCAACAGTTACAAGCAGAATCCTTACCGAAGGAGTGCTATAGCTGAACGCCTCCGCGAACGATAATTGTTTATTAATATATCCATGGCAACTGGAAATAAACTTATATGTGATCGAAGCTTTCTGCACGGACAACGATTTTTTTCTCTTTCCTCTGTTCATGTCGAAGAGGCTTAATACCATTAATCGAATTAGTCTACTTTGTAATATACGAACACGTTTTTGTTTTCAAAATTCAACTTACTTGACTTTATGAGTCGACGATTCCATCTCGCTGTTGCTGCATAGGGAAACGAATAATTTATGCCATTTTCTTCTTTACGCGAAACGCGAGATTACGAGATCTCCTCTCGATGACCGTGCTCACATGCGTGTCGAATAATGTTTGTAAAAGAGAATAAAAAGTGAAGAAGAGAGAAAGAAACGAAAACCTATTCTCTCTCGTCTTTGTTTCTTTGTGTGTGCTGGTTGTAACGTCTCAGGAAACAGCTCAAAGTTGCGTGAATCTCGAAGAAGAGATCGGAAGAACATAATACCGTTTCTAGTTTGCATCTCAAGGAAAACGTCACGTTAATCCTAATTATAAGAATTATTCGGAAACTTTCGAAGATAAAATTAAAACAAGTCTTAATATTACAATCAAGTTAATAGTTGCCTTGAACTTATGAAGCGCGAATCATCAATTGACTTCAATTCATATGTAAATGCTACTTGATGTCAACTGTTTAAAGTGTAACCATGGAGACTGTTCTGAAAATGTGCTCAATCTATGAGAGTATGATGCATCATCATCATAGATTGATCGATTCGACACTTGACATCCACTTCTTTTGTTTCTTCCACGTTCCGAAGACGTAACGGATCGAAGCTTAATAGAAAAATATAACATCAACAGCAAGAACCAAAGTCCCGATTACTGTTAAAATCTATCTCCCCACTTCTCAGCCGATGTCTGTTCGGTTCATAAACGGCATGACACATGTCAAAAGTATGCGGAGAGCGTGAATCAGCTGATCAAATGGGTCGCTTCTTTATATACTTTTTTTCCTCCTCCTGCCTCTCTTTGCATCTTCGCTCTTTTGCTGTTGAGTGCAAATGGCACCATCGCACAACAACAATCAAAACAATTTGGTATTCACGGAGGATGACCGACCGAATAGTCTCGTTAAACTTTGATGTGAAATAAAGCATCGTCGCACATGTTTAGTAAACATTTAATGAATAAAAATAGGCGAGAGTGTATATACAAATTGGAAAAAGCAAAGCAAAAAGCTCAATGTTTAACTGATAAATTCCGTGATTGTTCAGTTGCTTGTTTCGGCTGTGAAATTTAAAAAGTAATGACCGATAATGAAACAAGTGTCTATTGAAAGAAAATTCGACGATAACCAGGACTTTTTTGATTGTGAACGGATACAAGTGTAGGGCAAATATTCTAATGGGATCTCAGTAAATGGGATTAAGTTGATTAACTTAACGGAGAATGTATAGTTTATGCGTGCGTAAACATGAAACAATGTGTGTGTACACGCTCGCCGACCTACGACAAGGAAATGATTTAAATAAATCGAAGCAAACAATAATAACAAAATTGGAACAACTGATGTGTTTCGTATTTGAAGTTTTGTCGATCCAATCTTGGCGATCTCTGCAATTAATAATAGTTGGCGCCTCTGTTTTCGCGTCCGCACGGATTCAATTGTTGAAATAATTAGCGTGAATTGGAATTGGTGCTGGAATTCGCGCTTGCCACCACCAAAGTACACTCGCACGTATAAATATATATAGATATATATATATAACGTGTATTTTTATTTCATTTTTTTTTTTTTTTTAGAATTGGAGTAGAATTTGGATCACTTACCATTAATGGGGTGTCCCATCGAGGATAGTGCCGTCCTGGCGGTGGCGGCGCTTCGATTTCATTCCCCGCACACACACATCGACGATGACGACGAGTATATTCTATACTTCTTTTATATGTATTCACGTATCTGGAGAAGGGTAAGGAGGATTGAGAGAGCACACGCAGCTCGAGGAGGGATGATGCGGCTGCAAAACTAATTGGGGTTGGTTGACTCGATCGAAGTGGCTGGCTGTTAACTAATGCTCGAACTATAAGGACATAATCATCTTCTTCGCGATTCACTCTTCTCTTTCTGCTCAACTCAATCACTCGGGCGCGCTCGCTGCTGCTGGCCAGCTAAAACTAGGTTTGCGTCACTATGCGACCGACTCTGGTAGGGGGGCCCGCACGGTGCTGCACGCACGCACCTCACAGCCACCGAATTCAGACTATTGCTCGCTGCTGCCGTCGTTGCCCGTCGATGGATCCATGTACTTTGCGTTGCATTCCACACAGCATCTACTACTACTACACCCACGACTTCCGCGCTACCTATCGGAAACATCTTCCATCATCGTCCCAAACCACCAACAGCTCCACCGGGTATACAGCCCAAAACACACCATCTACAATTAGAATATTCTTCTCGTTATTATATTTTCATCATTTTACATTACGAACAATCATCACACACTCATATACATTTAGATTACATATACACACCAAATATACATATATCTTAAACCTAATTACATTGAGATGAAGCGCGACCTTTCGCTTAAAAATCCAGCTTGAGCTTAGACACGCACAGCAAGTGGTCGTAAAAGGAGCAGGAGGCGATGACGATGTCCTCGTCGACGGTGGCGTGGCGCCAGTCCACGCCGTACGCGATTTTCTCGTGGTCGTAGAAGCTTTCGACGACGTTCGGGCGATCCTTGCACTCCAGCACGTGGACCCCACCCAACATGCACGCCGCAAGCAGATGGTTTCCAACGTACGGATCCCATTTCAACCTCCACATTGTGCCAGGCATCTTCGTCTCCCTCAGCGGACTCTTGAAATGTCTCATATCCCATATTTTTACGCTCTCATCGTAACTATATATACAAAGAGAGAAAAAAAAACAGTCAGATTCGATCGTTCAATAATTGAAGTAAATTTTAAAAACCTTCCGCTGGCCACGATGAACTCCAGGAACGGATTGGAATGTATGCAGGTCACGCCTGCCATGTGATTTCGATTCTTGACAACAGGCTCCAGGCCGCTCCTAGCGTCGAACATCAGCAAATACGAATCATCTCCACCTGCAAATGAAAACATTCTAATGAGAATAATAAATTAACAAACAAAACTTGAATTACCTGTGTAAAAAATGTTTGTGTCCCAGTAATAAAAAGCAGCAATCCAAGCCTCAAACTTGTGCGCCTTATATGTCTGAATCTTCCCCAAAACATTAGAGAATGTGTAGTTGTGTGCATATCCATTGGAATCGGATGTTATGATCTTAGGGTTATCCTGTTTCACCCCTGTAGACCAATCCAGAGAAAGCATCAAAGTTTCCTTCCCCTCAGTTTTCGAAGTGTGTGTATCAATAAGCTCCAGCTTCTCATCGGTGAGTTTGTAGATGATCAGAGTGCCCATTGCGTCGACAGCGCCCAAAACCGGAAATCCATTCAAAGCGATGTGACACCACTTCAGATCTAATATAGCCGCCGTTCGTATGCACTGCTTCAACGCCAATTCTTCGCCTTCGAAGCAGAAGAGCATAATGCGTCCGAATCTGGTGTTCCTGGGCGATTCAGCTAATTACAACAATTCATATTATTATTTTTTATAATTTGCGAGTTTGAATGCGAAACTTACGTGGTGCGCACTCGGTCATCAGCTCCTCGAGCTGGTAGTTGGCGCATACGAAGTAGTTGCGGTAGGGCTCGATGGGGCACCATTCCACCGAGTCAGCGTTGTACTCGGTATCATACTTGTGGAGTACCTGAAGATGCCTGGGTGGGTACTTTTGCTTCGTGTTCAAATCCTCGCACATCTCGGATGAAACAAACACCCAAATCAACCAATAGCAACACAAGCGCAGGTTATGTTTTCGATTGTTTCAAACCTGTTGCGCAGTGCTACCAAAACGCGACCGCTCTTCGAACGCGAACAGAAATAATAATAATGATGATGATGATGATGAACGGGCGAACATTTTCGGATGGAAGATCAATAATTGCAACCTTTCGCTGACCTTCCCTAACTGCACATGCACAGTGCGATTTGGGCGTTGTTACCTGACAAATTGCACCAATTGCACACTGAAAGCACTAAAATTATGCGCAAGACGCGCAACCAAAAAACTTAATTGCAACGAAAAACAAACGAAACGATTTTACTTACCAATTGTTATTGCTGAAACAATGACAACGTTTGTTAGAAAATATCGCCAGATTTAAACATTTGAAATAATTTTAAAATTTTCTTTCTTCACGTTGGTAGCGCTTGCGGCTACTTCACGTTTCTTTTGGCACGTGCGGTCGCCGTATTTACATTATTTTAGGTTACTTTTAGTGATTAATTTGACGAGCGAGGATGGATGTTGTAGCTGAAATCTTGGAGAGAACCGCCAAAGATGCGGAGAAATTTAAGCCCATCCACGTTAAGAAACATTTGGAATTGGAGTACGACGTGGGCGCTCTCCTTGCCGTCGACACCAACGATTTGGACGCGAAACTTATCAAGTAAGTCATATTAAATTGCAATTAAAATCACCCACGAAGAAAACACAAATTGATCAATACTCGTTTTCTTGTTTTTAGTAAAGAGAAGAACGGTTACATCAAGAATCTGACGAGGGACAATATTCAGCTGCTCATAAACCAGATATGGGAGTTACCGACGGAGCGCGTGGACGATGCCGTCGTTGTGAAATTACCCAATGCAAAGACAATGCTGCCAAGAGCGATGCCTGTGCCGAAGGAGAAGAGCCTTACTAAATGGGAGACCTTTGCCAAGGAGAAGGGTATCAGGAAGTCGAATAAGGCTAAGGTGCATTGGGATGAGGAGCTGAAGGAATGGATCCCAGAGTACGGTTACAAGAGGGCAGCAGCAGAAAGGGAAAAGGATTGGGTGATTGAGGTTCCTGGAAATGCCGATCCATATGAGGATCAGTTTGCAAAGAAGAAGCAGGCTAAAGTTGAGAGAGTTGCAAAGAACGAGTTCCAGAGATTGAGGAATATTGCCAAAGCCAAGAACATCAAAATCCCCAAGATGGGTGTTGTCAATCCGGACATGGCCAATTCAAAAGATGTAATATCCCCTTTTTCTACTTGTTTCGAAATTGGGTTTAATTGTAAATGTATTGTTGTAGTTGGTGACTGCCATCACGGTTGCCAAATCATCTACGGCCAGTGTTGGAAAATTCCAATCTTCGCTGCCGAAGGAAAAGGAGGCTCGAGGCGTTGCGGATATTACGCCTGGTGCGAAGAGGAAGAGAAAGATGCCGGTCGTTCCGTCGATGCAGGAGAGGAGCGAAAATCTGGCAATCATCGATTCGGTGCTCAACAAGAAGCCGAAACTCGATGTGACCAAGGCGCTCTCCAAGCATCTATACAAAGAGCAAGAGATTTTGTAAGTAGACTACTTTACTAGACTAGAATGTGGGAGGAATTTTCGTTGTTAATGTTTTCTTATTTTTTTTTTGTGCGTGTGTTCAGGCACGAGGAACCTTCGACAAAGAAACCGAGGGCTGGCAAACGCGGAAAGAAGGGCGGACACCCGGTGTCCGCACCGAAGGGTGGAAAGAAGCCGAAGAGCGGCAAGGGCGTTCACAAGGCGTCCGGCAACGTGGGCAGGAAGCGACGTTAAGGTGGACCTATCTCTAAAATAACGTAATTTATCGTCGAAATAGAGACTTGGCGTGTACATAAATTTTTAAGGTAAGTGTAGAGGTTGTCCGGATCGTCGATGATGGAAATGCATATCACTTGTGGTACTCCCATCCGAGCTCGGGGTTCTTGGAGACGGCCATGTAGACGAGCGCACCTCGTCCGGGCATCGGCTTCACCGCGACGTACGTTCTTCTATCGGCGCTCCAACGGCTCATGTAACTCTTCCCCGGCATCTTGTCACCAATGGCCCCGTGCTGCAAACGACAAAAGCAACAAACAATTAATTCCACGTTTCTCTTTCCTCCCACCAGATTACTATTATTAGATGTAAGACGGCAACCACCTTGTCGCTGTACTGCGGATATCCGTGATGGTGCTGCGGGGCGTCGTCGATGCCTTTATGGAGGACGGTCAACAAGTACTTGAAGAACTGGTTGCGGTTCTTTTTCACGCTAGGATCGGTCGACTTCAAATCGCACAACTTCGCAATCCACTTGCTGCAAATCTCGCGATCTGCAAAACAATAACAACAACAAAAACAGTGGTGTTATATTATTATAGCAGGGACTGAATAACAGAAAAGTGATTGATTAAAAATAATAATGCTCTATGCGTATTTCTTAAACCCGCGAGAAATTCGATTTTAGAGTTGTTTTGTATTTAAGTTAGATCATAGATATTCTATTACATTTTCTAATAAATCGATATTACGTATTTTCTCTCGTCGTTTCTTTTCAAATAAATACAAACTAAATACAAACCTTGCTTCCTTTTGAGCTGCACGATGAGATTTTTGGCAAGCTGTAGATTCCTGTTGAACTCCTCGTCGTAACAGTCGATGGCCGGGTTGGAGGTCAAGTTGATGGTTTGCGCTAATGCCATCGTGTACGCAACACACTTGCACTTGAATCTTCGTCAGAAGCCGACACCGACACGCATTTCACCGGAAATTTTCGTCTGACGGCAGTTATAACAAAAGTAAATACATCGTCATGGCGAAAACATCGAAATTATGCATTTCTCAATTTTTGGCAGTCGGTTGTGGTTTTCCCAATTTTAGTCTTTTCTTTTTTTGGTTCCTTTAACTCTTCCGGTTCGTTAATTTTTTGTTTTCGAGAAATTTGCAGTGATGGGCGCGAGCATTCGCAATTTGGGGGCGGCGCCCGATCTCCAGCTGGAGGGGGTTCTGATCCGCCCATTAAAAATACCACCGGATCTGCCGCCGACGGAGGACTGGCACAGAGACATGCCGCCGTCCGACCGCCTCCACTACCATCAGACCCTGAGCAGCGTTCGCCGTTATGCACATTTCAAACCGATCCCGTAAGTTTAATCTGTTTGATCGATGACGAACGCGGCGAGCGTATCAATCAATCGGTTCCAGTGGGATCATCCCGGTGGACGCGCTGGATCTGGTGCTCTGCGCCAAATACGATCAAGGCGTTGACCTCTTCGGCGAGAAGATCGATGTTGTCCTGCAGGGCAGCACCATGGGCACCGATCGGAGGGCAAAGATGCGCAACACCTTGGAGCTGAAGGCGGCCAAGGATGCCATCGGTATAGCTCATCTGGAAGCGGCCAACACAAAGCCGCGTCGATCGCCGTTCTTCAGCGATTTCACCGGCTCCGCCTTCGGACCTGTCGTCCCGCACGACAACTTCCGCAAGGTCAAGGACAATAAGCTCGAGCACAACTACAACAAAGTGAGATGTCGATTATTATGAAAAACAATAATATTGATTGCACTTGCCTCATTCGTTTCGCAGTATCACGTGCTGTACGTGGGCGGCATCTCCGAGAGGCGGCATCCCTGCAACGTGAAGCTCATGAACTCCTCGCACCATTCCCCTCAGACCAACGCCGGCTATTCGCGACAAGATAAGGACGGAAATTCTTATCAGTATTGAATCGTACAACAAATTAACCATTGTATTTATAAGCTTAAATCAAAATATAGTATTTTATTATCAAATAACGCGCTTCTGTATTGTTACCTTTGCTCAAATTCTTAAGAGATTTCCTTTTACCAAAAATAGAAAAAACTAAGTATATTTGCGTAGTTGTATATTATATTAATTGTAAGACCATGACGTAAGCATGATTGCATACGTTAAACGTAAAAGTTTAAAATCTCTAATTACCACTAATTAAGTTTAGCGCTATTCTTATTATTATTATTATTACCGTAAAGTATGTTTTGTTTTGTATTAATTAGTATTTAACAATCAGAGTGTGAACGATTAGCGATCGCACATGAACACCACCTGAAATACAATTATTACACGCGCCTCCCGTTCCGAAACAGCATAAATACATATATGCATACGTAAATAAATAACGCCTGAACCGTCAAAATATATGCAAAATAATTATTTTCCAAAAGATAGTTTCTAAAATTTAATTTCTAGATGGCGCATTGCGTAATCCGTCTAAAGCGTAGGCAATATTAACATTCAACATATTTGTCATTTATATCAATTTATTTACTTTCGTCGCTTGTGCCAAAAATCAGTTCTTCGCTCGATTTCCGGAATGCGAGAACAGCAGGAAACGAGGCCATTTCCGGCAGCATGAGGGATTTCCGCGGCGATAGGGAGGACGCGGGTACGTGTGCTGCAGTGTAGCAGAGTAGAACGTTGAGCAAAACAAAAAAATAATAATAATCCCCAATTAAGAAAAGCGAGCGCAATAATTAATAAAATCGCAAATGCACAAAGAGGGAGATATAGAGAGAGAGAGGAAGGAAACGGCTTTGTAATCGCGAGAAAAACGAGCATAACGATATTAATAATTGAATCGGCGAGTTATGAAATTACTAATTAATTAACATTCGCGTGTACACACGCATTAAATATTAATAAGTCGTATAGCGTATTTTTGTTGTACGTTAATTAAACGACGGTAGGTCGTCCCGCTGGAATCGTTTCTGCGTCCGATCAGGATAATCGAATGCGATTAGAGAACCGTTGATTCTTGAATTTTTGTTTTTTGGTCGAAGTTTCGAAACCTTAAATTGCTTAATTGCCGTTTTTATTGCTACCGCTTTTCGGTCGGTCCACCGTGTTCGTCTTTCCGTTCTACTAAGTTTCCAAAGGAAATAAAATATTTATAAGGGGGGAAGGGAATCTCTATTGCGTCCGTAATTCTCTTAATTGGAGTCCGTTAATTGCTTACCGACGTTGTTGCATTTATTTGTTTATCGTGCGGCACGTACGAATAAGAGGAAGCTCGAAAAAAAAAACTGGTAATTAACGCGCAACGACGACCGCAAGAAATGTTTTATTCATTTGCATTTCGGCGTGCTGGGAATGTCTTCGAAATTGTAACAAATTGTACCGTGATTCGGAAAACTTACGTGTTTGATTCGCACAATCGTTATTTCCATGTCCATTTTCATTTACTGCAAAACAAACAAATACGTTATTTTCATTTGTTAGAAAAACTTTTACACTAATGTTCCTCTTTCTATCTACAACAGGGGAGTTTCTTTTGCAACTTTTACCTTGTCTAAACAGCAATTAAAACCGATTACATCCAGGTTTACGACTTGAGCATTCGCGTTCCGAAAGCCACCGCGAAAAACGCGTGCGTCTGGCCCATAAAACAAAAGGATTATTTTATTTTCTCGAAGTAAAAAAGGATCCGACAGACCGCTGCGCTGCGGCGATGATATTTATTAGCGCTGGAAAGTTCATTGGCGCAAACATCGACCATGACCAATTAAGAAACGCTCCGAGACGAGCGCACAACAAACGTAACTAACCTAAACAACCGGTTAAGTGCATTTTCTAATAGCGCATTTTCGATGATCATGAAAAATGAACGCAAAGTATAGAATTCTTTGTAGATAATGAATGCGTGATAGGATGGGCAATGTTTCAGAGATGGATGGATCGAGGATGAGTAGAAATTACCTGCGCGAGATGGAGGAGAAAATTTTCCACGTAAAGATGAAAACCAATCGGTTTCCGGATGAGCTGCTGCGGCAACTGAGCGAGCACGAGCGTATGCAGGGTGGTCGGAAAACGGAAATCTCGGACCGGAAGAGGAAGCCGCGCGGCTCCGAGCACCTCTTCAACGCTGACTACAATTTTCGCGGATCGAATTACTCCACTCTGGGAAAATCGCTGCTGGAGAGCATCCGCACGAGGGTGTTCGGATTTAAACCACTGGAAAATAAATACGACGAAGGTAATATTATTGTTTTCAGCAATTTTCAAGTTGTTGTATAATGTGTGTGTGTGTGCGCGTGCAGGCGAATGGAAATGTGATAGCAGAAACATGGATGAATTGAGGCTACCGAAGGAGACGAGACACGCTGTCCAGCAGCACGGGTCCAGAATGTGCCTGAATTGCACCAGGAAATCAAGGAATATGAAGAACTCGGAGGTGCAGACGAGTCCCATCAATTCCGTGACGAGAATTGGGATGGCAAAGGAGAGGAGACCAGCGATTCCGTGTCCATTGAATCTTCTCTGCGATCGGGGTATTCATCTGGGAAAATGCGAGCCGAACGTGCAAAGGAAGATCCATTCACCGCCGGCCTGCGATCAGAGCTGCACCTGCAGAAAAAGTCTTTGTTAATACAGAAGATTTAAAACTGTCAGATAACTCTCACCTGCTCATTTTTCAGGTGGAATTATATCGAAACATCCGGGGAAGGCGGAAAAGGTTCCGAACGCAAATGTCGAGCTCAGCGAGAAAACGTCCCTGGAAACTATCCTGAAGCTGATGGAGCCGCTGTCCATCGTCAACTCCGAGTATCCACCTCCAAAATCGCCGAAGCGTAAGTGAAATTGCATAGGTCCGTCTAAAACAAATGAAGAGTCATCTGGTGGTGATGGTGGTGTTTGTTACGCATTGGCGATATTCGTTAATTTTCCATTCGGTTTGCGTTACAAGCGTTCCATCTCTTGTAATATTCATGGGTGTTCTGGAATGAGAAGAGCGATAGAGAAAGAGAGGTGCCCGAGGTGCGAATGGACATTATGTGTGTGGCATAGATGCATGTTTGTACGTATGTTAATGCGGGGCCTTTATTTTTCGAGTTTAGCGATTGGAAACTTCTCCTATGTCCGCCACGCTCTGGTTTGCAGGAATCAGAACAATTTCTTCTTCTCGGATCTTCCGCTGCGATCTTTTGATACGCACACGCATTATTAATGTTTCGAAACAAGATTAAATTGTAGCCTAATTGCCCCTTTTGCATATCATTTGCGAAGTATTTAATAACGATTTAAATTGTATTCAATTTCGATCGATCAATTAAATCAAATTCAGAGCACAGCACGTAACGCTGCTGCCGTGATTTGACAATTTTATCGAATCGGTCGCATGGAAACGGTACACATTGACAAGGATTGATCAATCGAAACAAACGAGAGAATATAGTAGAAACAAACGAAATCGAACGCAAACAATTGAATGCAAAACTAAACAATCGAGAGAGGACTAATCGATAAGTCGCGCGATAATTGGTGCGCGTTTCGTGAGTGGCCGTCGACGATTCGAACGCGGAAACTGACAATGAAACAAACGAATGTGTTGTCCTCAGCGACAAATAACCACGGCAGCAGCAGCAACAACAAACAAATAAACAATAGACCGATCGATATATGTGCGTACATATTTTATGCATGCAGTAATTCGTGATTATCGTTCCCGTCGTGCGCTTTTGTGGATCGAACACTTAGTGTTTATTGCATTTCCTAATCCCATTTAATTTCTTCAGTTTATCAATAGTACATTTTCAATCGACAAAAATTCTCTTTGAATTTGAATCAAATTATGAAAAGTTACACTTGGAGATGAAGTCAAATGATGAAAGCATGCCTTTTGTTTGGTGAGGTCGTCTGTTTTTTGTTTGTTTGAATTTTCGGTGGTTCTCCGATTATTTTCAATTGGTGGGATCGAACGGGGCGAGACGCCCCCACTTTTGTTACGGCGTTGTCGTATAAGAGGACGAGTCCTGGCGAGGAAGCGCGCAGTTTCAGTCGCGATCCGCATCTGGTTTGGTGTGTTTGGTCTTCGCTTCTTCGGCTCTTCATCTGGTAAAGAAAAGAGAAAAAAGTATTGAAAAGAAGATTTTTTTTCGGACGAAGAGAGAGAGTGCGCGAGTGAAGAACACACAATAACACAACCCCTTCTCATCCATACAGAAAACGTTACCCGTTTTTTTTTTGGCAACAATTCAATTAACATAGCAGAAGAAGAAAAGTTACCAGAGACACGAAGCGGCAAGGAACGTTACGAAATTGATTTAATATTTGAATTTCCGGTGAGTGATTTGGGTTATTTTCAGTTTGGTATGAAGAACGTAGAAACTAGTTGAAATGGGAATCAAATTGGAATTGGTAAAAAAAAATAGGATAATGTAAAAACGATAAGATAGTCGTGCCCGCATTTTTAGATATTTCGAGTGTATCTTTTGTTTTCTTTCTCCAAAAGGATGTTGATGATTCACGCTGCTGGATATTCCATCCACCTCCACCCTATACACAAAGAGTCTCCCTTTTTCACCCTTGCATGTCGAGTGTGCATTCGTACATTTCCTCTCTCTCTCTCTTTCTTCTCTATATATATTTTGTTCGCTTGGTGTACGTGTGTTTCGGGCGTGTGAGTCAGAGAGCCAAAGCCCCCTCGACCGTGAAACGGGAAATTTTCCTAGACCTTCTTTGCATTTCATGAATTTGATCGCGATACACTTGGTGCATTTGTATATAGAAAAATTGTGCTTCCTAATATTACTTTTTGTTTGTTGGTTTGCGGATTGCCGGTGAAGATAACGCGCGCGCTTTGGTAAACGTAACTTCGGTTCGGCCACAGTGACTAAGCGCGATAAGTGAGACGCGAAACCGCGAAGTAATTAATTCAATTGGATGCATTTTAGTAGACTCGACTCGCCGCTGCAATTTAAGCAATTAGCCTCGGAGCAGTCTGGATTTGAGTAATTAAATGTTTCCGAGATTCACTCCCTTCAAGCAATCGATACTCTCTCGTTTTCTTTTTCTTTTCATTTTTGCATATGAATATATATATATATGTTGTTGTTATCGCTCAATGCTCCTTCTATTCGCTCCTATTGTTTGTTCGCCTCCCTCTGATGGATTACGAATGCAAAATTCAGTCTATACGTTATCGCCCGTTGCTGCCTCGCTTATCGTCGTTTTCGACTCCATTTACCAACAGCACAAACGCGCGATTGTTCGTCCCGGTTATCAACTACTCTTCGCCACTTTCGTGATGATTATAATGTAATCTGTGCTCGGTAATAATAGATCGCTTTTTCTTTCTATCTATCGGTGGGAGTAGAGAATTTATCGGAAGAGGTCGTCGTCGTGTGTGGCGTGGAGTCTTCGATTTTTCTGCTGCTGCCGCAACGTTCAACGCCCTCGCGGTGCCCCGGGCTCTTACCCTCAAGGTCGCAGCTTTATCCGCGCACTCCTCCACTCTCCCCCGATGGGGGAAACGAACGAAGAAAGACCAAGAGAAATGGAAAAGTACGGAGAGCGAACGGGCGAGATGCGATCCTACAATTTCTATATTTGCATCTCTTCTCATCTCTTGTCCTGATTTATTTTTAAAGCGAGTCTCGAAAACGCGGTGGATGATGCGTCTAAGTTTAAAAACTGAAAATAGAAGAAATATTACTGCTTCCAACCCTTAAAATATACATATTTATATGCCTTACTTTATCTCAATCCATATTTCGTTTCCACTAAGTTTGCTCTCGATATTCCCCTGTGCAAACAAAATGCACACGTTAAATAAATTGAGATGAATTTCTTCTTTACGGATTATTAATTACCTAGGAAACGATTGCGGTGCACCAATAAGGAGACGAGTAATCAAATTTGATTTGAATGTCCGCTCCTAATTGGCGTCGGCATCTGTCTGCTCAAAATTAATCAAATGGATTAGAAAACATGAGAGCTCGTGCGAAATGGATGTTTCGTACATCTGTGTTTATCGATTTATACCAATCACACCTACTAGTCCAATATCGTTGCGGAAAGAAGTCTAAAAGTTATTACGATATTAACTTTCCATTTATTTGATCGGCTCGGATAATTAAAGTTAATTAAATGCCAACTCGTTGGCAAATTTTATTGATTTTCACGTTTTCATTTCCGCCGATGATCGTTTACTTTCCAATCGTTTAAATTAGATCAGCATTTCTAATTGTAAAATAAAAGTTTTTAAACATTTTATGAATCGGTTCAAGCGAAATTCCCCTAACGTATTTCGCTGTTCTTTACCTGGGGGAGATCCGACGGCGTTGCCGTGGAAACCTCGTTGCGTGGCGACTCGGCCAGGCGTTTTGTTATTGACCTAGCCCGATGTGCCATGGCTATATCATCATACCACACCATGCCAAGCCAGGCGTTGTTTGGCCTTTCTCGCCCGATCCCTCCACTCCTTTAATCTCCTCACCCTCTTTCCCGCTTCGCTTGCCTTGTTCTGCCATATTGGTGGCATCAATGCAATGGTTACTGCGGGCTGCTGCTGCTGTTTCTGGCCGTGCCTTTGGAACGCGCTCACACTCGCATTCAAGACGCCGCAGCAGGAAACGGTTTGAATATTGATTCAGTTTAGGCCTCTTTCGCATTTGAATACAATACCCTAACAGCCTGTGCGCGCGCCCTCATCATCATCCTTCGCCTCCTCCAACCGATCCCACCGTGTGAATTGGAAAAGTACGAACTTGAAGTTCCATTTTTTTTTTCATGCTCGTTATTACATTCCAGAATTGCGCTTGCTACAAACAACGAAATATTATTAAAGTACGTAAATTGCAATAAAATATTTCCTGATTCAATTGAAATTTAAAGTAACATCTAAATTTAATGCCTGCATAACTGTTAATAATGTTTATGCCAATAAAAATAATACAAATACTATGTTTTTATTCTTCTTCTCAACGCAAGTCGTCTCTCATTGTTCCCGTTCAATTAAATTTGAGAGTTACTGTTAGGTAAAGACGTTACGTACGTACAATAAAAGTAAATGAAGAGATTAAACCCGAAACCGAATTCAAATTCAATAAAAATTCTTGTAATCATAACTGTACTCATCATAACATCTCCTCTCTCATTCTCTTCCATTTCTTATTTCGTACTTATTCTCCCCGGTTGCCATTCCATGTGAACGCAAGACGGATATGCCCGTTGCCACTTAATCGACGAACAAAAGCTTACCATAATAAGAATGCGAGTGGCAACAATAATGGATGGAAGTTTTCGCGTTCCCAAAAATAATTGGAATTAATCCTCTATCGCTAATTAGATACAGACGAAACGGAGGAAGACGCTTGATTTTCTGCACGAATTCACACGATATTCGCGATTCCGATCATCTTAATTACCAGCAATCGTAAATTTAATCGAATTTAAAAAAGATCAACTTCGCTCCATAAGATCGTTAGCAATTATCATCGTTTCAATGGTAAACTATTATGGAATTTTCGGAATACAACTTAATTGATAATCTCCAAGACAGATTAAAAGTTGTATGTTCTTGAGTAGATATTGGTTGTTTTTGCGAATGCGAAACTTCTGAAATTCCATACCATTTGTGGTTTGGAATTGTGTACGTATGTGCGAAAGCGAGAGAAAACGTTTCTTCGTGAAGGGGAAAAATAATATTGTCGCCACATGTTTCCGGCGACGCTAACCCGAATGCAAATGGATCGAATGCGATAGACCCAAGGTCGAAGCTGCCGAACATCGAGGAAAAATGTTTAGGATAATTGTAGTTAAATCTATAGAAGAGGGTGAGAAATGAAGAGGTGTCAAATGGCTATCTCTGAATGGATGAACAGAGTGAATGGTCGTCGAGCGTGGTGGGTGGACGGTTTCCGTTTTGGGTGTACTCTCGCTTTCGTTCACCCTTGTCTCGCCATAGCCACACATAGCAGACATACAGGCAACCCTCCTCTTTCACCACCACTAACACCCACCAAACCAGCCTTGTTATTGATTTCGAATGCCAGACGGAACCCGATTCACACCCACCCAATCCCGAAATTCGTGGCTCCAGAAATGTGGAATTTAATTTTCCGACCGACAGAATCCGCTGCTACTGTCCGTTCATCTAGTGCAATGTGGGAGATTCGAAAGGCTCGACGATTGCGGTTTCTGCACAGTGGGAAGGGTGGAAGGAAATCAATCGTGGATTGAAATTTAATTTTCCTGCGGTCTACCGCATAGCAGACAATACAGAAAGGCCGGAGGTGGTCGGCTTGTTGTTGTTGCTGATGAGAAGAGAGAATCCCTCGTTTTCTTCATCCTATTTTCAAACGAGGCTTTTCAATTGAAATAAAGGAAAATAAATAGAAGAAATTGTTGCGCGCAGACGATGACAATGCCGAATGAGAAAGGCGGAGAGACGCGTATGTACGTGACTGCGGACTATGCTCATTGTCATCATCGAAAGAAAAGAATTTCTCCCATTTTCCATGCTTTTTGATTACGCTCTTCGTAGCACTCTTTGAACATTAATGGTGCAGTCGTAAATTGCACGAGTCTTCTCATTTTGTCACGGAAACACGTAGAAAGTTGTTTCGCATTTTGCTAAAATCTATGCTTTAATTTTGTTGCAGATCAAACTAGAATGAACGGTATGAACGGACACGCGAACGGCGAGTTGAACGGTTGCGGCGGGGACATCATCACCCAGAACCAGCAGAAGGGATGCTGGACCATTGGGTTGATCAATTCGAAATTTAGGTACCTCACCGCCGAGACCTTCGGGTTTAAGATCAACGCGAACGGTACTTCACTAAAGAAGAAGCAGATCTGGACTTTGGAGCCGGAGAATGCAAACGGTAGCGACAGCATGATCTACTTGCGCTCTCACCTGGACAAGTACTTGGCCGTCGATTCCTTCGGCAATGTAACCTGCGAGATCGAGGAGAAGGAGCCGGGCTGCAAGTTCCAGATCACCGTCTCCGAAGACGGAAGCGGTCGCTGGGCTCTGAAGAACGTGGTGCGCGGTTACTTCCTAGGATCCACTTCCGACAAGCTCACCTGCACCGCGAAGGTGCCCACCGATGCCGAATTCTGGCATATCCATCTGGCAGCCAGGCCGCAGGTAAATCCGTCAATCCACTACCACTTGCATTGAATGTTGAAAAATCAATTTTGGTTATTAGGTTAACTTGAGGAGTGTTGGAAGAAAGAGGTTCGCTCACCTGTCCGAAAACCTGGATGAGATCCAGGTGGACGCCAACATTCCGTGGGGGGAGGACACTCTGTTCACCCTCGAGTTCCGTTTGGACGAGTCCGGCAAGTACGCCATCCATACCTGCAACAACAAATACCTGTCGATGCAGGGAAAGCTGGTGGAGGCCTGCAACAAGGACTGCCTCTTCTCCGCCGAGTACCACAGCGGGCAGTTGGCGCTTCGTGACAGGAACGGCACCTACTTGAGCCCCATCGGCTCCAAGGCCGTGCTCAAGTCGCGCTCCAACACCGTCACCAAGGACGAGCTCTTCTCCTTGGAGGATTCGCTGCCTCAGGCTAGTTTCGTGGCATCACTCAACTCGCGCTTCGTCTCCGTCAAGCAAGGTAAGTCAGCTGTCGCACCTGCAAATTACAACTTCACGAAATACAAGTTATTCCTGATTTCTCTAAAACAAACATTCTTCACCATCAATTGGTCTTTGCGAATTACCACCTTTGTTTCGTAAAATTAAAAAAAAAAACAACAACAACTTGCAAGGCAACAACAAAAGGGTAATTAAGATTTCGCGCGAGTGATTAATTAAAATGCGAATCGTCTGCCTCCTCGCCTCTTCCTTCCTTTCATTTCGCACACTTGCAGACGCCGTTGCCGATCCTTTCGACCTCCGCCGCATCGGGCAATTAAGTTCTGAATTAATTTGCCGCAGCGGGTGAAAAATTGGTACGTATCTGCTTTAGTTGTCTGTGTGTGCTCGCACACACATAAACACGTATGATTTCGCAAACATTAATTGCTTAATTGATGAGTGCGAATTCAGTTAATTTAATGCTAAGTGCGAGCGAGCAGACTAGGAAGTAATCAGAATGTACCGTTTCTTGCAACTATTTTCGCACTTTCGCGCAATTTATATTGCAACATCCATATCCATCGAGTCCACTGCCTCAAGATGTTTAATTCGACGACAGATTAATCGCCTGAAAAAAAAAACAACATTAATATGAAATCCACTCGTTCATTTGTGTTTCTGTTTCTACCGTTCATTTTTTTTGTGGGTCATATATTTGCTCCTTTGGAGGTCAGTGCGAAGAAGAAATGACGATATAATGCTGTTATTGTCGATGTGTTGGTCGCTGCGATGATGATGATGATGCTGCTGGCTGCATTGGAGCAGATGCGATTTGTCGTCGCTCCGCAGCTGACGCTCGTAATGAACGAACGGAGACGGGGGCCGCGCCTCGCGGCCTCCTTTTTCACTGGCAATGATTCTTTCCTCCTTATTAATTCCACGATCTTGTGCGATAATAATGCACGTCCATCAAAATAAATAAATCCGATAAATTATTCATTCGTCGCGCCGCAGATGAGAAGAGCCGGATAGAAAAAGCCAATACAAATTCTAAACGTTCACTCGTTGATCCGCAAGTCAGCCCGTTATTCCTAATATGCAATCATATTTAGTTTCTCGTATGTGTGCAGTATGAGTAAACCTTACTTTTTTTCTTTATTTGTTAACTTTAATCAACAGAAAGTTTTTATATTGTACATCAAGCGGAACTTAGTCATCGATCAATTACCAATTATAATCATTTGAAACAAGTTTATAAAAAAAAACATTTGGATTAAGTCTCCACTTAAGAAGTATAATTTCAGAGGTTTTTTTTTCCTCATCGGTAGATGATTATGATTGATGATGAGCGATTGGAAAAGGACTTACAATCTTTCGCTCCATTATCCACTCTAATGAGGTTCTCTTTCATCGTTATTTTTTCTCTACTCTCGTTACCTCCGCTGAATGCAATTTCCTTGTAAACGTCACTTCGAGATGCGGGCAATTCGCGGAGGGAATCGATTTGCACAGTCAAGCGAAGAGTAGTTGCCTGCAGCATCTACCGAGGACCGAACCTCTCGTCCTCCCATCTCATCTGCTGTTGGACATAAAATCAACATTTATCATTTCGTTATGCCATTTAATTTCTTCTTGAAATTAAATACGATTGCACTCAAAGACCCCGAAGCTGATTCGAATTGCACGCGGATAAACTATCAATTTCAATGCGCATTTTCCATTAGGTCAAAGCCTTTGGATTCCTCGAGTTGTATTTGGCGAAGAGGTTGTTATTATTTCAGAAAGTTGAAGCGTTGCAATCGTTTCAATGGTATTACGTGTAGCCATTGTGTTGATAATCGTTTTATTCCCTTGCGAGAAATCTTTGGCTGCAAAGAAGATGGAACAAAAAATAGAAACTTTAATCCCGTCTGGGCGTCCGGACATCTGGTTTTCGTCACCCACGCGTTTTTCAAATCAGAATATCTAATATTTTCGTCGTCGTCGTCCCTTGTCTGGGGGAGTGCGAAGGAAAGCGACGGAAAGGGAAGCCTGAAAAGAGGCGATACGTGACTAGAATGTGTATATCACACACACACAAACACACTCACATTATATTCAAGAAAAGAAAAAAAAAACAGGAAAATAGAGAGAAAGAAAGAAAGAAATAAGGAGGAGCTCCCACACACAAGGCGCATGAGATTTCCTCGAGTTGTGGAAACGCCGTGCTTTCGTTCGCTCATTCTTCTTTGCGGATGGTGCTATTCGTACACCTCACAAAACTGGTTGTGAACTTGCAGCGAACCCGAAAGGGAAGGAATGGAAACAAACGTACCGCTCCTTTCTACTCTCCATTCCCCTCGCCATGTCCTACCACTGCTACTCCTCTGTCGCATAACGGCAGCAGAGAAGAGCATCGCGAAACGAAAGTAAAAATTCTATTGCGAGCGAGCATCATAAAGAACTCGACAGCGAGCCTTGTTTGCAATAAGCAGAGTGAAAAGAAGTCTGCGTGAACGACATAAGAATGGATAGCTACGGAAACCAACAACACGCAAAAAAATAATTAGATGAATCGCGAAAGGATTTTTGTGCCTGCATGTAAAACGCTCCTCGCTGTTTTGCCCTTTTATATTTCTACCATATTAAAGGAAAAGCAATTGTTCTGTATTACGTTCTGTTCTTGCATTTCATTCCTATAATTGCCTTATAAAAGTAATAATTTTCAAGTATCTACAAAATATATGATTTACGAAGATCGAGTTACCTCTGGTTAAATGGTCGTTGTTGTCATGGTAATCCAATCAATAAGAATATGGCCTTCGGGCTGCCTTTCCTTCCTCCATCCGTAATAACAATAATGATAATCATCAATTCGGTTGCATCGTGTTTCTTTCGAGGTGTACGTCTCACGTCCTCCTCCTCGTCATCCGACATCCGCCGGAAACGGAATCTATAAATTACGAATAACAAATAAACGAATGAAAATAAAAACAAAACGTCGTCGCATTGAATTCGTTTAGAATACAATCGAATTTGAATTGTTGCTGCCAACCGTTATTTATTGTTTTCGATGAGAAAGGATGGGGATTTTCGCAGGGCGCGGTTGGTTTTGGGGATGATGACCGAAATGGAAATGTCAAATTCGAATATTGAATTGTTTTGCATATTATGTCCGTAATTGCCCTTGGAAATCGAATCGCTTATTCGCATTTTGATTTAGGGTCTGATATTAGTTGATGATGGATTGTAATTAACTTACGTGGATTGATGCAGGGGGGCAGAAAGGAAGAGAAAGGATAGCGACGAAGGACTCTCAATGGTGCGTCATTTGTTATAGTTTATTGGTGTTGTTGTCGATCTGGGTTTGCAACTGCAACTGCCAAATGATTGATTGTTGAAGGGAGAGAAAATCGTTTAGTTTTTGTTTCCACGCTTGTTCAAACATGGATTTTACTACAATAACAGCAAGAAGAACAAACATAAAAATGTAAACAAATAGTTGTAACGAAAATAGAGCGTCGAGTTGAGAATGTGCGAGAAGCGTTGTTCTCACCGGAAATTTTGTTAGTTACAAAACTACAAAAATTGCGTCGAACATCGTTCGTTTAGGACGGATTTCCACATAGGAATGCAGTGTGTGTGTGTGTGAGAGAGAGAAGTGGAGGAAGGAACATGTGTCGGTCGGTGAGAGGAATTCCCGTTGCCGTTTTGTTTTGCTTTTGAAAATCACAGGTGGCCGGGGCCAACGTGTAACGGGATGCGCGCAAATTGATTTTACAAGAGAACACATCTCCGACTTTCTATCCATCTATTTTTATTTATTTATTTGATGCGTTTCTTTGCAGGAGTCGACGTGACCGCCAACCAGGACGAGATCTCAGACCACGAGACTTTCCAGCTGGAGTTCGATTGGTCGACGAAGAGATGGTACATTCGCACCATGCAGGACAAGTACTGGACGCTCGAGACGGGCGGCGGCATTCAGGCCTCCGGTGATAAGAGATCGTCGAACGCGCTCTTCGAGCTGGACTGGCAGAAGGACGGATCGCTGGCGTTCCGCGCCAACAACGGTCGCTACGTGATCACCAAGAGGTCGGGCCATTTGTACGCCACTGCAGAGACCATCGAGGACAACTGCAAGTACTTCTTCTACCTCATCAACCGTCCCATACTGGTGCTCAAATGCGAGCAGGGCTTCGTCGGCTACAAAGCTGCCAACAACTCCAAGCTCGAGTGCAACAAGGCGAGCTACGAGTGCATCCAGGTGGAGAGGGGCGACAAGGGAGTGGTGCACTTCAAAGGTACGAAGAAGACGATATTCCTGATAATTGTGTTGCCTGATTCGAGCTCTGATTTGTTTCTTCTTGTTGCAGGTCAAAGCGGAAAGTACTGGCACGTGGACAGCGAAGGCGTCACCGCCGATTCCGACGTCCAGGAGGGTTTCTACCTGGAGCTGAGGGAGCCGACGAGGTTGTGCATCAAGAGCCTCCAAGGAAACTACCTGACGGCCAGCAAAAACGGCGTCTTCCGTCTGGGCGATACCGCCATAGAAAACGCCACCCAATGGGAATACTAGAAACACACAAACAAACAAAATCAGATCAATAACAAGAAGCAGAAACAATTTTTTTTGTTTAGGAGCCGAACTATCCACTACATATTTATTTATTATTATAACTATTTACTATTATTTAATATTTCCGCTGCCTCAAATGAAGAGAGGAAAAAAAAAGAAAGAAAGAAAGAAACGTGCAGAGAAGAGAAGAGAGCGCGTGGAACGAACGAACATATTTATTTTCGCGCTTCGCTCATCTTCCTATCGCTATTGTTTATTTATTTTAAGTACTTACGTAATAATAATATGTGTATCGCAGAGCAGAAAGGGGAAAAGTAAAGAGAAAAGGAAGCGCATTACGTACTCTATTGCATCATGATTATTGTCGTAGCGATTTTGTGATCGAAAAGTGGCGGTTACTTAGCAACAGAATGATTTCGCAAACTTGATTTTAAACTCTGTTCTTTTCTTTTTTAATCGAAGGAACAATTGAAGATGCGTACCCAAGATGGATGCGCAGGATCTTCGCAAGCCAAAAACTGCCAACATTATTCAACAATGAAACAACGTACACGCATAATGCATGCATATACAGTATAATAAAGAGAATATGCGTTGTATGGAGAAATCTCATTATTATTTTTGTTTGTTGTTTTTGTATGTAACTAACTCGGTACACTCTCTTATTTATACATATATAACTTTTTAACGGAATAAACAAAAATACACGAAACAATTTTTCATTTTGTACATACTTTATAATATTATAATATGAAGCGATTGTTGTGTGTATTTCAAGTCGACCGTGTATTTTTGTAATTCTATTATTACGATTATTAATTACTACTACTACTACCATAGGTATATTTCTTATATTTTTTTGTGTGTGTATCCAGAACTATTGCATTTATAAAAGGGAAGGAATTATCAATCCTTTCGCGAAAGCAAGAGAGATGATTATTTTTTAATTTAATTTTTTATTTACATATCTCCTAGTGCGTAAGTTTCTATACTATATTATACATATACACAGTTATCGTTACTTTCTTTTTACTTGTTCCTTTCTTTGCATGTACGCATTAATACACGCTAATTACATACATATAAATGTGTAATGATATAACCGAACACTTTTGTAATTTTATACATACAAGGAAGATATATTAATAAAAAAAAAAATGAGTGCAGAAAGATAATGAAAACTAATTACATATACATATATGAAACAAAAAAAGATTGGTTTCTTAATAATAAACACATACACATATATAGGAGACTATGGGAATCAGAAAGGAATAAAAATATGTAACGTGTTCTTTTTTTATGTACGATATTTAACGAGTAAATAAACAAATTGATATTATTTTGATTAATTAAACCCAACATACCCTGCATTTACATGAATAACTTTGTTGGTTGCTATCGAATTTTTTATATTTATGGTTGCTAACAAACATGTTTTCTATATTGTTGATAGGCACTATTTATGGTTGCTATGGACCAGTGTACCAGTGAAGAGAAATTTGCTGGGATTTGGAAAACAGTAGGGATCACTTCCATTATTTATGGTATCAACAATTATTTGAAAGCATCAGCCAAATATTTGCTCGTATCTTAGATAAAACTTTACTCGTTCTATTTTCCGCTCTATTTGTTTAATTCCGATTATTTCTGTATGTATGTCTGTCTGTCTATTTATTTTTTCGAGCGAGTTATTAAATCTGAATGAAGTCGGAAAAGTCACCCATTCCAGAATCAAAATGCATCCAGAACGGCGGGAGGACGACACCTCGCGCTTCCTCTACTTCTGCGTGGCGACCAGTAAGTAATAGTTGTAACAGTTGCCATAGCAATCTGATGTAATGCGTGTTTTGAAGTAAATCTGGCGTCGTTCACCAGCGGCACTGCGTACGCGTGGTCCTCGCCTTCGATCCCTCGTCTTCACGTGGAGCTGGAGCATCCACCGGACACGACGGAGGAATCGCTGATTGCCTCCTTACTCGCCGTCGGCTCGATTTTCAGTCCGTTCCTCGCCTTCGTCTCGGATTTGATAGGCAGAAGAAAGGCGGTCATCCTCGCAACCGTTCCCATCTACCTGAGCTTCCTGCTGATCGCGTTCGGAACGCAAGTGTGGTGTTTCTTTCTTGCGAGATTCCTATGCGGCTTTTCCATTGGCTGGTACTTCGTGATCATCCCTAATTACGTGGCCGAGATCTCCGAGAAGCACAACCGTGGACGGATGAGCTGCTTCCTGGTGCTGAACATCACCTTGGGTAACCTGCTGATCTACTGTATGGGACCGTACCTTTCTTTGGCCGCATCCAGCTTCATTTGTCTCATAGCTCCGACCCTGCTGATCTGCTTAATGCTCAAGTACATCCCGGAGAGTCCCTACTATTTAATGACAGTAGATCAGAAATTGGAAGCGGAAGATTCGTTGCGGAAGCTGCGCGGCGTTAGCAACGTGCTGCAGGAGTCCGAAGATATCCAGAAGGGAATCAAGGCGACGTCGCAATCCCGAATGACCGATCTCTTCCGCAAACGCAGATTAATTAAATGCTTGCTGATAACCATCGGTTTGGTGACTTTTCAGCAGTTCTCGGGCGTCAACGCGATTCTCTTCTACTTGCAAACTGTCTTCCTAGCAACCGGAAGCGAACTGCAACCGGAAATATCTTCAATCATAGTCGCCGTAGTGCAATTCTCCAGTTCGACCATAACGCCGTTCCTCGTCGATCGTTTAGGCCGAAAGTTTCTGCTCTACGTCTCCGGCATGGGAACGCTCATATCTCTCATAACACTCGGCCTATTCTTCTACCTGAAATCCAACGATTATTCCGTGGAATCCCTCAACCTGATGCCCATCCTCTCATTAATGTTCTTCATATTTTCGTACACCGTCGGATTCGGCCCGATGCCGTTCACCATTCTCGGCGAAATCTTCCCGCAAAACGTGAAATCCGCCGCATCCACCTTAACGGTCAGCATCTCCTCGTTCTTCACATTCACCACCACCCTTTTCTTTCCGTATCTCTTGGAGCTGGTAGGTTTCGGTATCTCCATGTGGCTCTTCGCCGCTTTCTGCTTTATCAGTTTATTCTTCACGTACTTCTTCGTACCTGAAACGAAAGGCAAAAGTTTACAAGAAATCCAGAAAATGCTCCATATGTAAACGCAAAACATTTTCATCTATCAATAAACCTATTTATAATATTTTACAATTGCTGTAGTTTAAAATGTGCTGCATCTATAACGAATTACTTAATCCTGCTTTAATCCATCGACTGTTAAACCTTTGTTGACTTGCAAATCCTCTTTGAAACTTGACGATTACTGAAGATTATATAGTAAAATTTGTAATTAATCGATTCCGTAATTTAGTAACAAATAATTTAACTAGGCTTAACTTTGCGTTAGACGCGCTCGTGACGTGACGTTAATGTTGGAAAGAAAAATTGCGCAAATCTTTGCTCGTGCATTAAATAAATGCTCGGTGCGGTCGTAAAACGAATGTTTGCTCGATTTAAATAAATTACGTGGAGAGCATTAAGCCGAGCGCGATTAAGATCTGGAGATCAGTTGTTTGCACGTCGAATATTTCGGGGGGACAGATTCAACAAACAAAAATAATGTATAAATAATCAAATGGGATAAAAACGCGCCACACGTCAGTCATTCCGAGCCCAAAGGGAAATTAAAAGCAAAGCTGCATCTTCAACGATTCATGATGGACGAAAAGAAAGGTGGTAACGGGATGTTGCTTTTCATCTCGGTGGTGGCTGGTAAGTGAATAACTGTTTGCATTGCTTAGCAACTGACGTTGTTCTGTTGCTAGTTAATTTGGCTTCGTTCACCATGGGAACGGGATTCGGATGGACGTCTCCTTCGGTGCCGAAGCTGAACGGCTTCGAGGATGCCGAGCTTGGTGAGCCGATCACCTCCACCGAAGAGCTCTTTCTAGGTTCGCTGATTGCCATAGGAGGAATCTTCAGTCCTCCGTTGTCGGGCATCGCCGCCGATGCCATCGGAAGGAAATGGACTCTCCTCGCGTTAACAGTACCGATTTTGGTTTCCTATCTGATCATAGCTTTCGCCCGGGACATCTGGTGGTTCTTCGTGGCTCGTTTCTTGGCCGGATTCTCTGCGGGAACGTACTACGCGGTCATTCCGAATTACGTGGCGGAAATTTCGGAGGTTTCGAATCGCGGCGCCTACAGCTGCTTTCAGGCCGTCAACGTACCGCTGGGAGTGCTCATAACGTACGCGGTCGGACCGTTTTTGAATTTGCAGAACAGCAGTTTCGTGTATTTGGTAGCACCGATCCTGTTCATCGCACTTTTCGGCTTCTTCATCCCCGAAAGTCCATACTTCCTGCTGACCAAGAACAAGGACGTCGAGGCGAGAGACGCTTTAGCCAAATTGAGGGGAAAGAGGAAGGAGGACGTGGAGAAGGAACTGATCGAGATGACCGAAACTTTGAACGAATCGAATTCGGCTACGAGCATCCGCGAAATGCTCAAGTCCAGAGTTCTAGTTAAAGGTTTATCGATAACTCTGGGTCTGGTGTTCTTCCAGCAGTTCTCGGGCATCAACGTGCTGCTCTTTTACATGCAGACTATCTTTGATGCTACGGGAAGCACCATGCCTGGGCAGCATAGTTCGATGATCATTGCAGCAGTGCAGATTTCCGGCGCTCTTCTCACTTCGGCGGTCGTTGATAAATTGGGTCGTCGTTTGCTCCTCATCGTCTCGTGCATAGGGACGACGGTATCCTTGATCGCGCTCGGGGCCTTCTTCCACCTGAAGGACGATCATCAGGATGTCTCCGAGCTGGGTTGGCTGCCTATAGTCAGCCTCATCCTGTACATGATTTCCTACGGCGTCGGTCTCGGACCGATCGCCTTCACCGTCCTCGGCGAGATCTTCCCGCAGAACGCGAAGGCAACGGCCTCCACCCTCACCATTTCCATCTGCTTTTTCCTCACCTTCGTCACGACCGCCCTCTTTCCCTATCTGATGGACGTCATCGGCAAAGCCTACACGTTTTACATCATTGCCGCATTCTGCTTTTGCGGCCTCTTCTTCGTCTACTTCGTTGTACCTGAAACTAAGGGAAAAACTTTCAGCGAAATCCAGAAAATGATCGCAGCCTAAATATTTACATCTATCTTTTATAAAGATATATAATACGATTAACATTACAGTTGATATTTATTACTAAACATTTATTTAAAAATAAACTTTATTGTTATTTAGCAACATAGTTTACGAATAAATTATATACTACCTTGCCACTGATTTGATAGTAGCTAATATAGAAATAAGTTTGTTGGCTTCAATATCACTATTTAACATATATTAAGGCAAATTTATTTAAATATTTCAGTTTATACGTAACAACCAGTTCAATAAAATCCAATATCTCCGATTCGGTCGATACGTACATACTACGACTCATCTTTCATTCATCCGGAGGAATTATTATTATTCTCTAATAAAAAAAAGGAAATATTATATAAATGACTTAACAAACGTTTTATGGCCGTGGCGATAAGGAAATTCACGAAAACAACAAACGAAATAAAAAAATTGTCTAGCTCAATGATCCGTAATAAATAGATCATTGGGCAAAGTGCGAAAAATCAATTCAAAGTTTGGATTAATTAATCAAATAATTTAGAAAATTATTTGATTAATTAATTTACAATTTTCCTTTCCATATTTCTTTTTCAAACAAATATAATTGAATGCAAACTCTCGATATGCCAATATTTGTTTATTACCTTTATCTCTCATCCTTTACTGCAGGGGTAATAAATGTAGAAACTCTGGTTGAAGGTTTTGTTTTGTTTGGAATTCTTGCTATTTCCTGTGCATACAATAATATAGTTTATGATTCTTGTATATAATTGTTTTTTTCGTCATTTCGGTCGATTGAGGAATGTTTGTTGCCCTCCTGAAGAAGGTTTAGGTTTAGACAGGGTAAGGTGTGTGTATATATTTCTAATTTTGGGCACGCGATGATTGTTCCGTTTCTTATCTGGTCGAGTCGTAAAGCGCGAGTATAAAAATGAAAAAAAAGTTGGATATTGTTCATTTTTAATGTGCGGCCATCGCGATGGCCCCGAAGAGGCAAACGTTGTTCCTGTACTTCTCGACATGCATCGGTAATGATTTGATTTGCATGATGTTTTTCATTTTTTTTTTCCTATTTTGTTTCTTACTCATTTTTACTTTACTTGCAGTCAATCTGATGACGTTCTCGGCGATCGTGTCGTTCACTTGGTCGGCCACCAGCATTCCGCGCCTCAACGGCAGCAAAGAACCTGAGAATAATCCTCTGGAAGAGCCGATCGGTTTCAAGGAGGAATCTCTGATTGCCTCCCTGTATTTCGTGGGAGCGATGCTCGGTCCCTTCCTGGCGGGTTTCGTCGCCGTAAAGTTCGGTAGGAAGTTGACCATCATCCTATTCACGGTGCCGACCTTGATCAGTTTTCTGATGAAGGCATTCGGCACCACCGTCGAGGTGCTCTACATGGGCAGATTCTTCGGCGGAATCTCCGGAGGAACTGTTCTAACAATAATACCTCTGTATACGGCCGAGATCTCGGAGCCGCACAACAGAGGCATCCTCGGCGCCCTCATCGGACTCTTCTCCACTTTGGGAAACCTGTACGGATACAGCGTGGGCGCTTACACCTCCATCGAAACTTTCTCCCTCACCGGCATCGTCTTTCCCGTTATACTCTTTGCGGTGATGATATTCTTCATCCCAGAAACTCCTTACTATTGGATTTCCAGGGGCAAAGAGGACGAAGCGGTTAAGTCTCTGAGGAAGTTGCGCACCGGAGATCAGAAATCAATCGATTTGGAGATCGAGCAGATCAAGCGTACAATCGAGCAGAGCGAAAGAGACAGGGGACATTTCATGGACATCTTCAAGTCGAAAGCGTCGCGACGCAGTCTGATGATAACGTTGGTGGGTAACGGTATCCAGCAGTTCTCTGGCATCTTCGCCATCCAAATGTATATGCATCAGATTTTCTTGGCCGCCGGCAGCAATTTGGAACCGGAAGTGTGCTCGATCATTCTCGGTGCGGTGAGAGTGGCTGCATACGTGATCGCAGTGTTCGCGGTGGACAGATACGGTCGTCGCTTCCTGCTGATGGAATCTTCGATCGGCACATGCATCTCTCTAACCGCGATCGGTATCTTCTTCTACTTGCAGACATTGGGTTACGACGTGGAGGTCATCTCCTGGCTCCCGCTCGTCGGTCTCATCTGCTTCGATCTGAGCTACAATACGGGCATCGGCTGCATCCCGGTGATACAGATCAGCGAATTGTTTCCCGAACATCTCAAGGGCATAGCTTCGGTCATAGTGATCACCTTCTGCTCTATCCTTTCATTCCTCATCACCCTAATGTTTCCCTACATGGAGGCCGCAATCGGAATGGGCCCCAGCTTCTGGGTGTTCGCTTCCAGCGGCCTCATCGGTGCCTTCTTCACATACTACGTTGTACCTGAAACCAAGGGCAAGACACTCTACGACATACAAATCATGCTCAGCAAGTGAACGAACGGCCTCAATTAAACAAATAAAATCGCGTGCCTTCAATTTAATGATAATCAAATCATAATTTATATACTCATATTATATTAATATACTCGTAAAAATAGACATAATAAATAATATTTATTAATCAGTACAGCAGCGAGTGTTATGTGTAAATATTTTTTGCGCCTTCCAAAAATACGTTAATCCTTATCTAACGGACGCAGCAATAAACTTGCTCTTATCGACACCTTCAAAAATAAAATAAAAACTTAAACCTATCTTTCCTGCAATTAACTAATTTCACCTAATCTTCAATGCAATAAAAACCGAATTGAAAAATGTAATCGATGATCACACATTCCCTTTGTTTTCCACTATACACTAAAACATTATAATTATTATCAATTAGATAATCTGAATTGGTTTCGGATGGGAGAGTAAGACTTGCCTTCAATAATTGTTAATAACATTTGAGTGGATTGATCATATATATATTTTCATAGTTTTCCTAATAATCTTATAAATATACACCTGTGTTTTGATTGAATGTGATTGTGCTGGTAACAATCTAGTATTGTGTGAAAACGCCGTTTCCTACTTTACGGTATTTGAATGGTCGTCTGCGATTCCGGGCGCTAAAACAAAATGCAATCATTGAAATCCCCTCTGGCTCGTCGTTGCCGATATGCGCGTGATTTTAATAAAATGAACACTCACCAGACGCTCCTGAAGAAGACGGTGCTTTGTGTGGGTGCAGCTCCGGAAGCTGTCAAAGAGGAAGACTCCACGCTCTCCAAGTAAACGTCGAAGAAGGAGCAGAGGTATCGCAATTGAACGGCGAGCAGCCAACCGGCGCTGCGCTCGTTCGTCTCCCAGCCCAAATTCAAAGCCCTCTCCATGTCCTTTAAACGAAAAAAAGTTAAATGAGAACGAGTTTCAATTGAATCGATGGAAATGCTCTTCTTACCCTGATATCGTCCGAATTGTTGGCGCTCTGTTCGCCGTTAGATTTGATGGTGAGCAGGAATAGCGGTGCTCTGATTGGGTACGTGTTTTTGATGACGATGGAGGCGTTCAGGGTGGACTTCTGCCTGATCACGATTGCCGAGTAGAAGAGGTCGTTGGCGTTCGCCATCTCTTCCTCGACCAGTTTCACAGAGTTCGGGGTTTCGGTGCAGAACCTCGCAAAGCTCATAGGAGCAAACTTGGTGAGGACGGACGTCGCCGTCTTCGGATGCTCCACCTCGCTCGGTATCGCTGGGATAAAGTTCTGCTCCAGCTGCTGCAGTTGCTCGGCGAGCGCGTACCTCGCGTCCAGTCTGCTCCTCAGCGACTTCAGCACAGACTCCACGTAACTGGGACTCACCTTGTTGGTAAGTTTACAACCCTGCACACAAAAAAAAAGAAATTAACATTTAGATTCAGATACAAGTGAAATAGAACTAACTGGTTTCGTCATAAATTCCAATCCGCACAACTTGTGAGCCCATCCATAGGCAAAGCCGATCTTCTGGATGAGCGACTCGAACGAGCCCAAGTTAACCTTATCCAATTGGTACTGGTTCTTCGAGTTGGGGCTTTCCTTTCCGGTGTCCCCATCGAAGATCTCGTTCAGAATACCCTCACCCGACAACACTTCTTTCGCGCAATTTCCTGCAATTACAATCAGCATAATCAAACATTAAATTTCTAATTAAATTATAATAAATACCGGTGATTTTCGAAGGGATTTCAACGTGCGAGGTGACCGTAATGATCTTCAGTTGCACCCTATACATGAACTTGATCTTCAGCTGCGGTCCACCGTTGGGCACGTCCATTGTAATCTCAATGGAAAGAGGATGAGGCTCGAGCATCTTCCGTTTCTTCTCCTCCATCTTATCGATCAACGAAGCTTTTCTGTGCCTCCTCTTCTTACCCTCCAGAGCCTCAGGTTCCTGAAAAACCCAAAAATTAACTAACGTTAAATAACTAAATCGATGACTTCACCTCCAACGAATCAGCGTCAGAGTCTTCAACGAGATTCAAACGACTCGCGTTGAACTGCAGTGCCTCCTCCTGATCCCCAACGATTTCAATAGTGATTCTCGAATCTGCAATATTCGTTATATTTAAATAAAAACATTTCCATTACGTTTAAAACACAACTCACCGATAACTTTGTATCCCTCGCCGTTGTAGTAGAGCAAATAGAGTTCATCTGGCAACAAACCTGCCATCTTATGCTCGTTCCTCGTTTTCTCCAGAGGCAATCCCAACAACTCCTGCAGCGGTTTCGTTGCCTCTATAATATTGGACAACGTCGGTCCCAAAGCGTCCAATTTCTCTTTGCGACTCACTATATCCTTGCCCAATTGTCTCTTCTCGTTATCCAGCGTATCGCACAGTTTGGAAAGTTTGATCCTCTGCTGCAACTCATGCTCCAGCATCGCCAGATGCAGCTCATGTCTCAAGTTATTGTCAGCAGTTTGCACCTAATAATATATTTTTTTTAATTACAACTTTAATGTCATAAAGAAAGTGAATAAAAACATACCTCCGTAAATTTGCTGACAACCTCTTCAGGGGCAACCTTTAAGAAATCTTCTGTAGAAATCAATTGAATATCCTCATCCTTTGATCTAAATACAAAATAATAATTGATAAAAATATGTGGTTATAGAAATTAAAAGGGAAACTTACTTGTATTGCCTGCATTTTTCAAATTCAGAGCACAAATGGGCAAGCTCGTACAGTAAATTTTGGAACTGGAGATTGATGCTATCCAATTTTTGCTTCTCTTGATTCAACTGTTCCCTCGCCATTGACATCCTAACCTTCTCCAGGCGATTCAATTTTTTCAGCAGAACTATTTTCAAGCAGGCTTCCTTCCTTTTGAGCATAATAAAACTTCTATTCTGTAAAAAAATAATAAGCCATTTGGAATTATTGTTATTTGCTTAAGTTCATAAACTCACCTTCTTCTCACACTTTGCTTTGTAGATATCAGCAAGCAGTTGTCTAATATCCGAGCATGTTTCCAAATATAGTCCAGCATCTTTCTCGGCAGACCTTTGGGATGCTTCCTTTTCTTCAAAACTCACAGCTTTCTGTAAACAACGACAATAACATATATATATATATACAATTTCAATAAGTTTGTTTCGCACGAATCGAGTGAAACTAACCTTATAAATATCGCAGCTCGCATCGAACTCGCTATTCTTGTTCGGTTTCTTCTTGCTCTGTGCCCCATCTTTCACCATTTTCGTACGGTCTTTCCCACAGAAATCACGAAAACTTTTAAAATATTTATGTGGTCGACAAAGAACCGTAAACTAAACATAACCCCAAAAACAAAGTTTATATACTGTTTTTATTTTTGCAAGTTGTTCTGCGGTTGGTAACAGTTGTTTAGTTCATAGGCGTAGAATACAGGGGTTTCTTCTAAATTATCTTAAATTGTTTTACAATTAATTAGTCTGAAAATAAAGAAAAACTGAGGAAAAATGTGTAAAATCATTTATTCTATTACCTTTTTCTTTTTAAGATGTATTCATAACAATATTGTTATAAAAGAATTTCGTTTATTATAATTAAAATTAGTAAATAATTAATTATAGCATATTAAAAATGCTTAAAGCAAATAGTCATTTACAAAGTGTTAATTACACCGATTTCACTTTGCACGGGAAGTTTCCTTCGGTTAATTGCAAGTTAATTGCGCCAGTATATAAAGGATTGAAGTGAATAATTATTTCCGAGTACTCAAAAAGCTTTCAGAATGAGGATTCCCTATTTCCTGCTGGTGCTGACCATCTTCGTTGTCGTCGTCATCTGCGATGCCAAGAAACACAAAGACAAGAGCGGTTGTCACGGTTGCAATAACCATCATGGCGGTAACCATCATGGTGGAAATTACCATGGCGGTAACCATCATGGCGGAAATTACCATGGCAATAAACATCATGGAGGCTATCATCATAGTAAGTCACATAACGATTACCATAATTTGATTTTAAATTAAATGAATTTTATTGTGCAGAACGTGACGTCAGCTCTCAGGATGAACCATCACCGAAACCCATCGTTGTTGTAGACATCTCAGTTCCGAAGCAAACGGCCCACGGTAACGCCATCGCCAAACGCAGGAGTCCTCCGTCCTTCGGGAAGATGAATCCAAAATCGAAAGGCCAAGTGGTACCCATTAAATCGCTGATTGGAATACCGAAACCAACTTTGAAACCCATTGTTGAACATGTTTCTCTTACGAAACAAAATTTTGGACCCATCGTTGGAACCTTAACTAAAGCCTAAAATATAAATATGTTTGTTTCATCGTTTATTAATCATTAAAATAAATACAAATATTTTGTTGAAACTGTATGAATTTCTTTCTTCTGTTCACCCATAATTACATTTTCTGCGTTCGAATAGAACTTTTATTAATGCGTGAAAAAGTAATCAAATTTGCAATGAAGTTATATTATTATTATTAAGAAACAAATCTGTCAGATTTTGCTAAACAATTGACAAATTAAGTTTTCCGCAAATAACAAAAATATTTGACAAATAATTAAAAATGCGTTATGTTTTTGAGGTGAATCGCTTGAAAACCTTCAAAATTCGTAAATGAATCATCAATTACAAACTTTTGAGCGTTTTTTTTTGTGAATAAACTAGTTCCAGGTAGAAGTAATGGCAGAAAGGTTTTCTCCATTTCTTCATACACCGGTTGCTTCATTGTTTTTTTTTGTGTAATATATTAGGCTTAATAATCGGAACAACATAATTAAAAATGCATCCAACGAGTTGGGGATTTCTCGAGATTATCACCAATTGCAGAAGATACCGGGAAACCTGTCCAACGTCTCAACTATATAACATCAAGCCGCTGCGAAGAATGTCATCAAACCGTCTACCAACTTCATCGAACCCACATCCACTTTGGAGATCAACAGGAAAACGAAGATGAAGATCGCCGTGGTTTTCGCCGTCTGCTTCTTCGGAGCTCATTCCAATCCCGTACCGCGTAAGTGCAATCTCTAGTTTCTAATTTACATTAATTTGATAATTGACATCATTTAGTTATGGTTTTAAGTAACTTGTCAATTATATTTGTCATTTTTACTTGTCACATGTCCATCACGTCTTTGTCAAACTGACGTCTGTGTGTTAAATTGTTTGCAGAATTCGGTGGTCTTGGACAAGTTTTCACTGGCAGGTTTCCTTTTGGGTCCTCCCACCCGGGTGGGTTTATCAGCGGCATATTCGGTGGCAATAAGAATGCAGGTATGAACTATTAACGGGTATCAATATCGACTATTCTGATTTCTTTGATATTTATTCTTTAGGTTTCGACTTTGGCTCAATCGTTCCTAATGTTGGTGTATTTGGTGGAAATACTGGATCATCTGCCGGTTCAACTGCTGGAGCTTTCTCCGGATCAAACGGAGGCGGAATTGGTGGACATTCTGGATCATCCTCCGGCTCAAATGCTGGAACTTTCTCTGGATCGAACAAAGGAGTATTTGGAGATGAATCTGGATCAAATGCTGGTGCTTTCTCTGGATCAATCGGAGACGGAATAAGTGGACATTCTGGATCAACTTCTGGTTCAAATGCTGGACCTCTCTCTGGATCTATTGGTGGTGGATTTGGAGGACAATCTACATCAGCTTCGTGGGCAAATTCTGGAGCTTCATCTGGACCTATCGGTGGTGGATTTGGAGGTCAATCAGGATCAGCTTCGGGATCAAATTCTGGAGCTTTATCTGGATCTATCGGTGGTGGATTTGGAGGACAATCTGGATCAGCATCGGGATCAAATTCTGGAGCGTTCTCTGGATCTAACGGTGGTGGATTTGGAGGTCAATCAGGATCAGCTGCGGGATCAAATTCTGGAACTTTATCTGGATCTATCGGTGGTGGATTTGGAGGAAAATCTGGATTAGCTTCGGGATCAAATTCTGGAGCTTTATCTGGATCTATCGGTGGTGGATATGGAGGACAATCTGGAACAGCTTCGGGATCAAATTCTGGAGCGTTCTCTGGATCTAACGACGGAGGATTTGGAGGTCAATCAGGATCAGCTTCTGGATCAAATTCCGGAGCTTTATCTGGATCTATCGGTGGTGGATTTGGAGGACAATCTGGATCAGCTTCGGGATCAAATTCTGGAACTTTATCTGGATCTATCGGTGGTGGATTTGGAGGACAATCAGGATCAGCATCGGGATCAAATTCTGGAGTGTTCTCTGGAGCGAACGACGGAGGATTTGGTGGTCAATCAGGATCAGCTTCGGGATCAAATTCTGGAGCTTTATTTGGTTCTATTGGTGGTGGATTTGGTGGAAAATCTGGATCAGCTTCGGGATCAAATTCTGGAGCTTTAGTTGGATCTATCGGTGGTGGATTTGGAGGACAATCTGGATCAGCTTCGGGATCAAATTCTGGAGCTTTTTCTGGATCTAACGGTGGTGGATTTGGAGGTCAATCAGGATCAGCTTCGGGATCAAATTCTGGAGCTTTATCTGGATCTATCGGTGGTGGATTTGGAGGACAATCTGGATCAGCTTCGGGATCAAATTCTGGAGCGTTCTCTGGATCGAACGTTGGTGGATTTGGAGGTCAATCAGGATCAGCTTCGGGATCAAATTCTGGAGCTTTATCTGGATCTATCGGTGGTGGATTTGGAGGACAATCTGGATCAACTTCCGGATCGTCTTCAGGTGCTTTCTCTGGATCATCTGGTGCTCAGTCAGGTTCCAGTTCGGGATCGTTCTCTGGATCAGGTTCAAGTTCATTTTCTGGAAGAAATCCGGGATATCTGAGGAGTCATCACTTTTCGTCTTCTGAGGAGAGTTCGAGCGCCTCTTCGGAGGAAAACTTTGATTCGCATTCTGGAGGTCATCACAATTCAAATTATTATGATCACGATGATGTTGGTGCCCATCACCATTCTGCTAATCACGATAATGTTGGTGCCCATCATCATTGTGTTAATCACGATGATGATGGTGCCCATCATCACGAACATTCGAATTCCGGATCCCAATCTGGTTTCTTCTCTGACTCTTCGTCGGGAACAACTTCAGGAAGTCATAGCGGTTCCAGCTCTCACTCCGCCGCTCAGGCCTCTTCTAATTCCGGCTCCAAACACGAATATCATACGGACTACTAACAAACATAAAATATAATAATGCAACAACTATAAAAGTGTAATTGGGAGAAAAAAAATCAACAACTAATAGTTATATTATGGTGCGCTTTAGATAAATAAACTTTACAATTGATTCGCCGAAGCAAATGATAATATAATATGTGCATTTCTTACTTTTTTTTCCAATTTCTCTATCAAAAATTCAACAATGGCGTTTATCTAAATTGCCGGGGCAATAACGTCAACGCCGATCGCTATTTAAAACGCACGCGCCCCCTCCACGTTTCCATTGGTTACCAGAAGATGCGTCCGCCGAGACCGGAAACGATGTTCCTCTATTTCACGACATGCGTCGGTGAGCAATTTAATTGTAAATAAAAGTTAATTCACTGTTCAACATTTAGTTTAACATTCCGCAGTGAATTTGATGAGTTTTTCGGCGACCATCGGCTTGACTTGGACGTCTTCGGCGATTCCCAGATTGCGGAGGTCAGATGATTCGAATCCTTTGGGGAGAGATATTACGGCGGACGAAGAATCGTTGCTCGGATCTCTGTATATAGTTGGATCTATCGTTGGGCCGTTCCTGGCAAGTCCCATCACCTCGCGTCTGGGTCGAAAGTTGACCATGGTTATATTCACGTTACCAACTATCGCTTCTTTCCTGCTGGAGGCCTTCGTCGATGAGATGTCTCTGTATTATTTGGCGAGAGTGCTGGGTGGATTGACCGGTGGCTGCATTTACACGACGATCCCGATTTACGTTGCGGAGATTAGCGAGAGCTCAAACCGCGGCGCGTTGGCCGCCTTCTTCGGCATCTTCGGAACGCTAGGTAATCTGTTCTCTTACGCTCTCGGTACTTACGTGGACATCAAGATGTTCTCGCTGATTTCTCTGATACCGCCGACGTTGATGATCGCGTGCTTGCTGGGTTGCGTGCCGGAAACACCCTATCATCTTGTTGCTAAGGGCGATGATGAAGGAGCGATGCGCGTGTTGCGTAAATTCAGGGGCAAAGAGTGCGATGCGCACGGTGAGTTGGTGCAGATCAAAAAGGCTTTCGAGTGCAAGCAGGAGCGAGTCGGATTTGGAGAGTTGATCCGGGATTCGAAGAAAGCGTTGATCATCGCCGTCGTCGGAAGCAGTCTGCAGCAGTTCACCGGGATCTACGCCATACAGATCTACTTGCAGCCGATCTTCGAGATGGCTCCGGACGGTCTCGATCCGGGCGTAGCGACGATCGTTATAGGCGTCGCCAAAGTAATCACCTTCCTCCTCACCGTGCTGACGGTGGACAGACTCGGACGACGTCGTCTGCTGCTCACCTCCTCCATCGGTGTCTTCGTATCCCTCGGCAGTTTGGGCACATTCTTCCTGCTGAAAACCGAACATGTGCCCTGGTTTCCGGTCGCGTGTCTCGTCGCCTTCGTCGTCGCCTTCAACTTCGGCATGGGAAGCGTTCCGCTGATCCTGCTGGGCGAGCTGTTCCCGCCAAGATTCAAATCTCCTGCTGCCGTCCTCGCCGTGACCGTCTCCCAACTTCTCGCCTTCCTCATCACCTTCGCCTTTCCGCTACTGGTCCGCTCCATCGGTATCGGCTCCTGCTTCTGGATATTCGCGGCGAGCGGTTTGCTCTGCTTCGCCTTCACCTACATCCTCATTCCCGAAACCAAGGGGAAGACTTTGTTGCAGATCCAAGAACTGCTGCATTCCGAAAAGAAAACCATTACTTAATCGCAACAACATCCATTCATTTCACCTTGACACTCTCTCCATTCTCTCACCGCTCTCCACCTCCACCTCCACCGGTTGCTCCGTTTTCGCGTATCGTGCCGGAGGGAGGTGGGGTTCAATCTGCAGCCGTGCACCAAATCACGGCCGCCTGCGCCGCAAATGAATGAACTATCATCATCTAGTGTGCTGCGGTTACCCTACCCAACAAGAACGCGTCGCGACGCCCGAACGAACGACGCCACCGCCGCATCATCATCATCCAAAAAACGAAAACGAAACGAAACAACAAAATCGGATATATTCTATTGCGAATCAGGTAAATCCAAATCTCGTGATTCCTAGAAATTTTACTAAACAAGTTATTTCGCATAATTCGATAATCAATAATCGAATTGTATCCATATACATTTGAATAATGTAACATAATTTAATGAAAATTTTATCAAGGTGTGTATATAAAAACCCGTAGATATTTATGTACTTTTCGCGATCGTAAAGTGATAATTGTTTTGTAATAAAACAAAAGTTATTGTCAATAATATAATATAATAATAAAGGTTAATATTTAATCGTTTATATAACAATCTGTGTTACGAAATACGTGTTTACTATTCGTCTTTTAAGTAAGAGTAACTTTAGTCGACGAACCAAAAAAAAAAAAAAACTGACAGATGTCTGATGTTAATTAAAATTTCAATTAAAATGAACATATTTTATCATTATTAAAAGAAATTATAATTATTTAAAAATGACCATGTAATATTTTTGTGTTGACTAATTTTCTGTAAAAGGCGATATCGTTCGTTTAGACTTCTTTTTTTTTTTTTTTCGTGGGTTGGGTGTAATTGCAAAATTCGTGACTAAATACGAAAAACCCGAAGGAAAAAGAGTGTTACGAAACTGTCTCATTAATTTAATGTGGACTGCACGAAATTAGTTACAAAACGAGAAGTGAATCATAATTACGACTGCTCCGCCCCGAAACGAACAGGAGCACAAAAGTTTCGCAAATATCTTTCGATTTTCAACGATTATCCGGTCCCCTTCCTATATATTCCGAAATATTAATTAACCGGAGGTCAAACACACACACACACAAATTACAATCGAATTTCATTCATTCATTCATTCATTCTCGGCGCGCTTAACTAACTTACTATTTTCTTTTTCACAAAAAAAAAAAATGATGAGCATGATGAAATACGATTGTCTAAAAATTAACAAGTTTCGCTTAATTAGAGTGCGAAAAACGTGCACGGATCAAAGGAGGCTTTTTAAGAACATCGCACTCGCGCATCGCAACGAAACAAAAGAGCGAACGTAATATAGATTTACGTCATTCGCGAAATTTGTTTGCGCGCGGCAAACTTTAGGTACAAAACAAAGTTTGCAAAAAAAAAAAAGAAACAAAACAAACTCTTATATTAACTTTGTTGCAGGTTTCCCGGAAAACGCGGGCATCGATTTATGTGGTTCCAGGAGATCGCGCTCTGCTTGTGAGTAAAAAGAGTACACCTATTTTACCTAAGGAATGCGAAGAACTAAACGATCTAAAAAAAGGCATGGAAAGCAAATCTCAACGTGCGAAATTAATTTGAACGAATTGAAGCTATTTTTACGGCGTTTCCGCCGCTAAATATAACGTTACCCTCGAGAAATGTAACGCTTCCATCATCTTGACACCTGTCACTTCCGACGATTCACGTGACTTTTTGTTTTCAAACACCTATCAACAATAAGTGTTTCGTTTCAATTAGCGCAACGCAATGTGATTTGATTTGATGAATATCCGATATAATTATTAAAATGACATAAACTAACCAGTCAAACATCTTTTTCATCAAATTGAAAAATAAAAGAGAAACAAAAGCGTTAGATTTAAATGTCAGTCTAATCATTTCTTGGCTCTCTAGATTTGCGCTAAAAATGAAGCAGTTAATAAATACGTGGCGATCCATTAAAACATAATTAGATTCGTTTCAGTTTTAATTTCGTATATTTTATGGCTCGTTTCAGAGCTGATTTATTGCGCACTCTCATATTTAACGTGACGTTTATTTAGATTCGTTTGCGTTTATTTGGTTTTGAAGATCAAATTTACTAAGAGTTTCACCTCTATTAGCACCATATTAAAGTTAGCACGAAAAGTTATTTTTAGTTTTTTTTTTTTTAAGTTTATTCAATTCATTATCGTCCTTACCTTCGATTTTGGTTTGTTTTTTCAGTTATCTTCAAAGTTTTGACGTCTTTCGAGATATTTCAGTAATTAAGATTGATTAAATGCCGAGATGGAAATTTCGCTTCCGCCGGAAAATCTATAATGTCAAAGGGCCGTACTTTCGATCGATCGTAAATTTGATTACGTCTGGGTTTTCTCTCTCTCTCTCTCTCTTGACAATGCACGTAATTTGGAGCATCGTTTATTATGTTGCGGGTATCCAGGTCCGTTGCCATGGCGACGTTAATTTTCATCCGTCAAGGAGGTTCGGAATAGATTCGAGAGATGGATTGATGGAAATGTGCATTTTTGCACGTAAAATGTCGCTTTGGTTGTTATATAACCCGTACGCGGCGATCTCTAGGTTACGCACGCCGGTGACGGCGATTTGGGTCACAGACGGCGAGGCCGAAATGATTATAACACTTTTTTTTCTCTTCTTTTTCATGTTTTTTTTTTCTTCTTTCGAAGGTCGATCATCTTGTGGTCAGCGAGCCGGAGCTGCGTGGCCGTCGTCCCCGGCGCCGGGCTCTGTCCGGATGTCGACGGATGCCGACGCCTTGACGACTGCAGGGGATGCCTCGTCTGCAGGGGCGTCGTCGACTCGGACCCCGATCTGATCCTCCCCAACATCACGTCGCTGCGTCTCTGCCAGTACGAGAACACCACCTTGTACCTGAACAACATTCTCAGAAGGTTGCCGCGAGTGGAGAACATCACCGTCACCTTCAGCAATTTCACCTATCTCAACGGCCCCACCAAAGAAAATTGGATTAAAGTATGCCATCACCATCAAACTATTCGACATAATAAACGTCAGGGTTGCGTTCTTTCTTTCAGAGTCTGATCATCAACAATTCGTCGCTTCGCCGCATCCCCGACAATCTCTTCTCGCACCTCAAGAATTTGCAGTTTCTCGATCTGCGGAACAACACATTAGACAAGTTGCCGGTTTTCGTGAAACAGTCGCCAAATTTGAAGGAAATCTACTTCGCAGGTGACGACGACCATCTTCGTTTTCATTAATTCATTTGTTTTGGATTCATTTTCGTGATTTTTCGGCGACGACCTCTAATTATATCTTCCAGTTCAGTCCGTTCGTTCGTTCGTTCGTTCTAAATTTACAGACGATATTCTTATTCCGTCCGCCCACCCTTGACAAATTTATTATTGATCCTCCCATTTGTTTCCCGTTATAAACCGGCCTCTGCCCACTTTATTACCCTGATTTACGACTCTCTTATTATTTAAAAAAATGTGTTAAAATGTGTTTCTCGCAGTTAAATTCTGTTTATGAAAAACAGGAAACAAATGGAATTGCTCGAAGAACATGGACTGGGCGTTGCGGCTGAACAGGACGCTGGTCAAGGATTTAGGCAACATGAGTTGCGTGGGCGCTAAATACAACGATAAACCGGTGCTGCCGATCGCCAAATTCCTGCTGGTAACAGGTAGCCAATCTTGAAAAGAGAAACCCCTAAACTTTGACGTTTTTTTTTCTCTCTTTTCTTTTTCTTTCATTCGATTCGCAGAATTCGCAGACCAATTGCCCGTCGTACTGCGAATGCGCCGTGATTAACGTCTTCTGGGATTTCTCTGATAGGTTGCAGCGCGTCGTCGAGGCGAACTGCTCCAATAGGGGCATCGAAGAGCTTCCGGTTTTGCTGCCGAACTTTACGAAGATACTGCGCGTGGACAGGAACGCAATCAGCGATTTGTCTCCGCTCATAACTAATAAGATTTACGAGGGAGTGCTCGATCTCTATTTGGACCACAACGAGGTGGAGAGCATCGAAGAGCTGGAAGGGACGCATTGGTTCTCCAATTTCCGGGTTCTTTCGCTCAACGGCAACAAACTCACTCAGGTTAGGCAATCAATGAAACGTTCGTCTAAATTAAGTTACGTAATTTATGTGTCTTCAGTTGCCTACGTACGCGCTTGAGAATTCGCTGCGACAGAACCCGAACATGCCGGATGCTGTGCGAATGCATCTCGGGGGAAATCCGTGGAGATGCGATTGCGTCTTCACGCCCGGTTTCCAGGAGATTTTGATGAAATACGAGAAGCAGATCAGAGATTTAGATGAAGTCAAATGCTCGTACGTGGAGGGAGACGAGAATTCTCTACTTCCGGTTAGCTACCATTACACACTTAATTCACTTTCAATTAATTACCAAATTTCAGATACTTAAATTGTCGAGAAGTTCGGTGTGTCGTTTGCCCAACGAATACTCGATGAGGGCACTGGATCTGCTCAACATTATTCTGGCCAGCTTAATTGTGCTAGTCTTAAGCAAATTGGCCTACGACTATTATTATTTTAAGAGAACCGGAAGGCTTCCGTGGATTGTCACGAAGATGCCCTAGATTAAATTATAAAAGTTTCGTTTTTTGTTTGTTATTATTTTTATTTTTCTCCCGAATATTTAACGAATATTTTACGTCAGCAAGGCCTCGGATTCCCCTAAAACAAGTGAAGCGCATGACAAAAGGTGAGTTAAACCATCTGCCACGTCATCGATTACGTATGGTTTTCATCAGGTTTTGCTCGGTTATCTTCTTGACCCGTTCGACGACGTCGTTCGTCATCGACTCCAAATTGTTCAGTTCATCCAAATCGCACGCCAAAGTCTCGATGAACGGAAGCAAATTTTCCAAATTGATCGCCGGATTCCCATCACTGGATCAATAATCAAAGTTAATAATTAATTGAAATCATTGATAAGGAAGCAGCGAACCCTTCGTTCACTACAAATTCTTCGATTTCATCATCATCGCTAGTATCGTTATCGCTTTGCTCGCCGTCCGCTATGAATAGATTTATGTTTTCCAGAAGAGAATTGATGTCGCATTGGATGTTATCCAATTCGATTTGGTTATTATCTGAAACGTTCCCTAAGAAATATTAATAAAAGTGAACGAACAAAAAAAAACCAATAAAACTCATCACCGGAATCTGAATGAACGGTATCCGCCATTTGTGCGTGCGCAATTGGTTCATCGTCCACCATCGTTGTGTCCGCAGCCAATCGCGCATCTTCTACTCCCTCATTGGCCATTTCCGACATTTCCCTATGACTCGAGCCGAACGCAAAAACCCCGCAAACCGCCACGATTGCACCTGTCAAACTACGAATTTTTCACTCATTGGTTAGCAGACGTGTTACTCCCATATCGTTGTTGCCAAGGTGGTTAGAACATTTCAATAATGATTGCAATTTTTGTTTTCAAAATGTATTTTGTATCAAATATAATGTTAAAATTGTTAGTTCAAATCAGGTTGCGATTTCGGCAATCTCGTAGACGTTTCCGTAATCGGCCATCATCGTTCTCAGGCTCTCCTGTCCCAGATGCGTCTCTTTGTGCGGCGGTGCAGAAACTCTAATGGATTGAATTAATTGCATTTCTTTGTTTGCTTTTCCTTCTTTTTTTTTTAATTTACCTGTGGAAAGTGTCTATCGCTCTGCAGAGCACTTCTATTCCTTTGTCCACCTCCTGCTTCTCCATGTACTCGAAACCTGCGACGTACTGTTCCTCGCAGATCTTCATCTGCATCACGTTGTCCGTCATGGACACCTTCTTCTTGCACCTGGGGCATTTCATGTTCTCGTTGGGAATCGGCAGAGTGAATAGGTACGTGCATTTCTTCGTTGGGCATCTAAATCGTAAATTTCGTTTACTATTATCGCTGATATTATTAAGGCTTGAGATGACGCACCTGACTCTTCTGCTCGAGTTACCCAATCCGTCGATCATGGGCCAATCCTGGTTGCAGGCCTGACAACCGCACGGGAACCAATAACGACCCGAAAGCGATTTCTGTCTATCAGCCAAGGTTCGTCTGGTGAAGATGGGTCCGTAATTCTCGGCGATCAATTCGCCGGGGTTTAGAGGTCTCAACGCGTTAATCACAATGTTCTTTCCGACGAAGTGTCTAAAAAAAAAAGTTCTTAGTTGAACAATCTCGAGATTGATTTATATAAAATTACCTGCTGACGCCCGGGTAACAGTCGTGGTTGAAAAGAGCGACGGTTGGGTAAATGGCGACACCCACGTACGAGGCGACCGCATTCTGGAACTTGTGACCCTCCTTGTGTTTCGTTTCGTAGATTTCGTGCGCGTTGAATTGCAGCATCTGCAGATGGAACAGGAGTAATTCGCCGATCGCCATTTGATTTTCGTTTGGATAAACTAAAAGGAAAGAAAAGTTGAAAAATGTCTGATGTACAAGTATGATTATGTGAATTACCATCTTCGTCGACGTATCCGAAATACCCGCTCTTTTGCAGACACCTGAGGAGGAAGGCTGCCATCAAGGTTCTTTGCAGGAAATCGTCGGAAGCGCGGCTTTCTGCCAACGAGCAGAGAGAGTAGATGCGTTCGATTGATCTATCTTTGCTGATGGCGTACATCCGCTCTGGCGTATTCTGCGTGACCATCCTCAACGATGTGTGCGAAAGGATGCTCATACCTGAACCAATCAGAAGATCCAAGAATTTACATTCGAACTTGTGATAGGTGGCCATAGCTTCGTCTCTGCACTCGGTTTTGCAGAAAGCGACGCTCGCGCAATCCGGACATCCAACAGGTGATTCCAATCTGTTGATTTTGCATAATTAAAACTTTAATTATTGATTGAATGATGCAATATTGGTTATCTAACCTATCCATGCAATGGTGGCAGTGCGTTCCGAAGCAATCCGGAACCAAGCAAGCGGCGTAGGGCGGCTCGCAAACAATTGTTTCCCCGGTGCCGATTGGCTCGCTGGCCACCACGTAACGCCCTTTTCCTATTTCCTGTTTCACCTGCATCTTGCGCGTGGCTTCCGGGAAGTTTGGATGCCTATCCGGTATTTCCGGTTTACCTATAAAAGCCTAAATTAAATCCAAAAACGATAAATAGCAATAGCACAATAACTCACGTCTTCTGCAAACTTTCGTGACCTCTTTGTACTCCCTATTCAAATTCTCGTTCAACCTCTTGATGTTATCCGGGTCATCCGCGTACATCTTCCTAGCCAATTCAGCCGAAACCGAAGATCTTTTCATTTCCCCTTTGGCTTTATAGCAAATGGCCATCCGCTCGAAAGCCTCTCCTTTAAGATCACTGACGAGGCCCTCCTTGATCGCATACTGAATATCTCTGAGAGCTAAAGAATGGTAATTCAACCGCATCAAGAGCTCGGAACGTTCCCAGAGCGCCAGAACCAAAGAGAAACCATCGTCGATTTTCGGATTTTCACCTAAAACAATTATCATCAATTATTGGCAAACAGAAAAAATAGCAAATAATTCGTTTGTTTCGTACCTGTTTTCGGTGCCCTCAGCACGCTCTGACTGTACAACATCAAACCTTTCATTTGGTTACCATTGGCAACGGCCTTTTGCGCGTCAAATCGTCTCGCCTGAGCCACCTCAGCGCTTTTCTTTCTGTAGATTTCCTGCACGTAGCAAAGGGTGCTAAAAACGGTTTCCCTAATCTGCAAATCAAGAAGAGGACAATAAAGTAAGACAATTTATATTAGGTAATTAAATTAACGTTACCTTCGGATCATCGTAAATGATGCGTATCCTCTCCCTGTCGCTCTTCAGTTTCCCGAAGACGTTTTTGATCCAATCTTCACCTGCAGTCGCCGCTACAGTCTCGTAGAACTGCATGAAGAATCCCTTCTCGTTCGATTGCAGCGTCTTCTCGCTGCATATCGACATGTACGCGTTGTCGTGGAAACGGCTCGACATCTCGTTATTGAAATTCTTGACTATTACTTAAAACGAAATATTGGGAACGACCGAATGAATGAATATAAACTGAGCGAGTGTTGGAGAGTTTGCTTTTTTCGATCGCGATGCGACCGACACAAAAATAGTCGGCGAACTGAAACTAAAATTAAAACATTCTGAAGTCGCGCTCGCATACTTCATCACGTGTGCCTGGGTCATCACTAAAGAAACTAAACAAACATAAAACACATATCTTCTGAAAATAAACTACAATTTCCTTCAATTTCTTCGCATCAACTTTTACAATTTTTATTTTCCTATTCTCTATTCCAGTTACTTCAACTTCAAACATTTCAAAAGACAAAACAAAATAAATTAACAAACAAAAATCAATAATTAACAAAAAAAACAATAGAAAACTTTTTTTTGAAAACAAATGAAGAAACAAGTGTCTTGATGCAATTATCGATTATACAATTTGTCTTCTCAATTAAATCCGCTGAGTTTGCCAACATTCCTGGCGCGTTTTTGTCCGATTCGCTTCAACCGGATTTAGTTTGTTTTCGTTTCTTCCTAAAAATACGAAATAATTCGCGAGAGATTACAGAATTCTATGCTCTTATCGTTCTAGTTAGTCATCGTTCGTTCGATAAAGTACGGATCATCAGACGACTGTGCAGTGACGTAAGTTAACTTAACGACATTTGTATTCATCGTCCGATCGTGGTCACTCTCTTATCGATGACAAAAAAAAAACACGAAGAAATCAACAAAAGATAACTAAAATCAAACTTTTATAGACAAAGGAGTCGAAGAAATCATAATATTGCTTCAATAGATGAGAATCAAATGCAAACGCGATATTTACCAAGTTACTTGTACATGCAGCTGCAATTAAATTGCGTTTAAATTCGCCTTAACATATAAATAGAAAATTACACGATTGTTGGCTCATTCGAACCTCTGAATTTATTCCTTTAATATTCATAAATTAAATTGCATTTCTTATTTCATTTTCAGTGCGTGCATATTTGTTGATTTTTGAATTTGACGGATGCCATCTTACGGCTAAATAATCCATCAACTTCTGACAGTCGATCAGGTGATTGTCCTGTGACAGTTGGGTCAACAAGCGGTTGCGTTGTTTTTGTTTATTTATTTTGTTTCGCTTCTTTGGCTGGTGGTGCTCTTCTGCAGCGGTGATGTGGAGTGCAAGGAAGGTGCGGGACGAGTGCGACGACATCCAGGATGAAGAGCAGGATGAAGAGCAGGATGAGGTCGCTTCGGAACCTGCTGATCCGCGACTGATGCTTTTCAGCAGCATGGAATTCCTCGAGCAGTTCGCAGACTCCGTCGTCGACTACTCTTCCAGGTACAACAACATCTCCAGCATCTCGTACTCTCCGGAGAACGTCACCGGGAAGCCACTCAAGTATCCGCAGTACGGCGACTTCCCCGACACTTACATTCTTGTAAGACTTCTAATTATCTATTTAATGCAATGATTTTTAAATGAAAATTATATTTTTAGCGCACCTACGGCACCTGGTGGAAGAACTCGTTGGGGGCCCAATCCGAGTACGTGCCCCCAGAGGTGGACAGTGTAGAATCGGAGGATTTCATAACGGTTCGGTGAGATTAACCGCACAGACTTTTAATCAAGTAATTAATCAATACGTTTCCAGCTACGAGATAGCCGTTGTTCCAACGAAAATCATAATCTATGAGACTTACAATCCCGGTTCGGTCGTGCGTATCTTCGGACGCATCTGGGGCGGAGAATGGCATTCGCTGTACGAGGGGAAACCGGAGTTTTGCGAGAAAACTTCGCGCGTCTTCCATCCACCTTTGAAGAAGATCTACGATATAGTTAAGTCCGTGAAATGGAAAACGCGACGAGATCGCTCGAAAAGCGCGATGCATTAACGAATCTGTTCTCATTGCAGTGAGATTCGAGTGGAATTCAACCAGAGCCATCAGAGTTATCACACTTCCATCGATGCAATCTTGTTGGCTGGATACAAAGCGAAGAGTGTGCTTCAGATGATGCTTCTGAATAAAGCTCTGCTAGGTCCACCGCCTTTGGAAGATGATTATCTGGAATTGGAATATAGTCCACCCACTGAACCTTTAATTGATTACACAGACTCTCTTCCAGTAAGAAAATATTTATTGTATTCTCAGCTTAACAACCTATATGTTAGACACTTAGCAACGAAAATAATTTGATTATGTTTTGTGTTGTTTTCAGAATGAAATAATGGTGCAAATCTTCCACTTTTTGGACCTGAAGACGATCTCGAATTGCGCTCAGGTGAATCGCAGATGGCGTGAGGCGACTATGGCTCCCACGATATTCAAAGCTTTGAGTTTGAAGGTTTATTATTTTTTAAATTTGCATGCAAATACTTCAGTTAAATAATCAATTCGTTTAATTGCAGAAATATTGGGTCAAAATCGACAACAACACGTTGAAGTTCCTGAAGAAACGCTGCAAGACGCTGAGGAAACTGGATCTGTCCTGGTGCGGCAACAATTACCAGATCACCGAGGACGTTTTCCAGGAGTAATGATAACGATTCGATACGAAAACGATGAGAATGCAACAACTGTGTTTTCAGTTTCCTGAAGAAGTGCGGCACTCATCTGACGCATCTGTCGCTGTGCAGTTGCGAGTTCGTGAGGAACGTCGCCATCGGGCAGATCTCCAAGTGCACGGAGCTCGTCGGTAAAACGGACATCTTGCAAATTCGAATTTATTGTTTATTTTCTAAATTCTCGGTTATAAATTTGCAGATCTTCGCTTGAGGAAATCCGAACCGAGCGAATGGACTTACTCTTTACTTTCCAATTTGAACAAACTCGTCGCGTTGGATCTCTACTGCACCGCCATCCAAGACGAATCTTTGATCAAAATTCTTAAGGCTAATCCCAGTTTGGAGCATTTAAACATCGGTACACAATCAACTATAAGTTTTCGTTATGTCAATGTTTAGTTCACGATCTGTCTGTTTAGATCTTTGCGAGAACATTATGGAAATGGACCTAATAACCGAGACTTTGGCTGTGTGCAATCCGCGTCTTGTCTCCTTTAGCTGCTGGAAGCTGAGGAGCTTAACGCCAGACGGTGTTAAACACATAGGACGTCTGCACAGGTTACGCGAATTGGACATGGGTTGGTGTCTGCTCTCAAACCAACCTGGGGATTGCCTTGAACGCATCTCGCAAGGTTGCCCCGATCTCAGAAGGTCTCTATCCCAAAACCCAGCAATTTCTAATTTAAAAAATAGCATTTTTATCTTTTCAGACTAATTTTATCGAATTGGAGAGGTTTGAGCGACCATCACCTGCTCTGCATAATACGTTCCTGCAAGAAACTGACCCAACTCGACATCCTCGGCATTTGGAATATCACCGAAGACTTCTGCGAGCGAGTCTTCGCTTCTCTGCCAAATCTGCAGCTCTTCGACATAAGTTTCTGCAATGCGATCAGCCAAAATCAGGTTTTGAATTACTTAATTAACTGCAACACTGTAATTTAATTTGCTTTACAGGTGGAAACTTGGCGAGAATTGTATCCTTCCGTAACAATTCAAAGGAGCGAATCCGAAAATTGGACTTGAATTCAAACTCAATTGCAAAATTCTATTTAATCTTAGTCTTAGCATTAGCCTGTAAGGTGCAAGTGGATAAATATATTATGGTTTACGAATTAACAATTAATTATTCTTTGCAAATTGCATAGTTTATTATTAAAGTTATTAATCAATTCGTATAGGCAACTTCATTTGCACGCTCGAACAAAGGCTACGTAATTAAATAAATTAAACAAATACAATCCTTGCATTATAAATAAATATATAACATTAATTAATAATAATATTTTACAAAAGCGATAATATAATTAATTTTATATTTGACTTGAAGTTAGTATCAAACATGAACTAAATCAGTTGGCAACGCGTCAGAGTGGATTGCGCCATTCTTTGTTGGGTTCTCAACGCGTCGGCGTACATTCCGTTTTGAATGTTCAAAAAAAGTTTTGATACTCTGTCTAAATTAGTGAATTATCTCTCTCGTGCTTTGTGAAAATCATCATACAATTGAATTTTCATAATTAACAGTGAGTATTTTGCCCATCTTTTAAAATAATTTCCCCTTAATATTTTTACTTTTCAAACAAATTGCTCGTGCACTTAGTTTAATTACAATTCGGGTATTGCAATTGTGAGTAATCACACAATTACGCAGTTAATTTATTGCAATTTGTATGCGTCCAAAATGGCGTAGCTTCACGTTTTATCTTTTAGTTTTTTTTTTTAAATTTATAGCAAAAATAAGATGTTGGTACCACATGACACTCGGGTTGCAGTTGTGCGCGTCCCATTCTAAAGATAAGTTGCAATTCGAATTGGAATCCGCGGATTTTCTACAAGTTCCATTTACCTTGCTCAGAACGACGGCGATAAATCGTGAGTTCTTCAATAGATAAATGTACAATTTGTTTACTATTATTACTTGTCTATTATATATGCGAACAAATATTGAATCAATTAAAATCAAGTGAATTATTGTTTGCTCCATTGATACATGCAGGTTATTAATTATAATTGTTTCAATTGTAATTTGTGTTCGGAAATCTTTTAGATCCTTGCGATTTTATTCCCGTTTGCTATGAATCGAAACCGCAACTTTTATGTGGCCGCATGGCCAGGTATATCATCTTTTTCTCGAAAATGATAACTATGTATCATTATACTAATTGATTGAATATGAATTATGATGAGCATTCCTTTTCAAATTAATGTGTACGTATGGTTGCCTACCACGATTTCGCATTTAGCGTTCGGTACATATATACAGAATGTGAAAAGGGCAGATTTTATCTGGTTAATTATCATTAGATATATTTGATATTATCGAAGAAATACAGGAAGGCGTTTCTTCTTTCTTTCATTCGACGTTCAAAATAAATCACTATAAATGCGACAATCGAATTTCCTTTTTCCGCCTCTTTTCCATCGCTTTTCCCATACAGATTAGATTCGAAATCTCTCTTTTTTTCTCTTTCCTGGTCTCATTCTTTCCTCCTTCCTGCGAACGATTGAAAAGTTTTCCGGTTTATTTGCTCCCGGTTGTCGTTGCTTTCCTGCTGGGATTTCCTCCGTATCCCCACTGTATGTGTGCGTGTATCGAAAGATTTCTAATTTAGATACATAATGCATTTCTCTAAGCAGTAGACCCTTTTTGTTCCCTTAGGTTCTTTTTCTCCGCTCATTTTTTTTTCTCCTCTTTTCTCTTCACTCGTTCCCGTTTCTTCTGCCTTGCCTTGCCTCTTCTCGTTTTCGTTTTCCGTGTGTAGTTAAGAATGAAAGTGGGCATTCGTCTTCCCTCCGAATAGATAAAGACGGGATCGGACATATACAGGTAATGGAAATGGGGATGTGTGTGGTCTTCTTCTCTCGCTCACTCGTTCTCTCGCATACATCCTCTCTTTAAGACCTCCTGGACGCAGCCTTTAACTCTTTGCGTTTTCTTTTCCTCATCTCTAGTTTCTCTACTCTTTCTCCTTTTTTTCATTCACGGTAGCCCGAATCCCAAATATTTTATATATAAGAGACACTTTAGTAGTAGTTGGTGGAGGATAAGGGGAATAAGCGATGCTTCCCTTACTTTATCTCTCTAATAGATTTATTCTCGTTCGTCGTCCATCCTCATCACCAAAAGCCGCTCGTTAATAATGTTTTTTCTTGAGAGCAAGTACTACTTCTTCATCTTATCTCAGACTTCAACTGTGTTTAAGATTTTATCTTAAATTCCTTTTTATCTGTTAATTTCAGATTCGAAAGTTTCTATGTTTTTTTTTTCTGTCTATCTTTTGGTTTAGTTGTTGAGTGGAAGAAGCTCCATCATTGTCAACACTAGGGTGGAGAATGTTGTTTTAAAATAAGTGAGCGCGCGTATGCATGGATATGCATATTTCAAAATTTAACGCGTAATGTGATGTGTCATGAAAGTGCGGGGAAATATGTGGAAATTGCGAATTTTCGCGAAAGAATCGTTTTGCGGCACAAATTGGACATTAACTTATCATATACATTTTTTTTTTCTAGACTCTCTTTTTCCGTTCATCATAAGCACTCCCCGATCTTCTCTGCGAAGGACGTGTGCCTGTGTGTATGTATAGTCGTATATACATACATGGTGGATAAGTAGGTAGAATATATAGATGTGAGAGAAAAGAGAAGAGCGGGTGTTGAAATAAAAAATGCAAATCGTCGGCAGTAGATCACGGCGGAATGGGACAAATGGCCTAATATAAGTTCCATCCGCATTGAAAATTCCATATGGCTCGCTCGGCCGTACCCCATCTGGTGGCAGCGGCGCCGCCCCCCCTTCTATAACAATAATTTTTTATATTTTTTTTTCGTTTGGACCTCGAAAGGAAAATATAATATAAAAGGAAAATACGTCAAATAAAGTGCAAATTGTCGGCAGTAAAAAGCTCAGTGGAAAATTGTAACAAATCTCCATATAAGCCCGTTGTCGACAGTGGAAAATGGAAGAAAGAAGGAAAAGGGAAGACAAAAAAAAGAAACGAGAGACACGGACCTCCTCTCGGTTTTCCGTTGAATTTCCTTCTCGCTGCCGCTTCTCTTCGGCGGCGATCCGTCAAAAAACGCGCGTGTGAATTTTCCCTTTTGCTTCGCCGCAACACGCGAAAATGAAAAATCCCTTTTCACGTGGCGCTAATGATTTTCCGATAAGATTAATGGTTTTCTCGACCACCACCTTACTACACACCGGAAACAAATCGCTTTCAATTGTACCAATTTTCCTGTTAACGCGCCTACCCGTGATTTATTTTCCGTTCATGAAATTAGTTTTTTTTTCCATTTCAGTTTCCATTTTTTTTATTGTAATTTGTACGACTCCAAGTAAAATGTTAATTATAACATGTAACATTGTGTTGTATTCATTCGGTTTTGCTGCTCTTCAATTTATTAAATTACTTGCACTTGCGCTAACATATTCCGCTCGATCGGATCGAAATTCGAGAAAAGCGAAAATGACAAATGACTGGCTGCGTGTGTGTGCTCGTCTGTCATTGACAATGGAGCACTTGATTATGCACACGCGCTTTGTATCCAAATTCGAAAATGCCCATAATTAAGTGTATCGAAGGGGGTTTTACACTACCCCTTTGTTCGATCGTCGTTCCATCATTGTGCCCCATCGGAAAAGGTCGAAAAGAGTAGAGAGGAGACGCAGAGCAGAGAAAGAATAGAAGAAAAAAAAGGGTGACTTTCGGTTTTGGAAAATGCGGGCACTAATTATTTTTTTAGAGGGGGCAATTCGTGGTTGGTTTCCTTCTCTCCCTGCGACGACAACGCATTCACATAATGTGTGGCTATAGAAAAAAAAGTACAATAACAAACTACACCGCACACATACACAATAGATACCTACATAATAATCGCAAGGCGTATTGATTTTCATTCCGTTCATTTAAACTATTTTTTTTATTGACAGATGCATCCCATCTGTCAAACTTTTGAACACTTTTCCTTTATCATGTAATGTTTGTTTTTTTTTTAACATACATTTTTATTTCCTTATCGGTAGGGTGGAAATTTCGAATCCGTCGAAATCAATCGATCAGAGTTTTAAGCGACGGTTCGGGGATTATCGACGCAACTGTCAAAGTTCTCCGATTTAAAGATCGGATCGGATTTTTTTACTAACGCGAAGCTGTAAAAAAATACAATCCGGTGACGTAATTGATTGGGTCGCTTAATCACGACGATAACGGATTTAACGTTTGATCGAGTTGTGTAATTAATCTAAAAATTCTTTAAATTTAAATACTTAATTAAATTGATACACTAAGCGATACTTGTCAAGTAATTAGCTATTATACAATAATTTCGTAAATATTACATGTTAATTAACTTAATAAAAATCTTATAGTATTTTTATAGGTTTTGTGTTTACATGTCTACTAATATGTAGTTTTACCATTATTTTTCTAAACTATGTGCTACTATAATTATTTTTTTGTTGTTGTAGGTTATGAAAGTTTGTAATTAACTTTGGGGCGGTAAATTTAAAATCGTTTTTGCCGGTCGGCGGCCGTTACCGTTTCTCCCCGTTCAATTCTGTTCGGGGGGTGACGGCAGTGGCGGTGCAGGAATGTTTTACACGGGTTTATTTGTCGGCAATAAAAGTGTAATTCCTGCGATGAGAATTCCGTCCCTGCCGCCGCCGCCGCCGCCGCCGTCGCGCTCTGAGGTCGAACGTACTTTTATTAAACGGTGTCCAGTTGGCCACTGCTGCCGCTGCTGCCACCGGCACATGCTGCAGCCACCACCCCCTGCAAAAATATATGGATGTGTTCATTTAGTTACCAGTCGTAGCAGCAGCAGCAGCGACGAGGATCGGGGACGGCGGCAATCAGAGGCCGGCAGTAAATCATATATACTGACACAATATATATATATATATATTTCAACCTGCTTCTACCCCCAGGACCCTTTGATGCAATATTTTTTTTGGGGAGAACTCTCTCTCTCTCGCTCTCTTTCCCTTTTACTCTCGCAGGAATTGGGGAAACAATATTTGTTCTTCATTGATATCGGTTTCTCGTTGGAAAATATCGTTTGGAGAAGAGGAAAGTTTCGTTATTAAAGGGGCGCCCCGCGAAAAACACTTCTCCTCCTCTTCGATATATATATATGTGTACGTGCTTGATTTTTTTTTGCTTCGGTCCTCCATCGTGCATAAATCCTTCGTCTGAGGCCAATAAATCCATTGCACTTTCCCTTCTTAAACTTTTCAGCCGTTTCTTTCGTTTCATACTTTACGCGTCGCGAATTCATATATATTTCTCTCTACCGAAATCGAAACAAATCAAATCGAAAGCGGCCGAAGAAGCAAAAAAAAATATAATCGAAAGAAGAGGGTTGTTGGTTCCAGTACAAAGTTTTAAAAAGCCATAAATATTTTTTTTGATATAAGTTCAATGGAATTATATAAAACAAGCATATTAATTAAAATTATTATTTTTTGTTTCAGTGCAGTTTTGCTGGTTGTTCTCAACATTTTACTGGACCATATGAAGAAGGCACGCAAGTACAGTATTAATAAATACCGCAAAGAGAGAGACATGTTCTCTCAACGTTATTTATGATTCTAGAAATGACGGGTGGATGATAAATGGATTGTCGTTTTTGTTTGTGTTAATTGATCTAAAAGTTTTTGATTATGTTATGTTGTGTGCAAATTACTAACGAAAATAATTTGATTATTTCAAATGTCAATTTGATATTTTCATAATTTCTTTATTTTTGTTGTGAGGTATTGAACTAGTGTATTCGTGGATAGTTTTGTTTCTTGTTACGATTGATAAATAAGTAAATATTACAGTGGGAAGTTAGGGGATGTCATGGCTGGACGAAGGGATGACGGAGGGAGTGTGTCGTGAGATAGGATATCTCTTAACTGTGTGTGTTATGTAATGCGAACGGTAATGGCGAAGTTTTGTGGAAACCAAGAACTAAACGTGTGCAAGAGATAGTGCCGGTATTTTAGGTTGGGGGAAGGTCGGAGGTCGCCCTTTGGCTCCACTCTGCGGGCCTCTCCCGTCACTCAACCCCGTGACAGGCAGTTAGTTTCGGTGGTTGGGTTACGTCCCCGTGGGGGCGGCGGAGGCGGCTGCTCCGGCCTTTTCTCGGTGCCAAAATCGGTGAACGTAGAGAAACAACAAACAGAAAGAGAGAGAGAAACAGGCAAAGAGAAGGAGAATACTCCTTCGCAAACGTGACAACTTTGCATCGCCAGGAATTGAGATGTATCGCATAACGTGAAACGAGACAGGCTTAATAACTTTGCGACGTTCGCTCCGCGTGTCTTCTTTCTCTCTATCTGTTTTCGGCCTCTTCCACAATCCTACGAAAAATAAAAAATAAAACAATGTGATGGAAGAGGAAATCTCGCATAGATATAAATTCCCAGCACGGCGAAGACTTTTAAAAACTCACCGTTGGGAATTTATTTATTGTAAAGAGAGCAAGATACGGCGGAGGCGGTGGAAGAAAAACAAAAGAAGTGCTAGAGTGAACGGTGGAGTGAGAGGGGTAGAGGCAGGGCGGATAAAAAAAGGAAAGCGGAAACTTTGTTGTCTAATGGCCAAAGTTTTTCCCTTTAGAGAGAGCCCGGCAAACCGAAACGAAAAACTAATTGGTTGATTAAGAATTCGAAAATTCAACAGACGACGTTGCCTCCGTGATTCCACCTCCGAAATAAATCGCGCTCCCAAACCAAACATTAAACTCGAAATTGCTAACTTATTCGTTGGAAAACATACAGAACGGATGCGCATACAAATATATAACCTGATTTGCATCATTTTCCAATGTTATAATATCATATTGACATTGTCTTTGATTGATTGCTTTAAATAATTTAAATTGAGAATTTTTGAAATCCCATTTTATGTTAAATACGATATTAGCAATATTGTAATGTTCCACAGTTCCGTGGCATTAACATAAATTGCGAATGTTTTCCAGTCAGGTTTTTCGTTTGGAAATCCTTTGCTTGAAAAACAACGTAATCGCATGAGATTTTCCGGAGCGGCGCGAGAAGCATTTTTTGTCGGCACCGGTCTCAAACGTTATTCGCGTCGCGTTCGTGCGAAATGTTTTTCCATACATTTTTACGTGCGCAAATCTCGAGCGTGCGAAATTCTTTTCCTTGTGTGCGTGTTTTCTTTTACTTCACATTACACACGTCGAATGTCAGATAGGCAGATGCGGTCCTCCATCCCTTTGTCCATAATGTATGGCCCTAACTCGACGCACGTAATGCACGAGTCCAAAATAAGAGAAGAAAAAAAAAATGGGGTGGAGGAGTAAAACCAAAATTGGGAAGAAGAAAAAAAAAACGGACATTGACGCGCCTCCGGTTGTAACGTCTTCGTATCGCGCGTCAGATAAACGGACCTTCTTGCTTTGCAACCCCCTCATGCAGAAGAAGGCATTAAATATGTAACGGGACGAAGGGGCGGCAGCATTTTACAGTTGGCCATTTTCCGCGGGCCATTTGTTTATTATTGCCTCCGTCGCCTCCCCCCCAAGTTTATGGGGGAGTTTTATTTTTTTTGGGGGGGTTGCTGCAAAGTTCGGTCAAGCGAAAGACGCGTGTTTCTTTTCACACCGCAATTTACGACCGGATGTCTCTATTATACCTGTCGTTCTCATCTCTTATCTCTGTTTATGTTACGACACTTTTGCGCGAGTTTAAATTAAAGTTTCGCGGAAAATCGGCGAAGGTGTTTAGCCTTGATGCGTTCCGTTGCTCCTCGAATGTTTGTGTATGTGTGTAAGGGCGCACACAAATGTTAAACAGTTTTGCTCTGCAGGGATGATCCCTCCTGTTCCCAAGTTCGCTTAATACTTCTTGAGAGGGCTTACTTACCCCCTGCTGCAGAAGAGAGCAAGGGGGACGAAAGAGACTTGGCAGGCTTTACCACCTCCTCCTTCACGTCTTCGTCGCCGTCTTCTTCTTCTTTGCAGTTGCAGGAGGAGGAGGAGGAGGAGAAGAAGAAGACGAAGCGAAGGAAACTTTCCCTCCGGAACGCAAATCCATCACCACCCGCCGACCATTATTAATAGTTGTTTTTATTAGTTTCGATCACATCCCGCTGTTTTTCGGGCTGCCACCTCCCACCGTCTAATGAAAGAAATACAAACGCCGCCCGCGTCAACACGTTACGTCGATTTCACGTAATCGCCCGTAATTACAGTTCTCTAGAACTAGACGCTTATAATGATCACTTTCATAATAATCACCGCAATTTTAACCGCTTAATATATTATAAATAATTACTGCGCCCTTAATTACCAATTCAAGTCGCTTTTACACTAATGGAATGTCCATGTATAAATTTCATTGTATATTAATTTTCTAATTAAGTTAGTATATATTTCTGCAAGTTACATATTGTATAATACTCATAATCGTACATAAAATAATTTATGTAAATAATTCAAAATTAGTTTATGGTTTTTCTTGTTGACGATGATCTGAAGTATAATTAATAACTTGCAATTATTGCAACTTTATTGATGATTCTAAGGATAATTAAACATTGCGTCGTATCGAGTTTCAATCTGAGAGCATTGTTGGTTGGTATTAACAGTCGTTCGCGTTAAAGCAGCCTCACAAAAGGTCTCTCTCTCTCTCACTGTGTGAATGTGTATACTTGCAAATGTAGGTCCTCTTTTCTTTTTTTCATCTCGTGTTGCGATAGAGAAGAAGTGTGGGCGCATTGTTAAAATCCCCCGGGACGTTTATTATCCGAGCGTAACGAGGTCAGTGTGTATGTGGGGTGGCACCCATCCCTAAATCCTGCTCCTCCTGCTGCTTGCCGCCACCCCACATACTTCATCTCAATCTATTGCCTAAAAATCCATCTCTACTTCTCGCTCTTTCTCTCGTTTGCATTTGCGAATCGTCGTGGGGTTCCCCTTTCTGCTCGCCCCGTGTGCGTGCGTGTTTGCACAGACGGAAAAAATCGGTAATAATGCGCATTACTAAGAGTTTTATCTGGCCGGGCGGATCTCGCTGCGGATGACGCAATCGGCGAACCTAGGCCAATTCGAAATCGGGCCACCACCGCCGTCTGTCATTTCTGAAGGGTCCGGGAAAAATTCATCGGTCCGCAGATAAGATTAAAGGGAGACGGCCGTGCGACTTAACCCCCTCGACTCGACTCTCCTCAAATCGTAGAGATATTCATTCCCCCTTCCGCAATCCTGACCGATTCCAAAGTGGAAAGGTCAAATCGCGTTGCAATCTATATTCCGCGTTTTCATTTACGACTATAGTCAGATATCGCATTCGCAACCGCACTTTGAAAACATTAATTTGCTACTCGGTAATTACTCGCAACTATTAGCAAAATAATTTTGATAATTATCATTTAGAAACAAAAATGCATAACTCGATAATGTAAATGAAGAAGTAGTAGTCATACGCACATGCTATATGCAGTGTTGTAATTGGATTTAAGAAAACGAAAGTCATTTTGTTCGTAACTTGATTTAGTTTTAATATGTAGAACGATATTTTAAAATCAGCGTCACTTTGGCGCTGCGTGAAGTTGAATTGAAACGCGCGTGTGTGTGTGTGTGTGTCGTGCCGCGTTATGAATGCCTAATCTAATTTAATTTATTGAGAAAAATCTGAGAGAAGGGAACAACCCTATCAGTGTGTAGGATATTAGATTACTTCGAAACGATTGGGTCATAATTTACTGAGCGGGGTAGCACTTAATTGGCGAAATAATAATGACTACGACAACGAGTGTATTCATTGTATATGAATGAGAAAGAGAGAGAAAAGAGTGTTATGAAACTAGTTATGTCCCATTTCTTTTCATTTGAGTCATTGCCGGGTCGGGCGTAACGAGTCGAAAAGAGAAGAATGAATGGGGGCAGTGTGCCAGTGGTAACTGCATCCATTGATCCGTATTGATTTACGGGCGACACGCACTGCCGCCGCCACCTCCTCCGCCGCCTCCGCCTCCGCCGCACCACCCACCCCATTGGGACGCATCTCTAAAAAGAACAGAAGAACATGTTTGTTATATGGGGACCGTGTGGGGGTAGGGGATTTTGTAAGGTTTTTGTACCGCAGCAATGAATCACCACCGATGATCGATGATCACACACATCAACGACTTTACTCTCCTCTCTAATTCTTACTTCAACTGCGACTAAATTCATTACATTAGATTGAAATTATAATTTAATAAACATACGAGACGTACCTTATCTCTACGACTACCATAACAAATTCGGGTATTCCAATTTTTTTCTTCTCTCGAAATTTCTGATATTTGCATATAAATACTCAGCGGCGAGTTTTCTTCGTTTCCCCATATCAATTTCCACCCTTCCCCCAAACTCGTGCTTCGCTCCGGCGGTGATTTTAATGTGTGCGTGTGCGTTTATGTCAACAGACACAAAGGCCGGTATGCGGGACACGTCTCCAAAAATGGAAATGTAATTTAAGTTAAGTCTTCGACCCGCAAAGTGCGTTAAAGAGGGGATGGGGAAGTGGATGATGGTGACCCGGAAGTCGCGCGTTCCGCCGGCGGAAGCGATGCCGGAGCACTGTATTTCCGGCACCGAATCCATGCAATAATGGCTGCACACCAACAATTGCCAAAGTCATTAAAGTTTGACGTGAGTCAGTGACGACACGTGACCGTGTCATATTTTTTCGTTTGTTTGTCGACGAGGGGATGACGCTTATTATTTTTTTCATTCATTCGGCGTAAAATGGGCGCTTCATTCTCGTTCTTGCATAAAGCGATAATGAGATTGTTATAGCCGATGCACACTGCATCAATTGTGTGTTTAGGATTTTTACTATTCTTTTATGCTGTCGTTATTTTGCCAGGGTTTCAATATGACTTATGGCATGTGTCATACTGTATGTTATTATTACCAATTAAAAAATAATAATTTAGTTATGAAAATATGATTTTTAAAATAATAAATTTACTTTTCAAATATCATGCAACGCCCCGGCGCCTTCACAATTAATATTATTTATTAAGATTTTCAACATTTAGGCTTAGCAATGAGTTGATTTATACTTGACGACAGTGTCAATAGGTTTTCGGTTCATTAAGTTGAGGGTTTTTACATGTATTTTTTCGTTTCTTTTCTTGCAATCGGTCGGAGGGTGTGGAGAAAGTTGCATTATGGTCGCGTGGCGTTAAAGTAAAATTTGCTGCAAACTGACGATATCCATGCGAAATGAAGGGGGATGTAGTGTGTACTGCAAAGTTTGGAGTGCGGCGTACAGTTTCATTTGATACCGTTGAAGTGGGGCGCGTTTTGCTCGAAGAATTGAAGAGCTGAGAAGACACGGTTGTGCGGGTTGCGAAGTAGGAGGAGGAGGAGGATCGAAAAGGGTCATTTATCAAAAGCGCGGAGAAACCGCGAACCAACCCTTTCCATCTTGGCTTCTTACCTTCTTTTTTTTTCTCGTTTCTGTTTACTCGTCCTCCGGGGCAACCCGTGGTCTTTTTCCTCTCTTCTCTCTCAATTTTGATTAAAGAGGGATCGAGTCGACTAGTAGGTGTCGCGTGTCGAAGAGGGATTAATTAAAATAGTTGTCGCACGTGGCGCGCACAGAGACCAAAGGGATTGCGAAATAAAAAAGTTTCTCTCGCTCTCTCGCTTGTGTTTTTCTCTAGTGTTGCTGCACGCATTGTACAAACCACCCCTTACAAATCTCGTTTGATTAGTCTCTCATTACAACTTGTTTCGGTTTTCGGATTGATTAGTTCGACTTCAAACGCCCACCGCTCCGGTTGCAATTAAATGAGCTGACTCAAACAACGTATATGCTTTTTCTCAAACAAATAAAAAATAAAACGAAGAGATAATAATTACACTTACGTAAAGAACTAAGGGTAATTGTTCTCTCTGTGTGTGTGTGTGCAACCCTAACCAATTTCAAATGTGCATTCGGTTGCATAATTTGCGTCTTTCTTAAGCTCGTCGCGTTGTTTGTTGTCAACCTTCGTCGCGGCCCTTTGGCTCGGGGCCTTTAAAAGAGTACGGCCAAAGTGTAGCTCCTGCTTGTCGTAGAAGGCGACTAATAGGAGAATAATCGTGTGGCTCGCAACGAGCTTTAATCTTCATAAATTTCACCCTCGAGACTAGTTTGAGTGCAAAGGGTGTGCAACGCCATAATCATGAACACAATCATAATCGTTATTAATTTAACTTTTTCTCACATTTTACTTCTTATTACAGCGTTTAATTCATATTTAATTACTTCAAGATAATCAATATCATGATGATAATTAAGTTACGCTTAAATCACCACAAATTGATAGTTTACAAAACTTAACCAAGTTGCATAAATAAAAAATGTAATTGCATTTTAATCATTAACAGAACATTTTGATTCAGCAATAATTAGGAAACGTTCCAAAGTTAATAACATTATTTATATTGCAATTACACTAATTAAGATGTCATGGTTGAGGGAGGAAAGAAATTTAAATTACCCCTTTTTTAATACGAATTAATGAGGTACGATCTCCCTTTCATTCTTCCGGTCTTTTTCACCCTCGCAAAAATTGACGGGAATTTCCGAAATCGAAGTTAATTTTCTACTTAGGATTTATTTCCTAAGTAGAAATATGATAAAATCTTTAAGTTAGTTACCAAATATGATAATATTTGTGTTTGTTAATGTAAGATAATAATGAAATTGATTAATTAGGGAAGTTACGTGTTGCTTCTTGGGTTCGTGTAAATTGGATTAATCTAATCAAGTTCCAATAAGTTTAATTACGCACTTTGGTTTTTCGTCAGGTGAAATGTTAAATATGTCTCTGTTTCGTTTCGTGGGGTTGTTAGTTGGGATCTTGTAATTAAGATAAGGAAATGTGGCGCAAAGTGGGGAGGAAATTGGTGCGTGCGGCATCTGCGAAACGCACTAAATCTTGGCGGGCGGCGGCGGCGGCGGCGTTAGCTCGTTGTTTGAAAGGCAACTACTATAAATCGGTTGCATCGGAGGCGGCGGTTGCGGGTCTTCTCTTGGAGGCGATGCAAACTTTGGTGCCCGCAACCGCAAAGGGTTATTTATTATCTTTAAGCCCGGGGAACACGTGTTCTACAACTAACTAATTCCCGTTATCGCAGCGCGTTACATACATAACTTCGCAAACGATCGAACTCGAAAGTTTCGTCGGCGGTTACATTTTTAATACATATTTTTTGCGTGCAATATTTTTTATATCATCCGGTTTGTTTGCTCTCCTTTCACGTATTTCACGTTTTAAACACACGTTATTTTTTTGTGTAAAGTTGTTGCGCAAACATCTCTGTTAATCCAATGAACGCTAATCCTCGCACCTGCCGAAAAGTGAGAGCTATCTCTTTCTCTCTCATATATACATACATTTATACTCTTTAGGTTTTAGGCAAAGTTTAAACATCGCGGTAATCCGAAACGCTCTTGCGGCTAATGCAAACTTTGTCGACGGCGGCGCTTTGTCTTTGGCATTAGGTTTTGTTGGAGTGAGGAGAGGAGCAAGGAGGGTGTTTGGTGCGGATTGCGTTGTTAATTTTTGGGTGAGCTGCGTTCGTCCGATAAATTTTGGACGATTTTCGGATGGCATTGTGTTTGCGTCGTCGAGCTCGAACCGTTTGAAAACCGACGGATTGCAGCCACCGCCGCCTACCAATGCCGCACCACCCCCACCCCCACGTCGTTGTCCGATCGGGGATTGCAAGTGAAAAGCTTCTACTGCTGCTGCTGCTGCTGCGGTGAAGAGAGAGGTTCGGGGGCGGTGGTCGGCGGCGGCCGTCGCTGATAACGGAACAGCCAAATTCCCAATTGGAATTCGTTTTATTGCCCTCCGAACAATTGAATTAATCCCATCGCACACGCAGACTGGCAGTCGCCGCCTCCGATCAAAACACAGGAATGATCGGACACAAAAGAGAGAAAACCGCCTCCACACCGCGCGCTGAATATATCTATACACACACACACACACACACATACAAAGAACGAAACTTTTTGCATTCACCTTTCTCCGTATTTCGAAATCCGGTTTAAATTAATTCTCTTTTTTTTTTTCTTCTTTTCTTTTATTCCGTTCCGATTTAAATGTCGACGGTGGGCGCCAATTAATTAACTCTGCGTTCTCGTCGAAACGTCCAATACTCTCAATTACTCAATTAAGTTTGTCCTCAACGGTATCGGTTTTCCGGATAGAACAAGTAATTGTACGTTCATTCACAAATTGTTTAAATTAAAACAACTACTCATTAAAAGTGAACATTATTAAAATTAAATTTAATATTCGTATAATAAGTATTATTTAAATCAAAAGAATTGTATTTATAAAATTTTCAACGTTTTGTGCTGTTTTTAATATTTGATCAAGAAATTAATGTAAATGAAACAATTAAATTATTTACATATGTGAAAATTAATGCATTTTCCATATTCGATAAGAAAGCAATAAAAATTAGGTGTTTCTGCGTATCAGTGCGTCGCGATGAATCATCTGCATGCACCTGCAAATCATATCGTCAAACGCAAAATGAGGAAACGGCAATCTTCGCTATTAACAATTCTATTGGTTCAATCGACGACCCGAGCGACAGACTATTGGTTGCTTATCTCTAAACATTTTTTGTTTCTTGACGTATAGAATTAGTATACAACAAAAAAGTTTACTGCGTTAAACCAATCGAAAGTGGGCACAAAAATGTCTGCGTTTCGTACATTCGATTAGAAAGCAATGAAAATTAGGCGAATGTTAAAATATTTTGTTTAGATTGTTTTGGGAATTTTATTTTACACTGATTTAAATTGACGTTTGACGCACAGGTTTCTAATTTACTAATTGCAACCAATTACGTTGCGGATCTAAACAATATGAGTAATGTTTCCATAGCAACCGGATTCTTTCTTCACTTGAATAAGAGTTCCGCGTCACTTTACGCGTCTTGATGAAAGCTTTTGCAACCGGCAACAAAACTCTCATTGTATGCAGATGACAACCAACGCCAACTCCAACCCTCCTTTGCATGAGTATTATACGTCTCTCATTTTTCTTTATTTTCACTGTATGCGAGACGCGATCGCCCCGGGCTTTCCACACACCCTGACTGACGTTACACATAATAATCATCATCATCATCACGAATTTTTGGTGGTTAGTTTATGTTTCGCATTGCCGTAATGCATCCGCGCAAAAGCGCCGCGAGCCTTCGGCCAGAATTTTTAAATTTTTTCGTGTTTCATTTTGCTTTTCCGTTGTTGTTTTTCAATTTTGCACTGCTGCTGGCTTTCATCGGAGCTCCTTTTTGTGTGTGTGTGTGTGTGTGTGTGTGTATATCTGCAGTGTAGGCAGAGAGAGAGAGAGATTTACATCATCATCATTCGGATTATTTATCGATTCGAGTTAAAACTTCGCAGAACGCCGCCACCTGCGACCCATCTCTAAATTTAAACTCCTCCTTGCGTCTTTCGCTACCATTCTTTTGTTTCCAGCTATTCTCTCTTTTTTACTCTTACGCCTATCTCTATCTCTCTCATTTTTCAATATACATGCATATGCATCATTCCGGGCCGCTTCTGCGATGCAACTATTATTTTTAATTAACTGCGAGCTTATTTACGCTCCGTATATGTATACAAGTGTCCCATGAGAAGGGCGGCAGCAGCGGCGAAAGGGGTGGAGGTGGCTCTACATTTTAATAGTTCTCTCCTAGACGCACACATGTTTCTTCCCTGATACAGGGTGCGCAATTATTTAAAAAAATAAAAGCAATCAACTCTCTCCATCAACTACACAACAATTGCTTAGCAACGATGTTAACACTTAATACAATACACGTTTAATCACCTTGACGACGGTTGTTTACGCCTCAAATATGAATGCTATATTCTTGCAAGCGACACCCTGTATAGAAGGCGTCGCATCAGTTGCCGGCTATATAGTAGAGTAAGTTTTCATTAATATAAATCTCGGTGGTTCGAATTAATTCAAAACGTCCACCACCCTCTCTCTCTCTCTCTGCTCAATTCATTTTCATTCCCGAAATGGTCACCAACTGTTCGACGACATTTTTCTCGCTAATTAATACTCGTGCATCGCACAGCTTTCGAGCCCATAATTTCCCCATTTAATCCCTCCATCTCATTGCGAGTCACCCTTCTCGATGAACAACAAATCGTCGCAATCGAATCCTCTTCTGCAAAACGCACTCAATTTATCTATCCGCATGTATGTTATACGTATGCATGCCATCCCATGCATGGGGGTAGTCGGGGGATGAATACACTCGCAACTCTGTGATGCGATATTAGTGAAGCATTATCTTATCTCATCGTTGACAGGTCGGGATTACACGCGGATTCATTACAGTTTAACCCGGAATTTCGGTTGGAAATGAAAATCCATCCACTCTCCCCTTCGGAAAGGCAATGACAAAAAAAAAAAAGAATTGTACATACACGCACACACGCCCGCAGAATTTCGACTTCATGAGCTTAATTTCGAGTACACGTTGCCCATGGTAACGGATTTGTTTTAATTAACGTGCTTTTAGCGAGCGTAGAGTAAAATTCTCGATCATCAGACAGGCAGCGATTCTGGAAATTGTTGCATCGAGCTTATCGAATTGCCGTTTCGATTAAAAGCCGTAATGAGGTTGAATGAAATGGGGCGGGTTAAAATAGTTCACTTCTCTTCTCCTTATATTATTGATTCATATTCAATTTCGGAGAGCGATTGAAGGGTGCAAACGACGGGGGATGAATCATCATCATCATCTGAACGAAATCATTAAAAAACCCTCCTCTCTCTCTCTCTCTCTCGCTTCACATGTGATATTGCAGTCTTCAACCATTCACTCACGGGGCGGGCTGGCGGACGAGTGTTTCACGCGCGACGCTGTTGGTCCCCCATTTCATTTTCGCGTAGTCAAATAACCTGTCGTCGTTGTCCTTTCCTCCCCCATCCTGACCAATTAATTTCTCTATTAGAAATCATTCCGCATATGACGACGATATAATGGAAACTTATTCCCTGTCCTCCAACTACCCCCACTTACAATGCCGCGTGCGTGTTTGTGTTCTGCTTTTTTTTTGTTTGTTATTCAAAACTCCTCTTTTGTTTTCCTTTTTAAGTTGGCACTTGAACAAAAGCTATCGAAAACAACAATTATATAAAAAAAAATATGTCGACAATGGACTAATTACGGGGAAAATTGGATTACCAATTTAAACCCATTCAAAATCCACACACAACACCAATTTCTCCATTTGCAATTTTGCACCAATCAAATCATCGAATTTTTCAATTCATTAGTTTGTATATTTATATTATAATATATTTTGGCTAAACTCTCACAAACGTAATAAACCTAACAAAATAATTTAAGAAGTTAAAAAAAAATGAAATAATAATAACATTTTTTAAATATAAAATGATTGCGACTGCGTTCGTGAATTAATGTTATATTTCCGCGTCGGCGGGTATTAATTTTTTTTTCCTTTCATTCTCGAAGCGCTTAAGTTTTCTTCTCTTTATTGTTTTGTTTTAAAGCAGTGTGAAATATGGTCCGTGGTAAATGAATGAGACGAGTTTCTTTCTCTAACGCTTTTCTTTTCATTTGTTTTTTTTTAGCGCGCGCGCGATTTGAGTGACAGCCCGGGGAGGATTTAATGAAGGAAATGCGCCGGAAAATATCTTTTCCATCTGCCTCCGCGTAGAAAAACCGCCGTCGCGTCTCGGGGATATATAATTTCGAACAGACAAAAAAAAACAATTGATGATGTGACGGCTGTCAATTTTATATACTTTTTGTGTATATTGAGAAAGTTGTTTTTTTGTTTTATTGCAAAATGGTGGATAATCAAGCGAACCGTTGATTGGAAGAAGTTCGGTTCGCGCTTGTGTTTCTTTGGAGTTAGCGAGGGTTAGCCAATTTGGTCTTCGGGGCGAGTTTCCTTATACCATCCATTCAGATCGGTGGATGCACCTTACTACATGTGACTTGAATAGTCATTTGCTGACGACCGGTTTGTGGGGGAGGAAGAAACGGTCAGCACTAAAGTTACGGCAAGGAAAGCCCTTTTGGCCTTATTCCCTCCACCTCGCCTATCCTATCTAACACATCCCTCTCTCCAAGTCTTTGATTAGTATCCAACTTTATATTAACATTATATTCACGTGATGCGTGTTGTTGTTGTCGCCGTCGTCGTCGTCGAAAAGCGTTGATTAATTGTCACGAGTTGCTCGCTCCATTAGCAAGTCGAAATGTTGAAAATGAATCGCGCGCGTGCCGCAATTTATACAAATACAAAAAGCCTCTTCCTCCTCTTCACTTTAATCTTTTGTGGCACAATGATGATAGCTGAGTGCCAAATTCTGTTGGGCAATTAGGGCGACACCTGGTAGCGATGCCTCATCCTCGCGTTGCGTACATCTCAGATGGACGCAAATGAGTTTTTCTTGTTCGCTCTCCTCTCTCTTCTCCTCATCATCGTCGAATTCGGCCTCGGGCGCAATCAACGAAAACTCTCTTCGTATTTGTATTTCGAGTATGATGTGCGTGCGTCGGAGGCGGCGGCGGCAGCGTAACGAGAACAGCCGCCGGCCGCGCTCCACACTCGGCATAGCAATCTCGAATTGGAAATGAAATTCCGCTAAAACTTAATTTCCACCCGGAAAATGTTTACGAATTGACGCACCAGAAACAAACTCGCATAAAAACTAATTGACTATGCAACATACTTGGTAAGGTTATTAATATGCCATTTTACAGTTTTCCATGGCAACAAAGTAGAACATTTTTTCATTGTTGTCATGGATCTGAAGTTTTTTTTTGCGCGTGTTCTGTTTTGGAGTGGCGTAGGCGGCGGTGGCGGTTTGTAGTGGGCACTCTGCATCGCATATGCGTCTGTTGTGTCGCGTAAGGGGCGATGGGGTTGTGTGGAGGCGGCTACACACGTCTCTGTGCACCAGGCCAGAAGGCTTTGTGTCACGTACAGTGGTCCCGGACGTCTTGAAAAGTCTCTTAATGAGAGAAAGAGAGAGAGAGAGTGAGAATGTGTAAGGGTAGCGGCGGTGGGTGTCGACCTTCTCTTCTCTTCCTCATCCGGTCTAATTATTATTATCATCCGGCATTCTCGCAACGGCTCAGGTATAATTAAATTTCAACGAGCATCTCTTGCGACGGTGGCAACACAATGAGAGGACGGTAGTCGCCGCCCCTCCGGCCATTCTATTCTAGACGCGCGTGAAAGAGAGGTGTGTGTGTGTCTACTACACAACGGCGAGAGCAAAAAAGAAATATCGAAACTGCACTAACGCGCTCTCGCAACAATGCCGAAACCCCTTTGCATTATTATTTGACTCTCTTTCATGCAGCAGCAGAAGCAGAAGTCGTCTCCACCGACGTCCCCATCTGTAATTACGGAAATTGAAGCGCAAACGGAAATCCATTTAATTCGATGCCCGGATTAATTAATTCCGACGACATCTCGGAAAGGAGACGAAAAGAAAGAAACGCGAAGGAGGAAAGCATCAAATTTAATCGCAAAGTGAAACGTCACTTTGACGTTTTCATTTTTATAATTATACATATCAACCACATCAATGAAACAAACGTCAAATAATAATTTACTATTGATTTGACGTAGGTTAAGGTTGGATCGTTTTCGCTGTGTTTTTGCGTGAATTGGCTGGAATTTTGTTACCGTCGGCGGCGGCGGCGGTAATAATTTCGGCGTCGGAATTGGGGGGTGAGTTTCGCTCTAACTGCCGGTGACAGGCGGAACCGGCGAGTGTAACATTTAATACGTCGCGCACGGTGCGGAACATTCCGGTGGTAGCGGCGGTGGCGGCGACCGTAATTAGATTATGTTAACGCGGACGCATCTTTCCGGTCTCTCTCCTCTCCTCTTCCACCTCCCAAAACAAACAGATGTTAATAACGCGCAATAGCTTAATTTTCTCGCTTCTTGGCCTTTTCCTGAACTTAAATTTGTATCTGTATATTACATGATAATCTTTAAACAATAATTATAAGTATGCTATAGCGTTGGAGATACAGGAAACTGAAACTAATTATAATTGAACGTACTGTCAATTGTTTATACAAGATAGTTGGGGAGTATCCTGTAGTGTTGTGTGTGAGTAGAAAGAAAATTTCAGCGTGTGCCATTGGGGACTCATCAATTTTAATCTGCGCGTCGTCGAGGGTGGTCTTTCCTCAGCTTCCTGTTCTCACTTTTTTTGTTCTCTCGATTCTTGTAGATACAAGGGTGCGCAATTCATTAGCGTGGGAAAAAGCCGGTGGCAAGAAACGATGATGAAGAAGTAAAGTATCTATAAGAGATATGAGAGCAGTTAAGAAAAAACACATAGACGGAGCGGAAGAAAACGCGTTGCGACAAAGGCCTGCTGGTTTGTTTCTCCGTTTTGTCATTGTTGATGAATAAAGCAAGATCTCGCGGCGCGCTGCAAAACCAGACGGTTTTTAGTTAGTTCCTGGCGACAATGGGATTGTGCGTGTTTATATGTGTGCAGAGTGTTTCGTCTGGAGATTGATTAAGCGCGGCCGCCGCCTCCCCAGAACCTCTGATTAATGACCGATGACAGGAAGAGACAAAATCCGTCGCCTTTGTTAGCGTTTGAGGATGAGGGCGGTGGACTTGGTTGTGGCAGTATCATTCCGCCAATTACGTCCCTTGTCTTGCAGAGAAAACATTAGTTTTTTTTTTTGGCTAAAAATCAAAAGTTAAGAAATTCTAAGAAACTGAAAGAGAAAGTGAGAGAGAACGAGAGTTTCTTAATTAAATCTGTTGATTTAGAAGACGCCTGGGAGTGAGTGAGATCGAGAGTCCCGGCGCCTCCGCCACCGCGAGACACAGTTATTGTTAAGTTTTACGAGGCAACATTTCTGTTTTCTTAGTAGTAAAATTTTAGGGCCTCCCCGAGTGCACCAAAGACCTACGCGACGGAAGAGCAGCGACGGACGGGGGGTTGGTGGTGAGCTTACGAATCGCACCCCGGGGCCTTCACGCAAACCGCCGAACACTTTCCCTTTCTCCTGATTAACAAACAAAAATTAAGAGCGCAATTTACAAATTATCCCAGAACCGGCCTCAGACGACACGTTCACATTACAGCACCCTCTTGATCATTCCATTTGCGTAATTAGCGCATCCGCATGTTTCATCTCTCGCTCGCATTCAAACAACCGTCAGACTGTTTTGACGGTTGGGGGGAGTGCGCGCCATTTTAAACAAATCTATTAGCGTTTCTGCATTGTTTTTTTTTGTTTATTTATTTATTTATGATGGATTGACATGGTAACAAAGTTTGCTGCGTTGTTGTGCACTGGCGAGTAAATAAATTAATTTTTGTGCGCGCGCGAAATTGAATTTATTTATTATCGTGGTGGGACGGGCGGAGGGGGTGAAAATGAAAAAGCACGGAATGATGATGCTATTAATGCGGAAATAATTGCTTTTGTGAAATGTACACCTACTATTAATACTACTACTACTACTGCATCATCCGCCCTTCGAACGGACGCGCATATAATTAAAGTTTTTAATTGAGTTTTACCATTAAAATCCGCTCATATTACAACAACAGCAACAAATAAATACAAAAACAAAGAAAAAAACTTGCAGCGAAGAAATTGTTACAGAGAGAGTTCCATTATTTTCTTTTCTCGCAAATCGAATTTGTGCTACTCCAGATTCGATTCTCATGGGGGCGGCGGTGGTGGGTGGTCGCCCAGAGATAAGCGGGACGCGTAATTTATTACCGCTGCGGTCGAATTTAATTGAAAATTAAACGAGTTCTCATTCTCTCTATTTCTCTCTAACTCAGTATGTGTGTGTGTGTGCAACTATCGCCACTTGCACCGAAGAACACACTTCTTCTTATTACTTCATTTGCTATTGGAGTCGTTTGCACGGTGCAGGACCGGATCCAGGGAAGCGGCCACCATCGCTGACCGGAAATGCGTCTATCGCAAACAACCCCCTCGCCCCCTCGACACCCCCCCGGATTTAAAGCTCCGTTTATTTATGTGACCGCAGATAACGACTACACTCTACTCGAATCCCACTTTTCCACCTCCAGCTTCCGGTCAACCCCACATTTAATTACCAACACAACTCGTGCACGCCCCCCCCCCCGAAAAACCCTTCCTTCTCTCTCCTCTCCTCTCGACAGGTAATTATTATCGCGTTTGATTAACTCCGCTCTTCTCGGTGATTTACACACTTGATACATCCGACATGTCAAATGGTCAAATGCAGGCGCGATGCGGCGGTCAAGTTAAAAGATAATTTCCGAATCGCTAAGCGAACCCTATCAATTATAGCTTCAGATAGATAGTTAACGTTTTGCGAAATTCGAAATCTATGTAATTGCATAAACTTAAACATTGTCCAACTGTCATAATTTGTGATTGCCAAACTATTATTACAATATTTTGGATTATCGGTAACTTCGAAATGCCTCTATGAAAATTCTTTGGTAATGTTTGGAATTGAATGAAACGTTTAGGAAATTCGACTCCGTTTCAAAGGGGTGCGATTGCTGCTCGCGCGTGTTTTGGGGTGGTGGGCGGTGGATTGCATTCGTCGGCGGCGGCGGCGGCGGCGGCGGTTGCGTTAACTGTGCATGTTTACTAGAATAGTCTCTGCACTTGATTTACGGACTGCAAATTCGCACGTACACGTACACGCGCCATTGCTGCGAAACCCTCCAAACCCTTTCCACCACCCGACAAACATTACATACACGATCCCTAAATATGCCAACCCGCCGCCGCCGCCGCTGCCGCCGTTTATCTTCCGGCGTTGAGCGACGGACAGCCAAGAATCCGTTCTGCCAATTAGTGAAAACACAAATAATGCATTATTACCTGCAACAACAATAACAACATATTACCGCCACCACATAAAACGAACTTTACTTACTGTCAGTTATTTTGCAAAAAGAGTATAGTGGTGGGATTAATTAATATTCGAGGAGGAAACAATTAAACTGAATCGTCGCTATTATCATTTGCATAACTGCAGTTTTCGAAGTGTGTCGATATTAAGTTGCGACTTGAAGCGAGACAAGAAGAAAAGGGCCGACCCGCCTTTTGAGGCTGGAGGGGGGCGGTATACAAGTTCGTCTGAAATTAAATTAGAATGCGCCGAGAAAGTTTCGTTGCGTCGCGGGGAGGAGGCGGCGGCGGCGGCAGCGGCGGCAAAGGTGACTTTGTAAATCATCCCAAACAGCTAATTTGTAATTTTACGAGCGACATCTGAACTGCAAAGTTTTAATCGCATCAACTTCAAGGAGCAGAAATAAATTGAATTAAAACAAAAACGGAAAACACGCAATTGATTAAAGACGTATTTCCTCATTATTTTTTTCTTTCTTTCTTGTTTTCAACAAAAATTTTCCAATTGCAATGTTAGTTCGTAAAATACTCTTACTACCCCCTAGCTTGTTGCTCCGTTCATCTCATTCAGAGTTTTCGAGGCGGAAACGCTTAGGACCGTGTAAAATTGGCATAAACCATCGGGTTTTTTTTTTCTCTCTCTCTTTGTATTGTCCGTATTTTGTCGAGGGGTGCGAAGACTTTTTTGGGTGTAAAAATCCGTTTGTTGTCTGTATCTACCACCTCCATTGTTGCTATCGTTGCCTTTCGGTGCGTTTACGTTCATTCCCTTCCCCTAAATATTATTCACCTTTTCAAAATCAGTACCGATTGATGGAAACTACCCGCACGTGAAGTTTTAATACACTCTCCGATACAGAAACCGGACATCTGCGTAGTAGTCGTTCTACCACCCCCTCGGTTTTTCGAAATCGCCGCTTTATTGAAAATACCGTAATTATCGTTCCGAGAATTTGCAGATTTTCGAGTATGGGGACGTATCCCTTGTTTCTTTTGTTGCGCAATCCACAATGCACTAATCCTGACGTAATCTATCAATAGCATATAACATATATTCGGTTCACAGAATGCGGGTTAATTGGAATTTATTTACGAACTCAATTTATTTCAGATTTCAGTTCGAACCGAACCCCCAAAAACACGATCATTACATGGATATTATCAATTATCTCCAACGACCAGATGACGCAATAATTCGTCTCCAAGGGATATATAACACTTTCATTTAACCTTAAATCTATATCATTCTATCTCACAGATTACAATGTCTATTTATAATTCACTAGATAATTAACAAGAATTATTAATTTTAAATTTTACTTTTAGTAAATGCTAAATTTGACATTTAATTTGTTTAAAAGCAAATTTGCAATTGCGACATATTAGAAAGGTTTGCGGTGGTCTTGCGACGTTTCTGTTGCGTACATATTTTTTATTGCTTTGTTCTTCTTTCGGTTAATTCTCGAGGGTTAGGTGATTAAATTAAGTCGGTCGGTCGTCGTCGCTCGGGGTGAATTTGAATAGCCTGTTTCCGGAAAAGGGATGCGATGCAGATGGGCCCAAAACCAAGAACCCCCCACACCCCTCTCAAAAAAACTTAACTTGGCCATCTCCGTGATCGTAGTTGTAGCCATCCCCCGTAATACCGCCCCTTCAAGATTGCTTTAAGCGACCCATCGTCCTCGTTGCTAAGGGTAACTATTTAATTATAAACAAAAAGTGTTTTTCGCGCGAAAGTTGGGCGCCGCGTGATGCGCTGAGGGTTGGTGTTGTTGGAGTGGAGCGAAGAGTGTAGAGGCGGCGGCGATTTATGAAGCTATTTCCTTGCGTCTAATGAAACACACGGCGGCGGCGGCGGCGCCCCCTGCTCTAAGGTGATTACACGACCTAATGAGAATCCCGAAGTTCGATTTTTGCCGGCAACAACCTTTCTCCCTTTTTCGCTTACCCGGTTTACCGTTTCGAGGGGTGTAGGGGTTGATTTTTGCAGTTATTGCCAAAGTTTTCGCGCTCCTCGACCACTACAAAAACATACCTTCCCTGCACCCCCACCAACAAACATTTTCCTTTTCCGCAACGATGAAGATCAATCGGGCAGCGAAACAACGCTAATTTAACGAAACAAAGCCATTTACTTCTCTTCACTCAAATTACATTAATTTGGATAACAACGAGACAATTTCAAATATCTAATGAGCGGAGGAGGTAAACTGATAAAGGTACATATGACTACCCTCTGTATTGACATTCGCTTTGCTCTTGTTTTTATTGTTAATTAGTGCGAACCGTAAAACTCCAAAATTCCCCAACTTTCGTAATCTATTCGGATGGAACGATTCCATTCATCCGAAAGGTAAATAGGGCGAGAGAGAGAGAAAAAAACATCACGGCGCACGGGGGGTGGGTCGAATTGGTGCAACAAAGCCCACTCGAATTCTATGGACTTAGCAGGGGATTTTGGTTACCTTAAGTGCGTTCTATTCTTCCACTGCATTCAGTCCTGAAGATGATGATGAAAAATATTCCATGTTTATTATTACTATTTTTAACTATTAGCAGACCTGATCTTGACGTATTCCTTCCTGTCCTCAGAAACTATTCTCTCTGTCTCCGTACGTATATTTGAAGGCATATCCCCTTTTTGAAAGTGAGGGTTTATTACTTTAGGTTTATTCACTTTCGGAAATTTCGTGATTTCAATGCCTTCCATTAATCACTACGCTCTCCCTCGCACTCTGCCATTGTTTTTGCGCAAGAAAAACCAACAAATAGCTTCGTGAAACAATTGAACGCAAAAAAGGGCTTCTTGATTAAGGCAATCGGCTGTCGTAGACCAATTTTTCTTCAATTCAAACTGCGAGTTAGTTTGCGTCCTCTTTCCACGGCGATGTTGATGTTGATGATGCGCGAATAAACAACGCAAAGTATAGTCGTCATGGTAACGGATTTGCTTTGGCAGGTTTTGGGGGTGGCAGGGAGTGTGTGTGTGTGTGTGGTTTGCTATCAATCACGAAACCCTCTTCGCGGCAGGTGCCCACCTCTCATACCTATCTCCCAACCACCCTCAATCCGTTATCAACATCAGTGTCGCGCCATCATCATATCATAGTCACCTATTATTGACATCACCATTGACAACCGCACAACGGATGAACAACAAGCAAACAAACAAACGAACAACGTCTGTCGCGAACACACATATGCATATGCGAACGTAAACAGCGTTATTATTTCGTACTCATCCTGCTGTGCTGTTTGCATTCCATTTTTCGCGTAAGGACGCGAAACTTGTAAACGAAGGCTTCGATTGTAATCGTAACACGATTAATGATTTAGCTTTACCATTCCCGATATGTACATATTTATTTGCTAACTTTACTAATGTTTTTACGTTTCACACTAATTTAACTAAACTCGAACATAATCAATTATTCCAATGAGTGTAGATTGGATAATTTAGATAGAAAAATCAAATTATTTCAAATAACTTGTTTAAAAGATTTTACAAATAAAACGACTTTACGATGTAAAGGTCTCCAACTGTCGGACGACCTTCTTCGGTTTACAAAAAGAAGAAATGCCCGTCGCATAGCATCGTAATTAATGGCGCTCCTCCGTCATTCGGTTCCACCTTCTCTTTCATCCCGATTCTTTACACGGTTTTTCAATTACGCTCACAAATACATAGAGCAACACGATGGGAATACGGCAACGACGACGACGACAACAACAACAACAGAAAAAGGGGACTATCTTGGGGATAATTTACATGGCCAGGTGAGGATGGAACAGTTTCCATCCTAGATACCCATTCGGTACAATACTAGCTTTTTTTTTCTGTACCTTGTGCATTCTCATTGTCACAACATGAATGAAATCTAAAAGGCAGGTAGTCAGGGAAACGCGATAAATAATTGGGGAAAACGTCAAAAAATGCAGAGGATAATAAAAGATATCCGTAACCATGACAATAGACTAGATAGAAAATGGCGGCTACATATTACATGCATATAGTGAAAATTTGTTTTTTTTTTCTACTACCATCATCATCATCCGTCATTTGTTTTTCGCTTGTAAAATTAAAAACAAAACCGAAATTGCGAAAATGTGTATCGCTAAATACAATAATTCCCTTTTGTTCCGGAACAATTAAATTCGAAAAAAAAAGCAAAACTATTAAATATTTTTGTTGTTGTGTGAATGACGTTATATATCTTCTCTTGTCCAAAAATAGACAAATTTTACGTTACATATTTCATAGAGCGATCAAATCTCCGCTTACGATTATTATTTTCAATTTTGTGGGTTAATCTACTGTTTATTTGACGCATCAAAATTTATCGCATATTCTTTTGTTTCCGGCCCGAACGTCAATATATCTATAATCTCTATTTTAAAATGATGCGTCGGATTATTTAATAATTATACAATTTTAATAATCAAATCAATTTAATTAAATTGAATAAAAATATATTAATTGTAATTAAATTATTGAGACAACTCAAAAACTAAGATATAGTGTAACAAATGAATTAGAAATTATCTGAAAAGTGCGCCATGAATCACATCGCTAAGCCTACTTTTTTTTCGCCCTTAAATAGCTAATACTTCTTTATCTTTTTCAGTAGGATTTTCGCTTAAATCCTCTTAGATGAAAGATCCTGAGGGATCATAATTATCTGCGAAGCGTTTTTACTGGTAATTGCGACTAAAAATTGATCTTTTTTTTTTTGCAGATCCGGGCCGAGCGACGTCTTGCCTCTGCGATTCTTCGGTCGCTTATGGGAGCGAAACGAACGATCGGAGATGAAGCGGCGGCGGTCGGGATGCGTCGTGAGTGCCGATCGGGATGCGCTTTTCGGGGGTCTAGCCCGACGCCGCCGCCGTCGCTGCCTCCGACGCAGCAGCAGCGGCTCCATCCGAGCGGCAGTCTTGATCCGACGTCGACGTCGCGAGGACGTACGGATCGATAGAACCGAAGAGCATTTCAAAAAGACAACAAAACGTAGAGCAAACACAATCTCTTCGCAACCCCGGGAAATGTGACGTAACTCGCTTCGCTTGTTTCCACCTTTCGGTTGTTGTTTATTTATTATTTTTTCGTTTCCATAGACGCAAAAAAAGGAGTGCACTCTCACCTTTCGTCCGGATGGATGGCGTGGATTTAGTTCGGCATATTTTCGTGCGTGATCTTCGAAATTGATGAGGAAGATGTTGTCCGGCGCCGCGATGCGACGTCCGAACGAGTGCAAGAAGCGTTCGGCGTTCTGGAGGATCATTCTGCACACCTTGATTATCGTCCGGTTCTCCGCCGCAAAAGGTAAGACTCGACATCTCTCATTAAATCCATTAATTAAGTCATTCGCATAACGGAAACGACATAATTGTTAACAGCTGATTATGACGTTTTATTAATATAATTGCGATTAAATTATTCTAAATTAAACATTTGAAGAATTTTAAACGATTATTATTATTAATGCAAACAAAATTACATTAAAAATTATTTTGTTCACAAAAATAATCTATTTTTAAGTATAAATTTGTTGATATTATTATGTTCTTTTTCATTGAAATTATGAAATTTATAAAATTACATTCAATGTTTGTTGAAAAGAATTTTTAATTATAATTTGCAAGGAATCATTAATTTTAAACTCTCAATTATTAGAGATTCTCTCAAACATTTTAATTACCGTAATTAATAAAAATCTTGATATTAATTAAATTTGTAAGTTAATTAATTCAGTTCTAAAAAGAAATACTTGTAAATATATTTCATTAATATTTTAAACGTGATAGAAACTAATGAACAATTATAGATTTCTTAATAAAATTGATTTATTTTATAAATATTATAAAATAATAATAATAACATTTATTAATCACATTATGTGACCAAAGGGCTATCGAAATTAGTCTTTCCGCCGAGAGACACAATCAAACATATACTGTATTACAAAAATTGTAAAAAAAAGGGAAAAAAAACGAAGAATATTAACCAAAAACACCATGTATACGTTACATTCGTAATAGTTGAAATATTATAATTAGTGATTTCCGCATTCGTTTTGTTGTATCGAATTAATTAATCTTTTTGATAATTGAAACGGTTTTAATTATTGTTCACTGCTGCACAATCGTACAAAACTGAACGCGAAATATTACACAAAAAACACACACCCACAAACAACAAATTGCGACACGTATATAAACCAACAACAAAAAAAAATACGGAAATAAATCGAGAGCCCAATGGAACGCACCGGACGGACGGTCGAATGGTGGGGGGTTTTTGTTTCAGGCCGCGGGGGACGTTTTAACACGCAGTAAATTTACATTACGTCCGCATTTCTACAATTTCGATACGCAATTGCTCGTAACCGAAAAATAAAACAATTTTTTCTCATAGTTTAATTACCAATTAATGATTGATGTTTCTTTTAGAATTGTTAGTTTTAAATTGAAATATGCTTATTTGAGTATTGTTAATAATAATAATGATGATGGTCGTCTGCATTCACAGTTCCCTTTGTGCCTTTTGTGTCGCCCGGCTGAAAACCGTTTCCCATTTTACGTCTCTCTCACTCACTTTTATTCATGCATTGCACATATTGTCTCTCTCGATGGGATTTTCTGCGAATCTGCATTCCGGATCCCCGGGATATTCAGGGAATAATATAATAGTAATATCATCAGCATCAGCAGCACGCGACTAAGCAAACACAAAAGGGCCCGAAACTCCATTACGCACAATAAGGCCCTTGCCTCCTCATCCAACCGCCTCCCCGCTCGTCGTCCCGCGCTTCGACTAGGTCTTTTCAGCTTGAAACAAACGAACGGAGGACGATTAGCCTCTGCCTTCCTCTCTTCTCATCGTCGCCCTTTTGCACCCTTTTACAATCGCGCTGCTCCTTGCAAAATTTTCGCAAAATCACAATCTCATCGGCCATTCATAAGGGCGCGAGAAAGAGAGAAAAGAATGAAATTGATGAGGGCGGGGGTTTGGGGATTTGGTTTATAAAAATGAAGAGAGAGAAAGGCGCGCCGCGAAAACGGATTAAAATCAATTCATAATCGCTCATCATGCAACCAAACGTATCGTAATTACGTTATCGAAATTACGAGATTTAATTTAATGCCCCATTTTTTATATCTCAATTATCGATAACCTTAAAATACTTAAGATTACATAATTAAATTTATAGTTTGTGATATAAATATAATATATCGGATAATTAACGACCATTGTCGTAAATTGAGACAAAGCAAAATTTCTTTTATTTTTATAAGATTGCGAATAAATTCTCGACGCTAAATCTGACAGATGTTGTTCGTTGTTTGGGTCTGAGGATTGGTGTTTAATTAAAGACCGCAACTGTGTTAACTGCGTCCTCCTTTTTTTTTTTGTTGAAATTCTGTACGCGTTGCGATTGTAAAAGAGGAGTGGAAAGGAAGGAATGTTCTTGTTTTCAGTGTAAAAACCCTCCGTGGGGTGTGCGGATATAATTGTGCATATGAATCAGACGTGCTAAATGCTCGTTTCCGGGCCGACGAAGGGTGTGGGGTCGAGAGACACGCGTTCGCACCAGGTGGGACTATGAGGGATAAGGGCAAAAAAAAGAAAACAGTATGAATGTGTGTATATATATATATGCATATGCGTATGGGATGGAAAGATAAAATTTCGGGTCCTTTTCTTAAAGATGCAAACGCATCGGGGCAGCTGCCGTCGCGAAGGGCTCGCTCTGTCTTTAGTCTTTTGTCTCGCCGACGACGCAGTTTTGACAGGTCAAATGGGGTGTCGTATTAGTAATGGCCTCGTTAATTTCTCGATGTTCTTTCCTCAACACACAAACATCGTCGTCTTCGAAGAGATGTTTGTGTGTGTGTGTGTGTGTGATGATGATCTTACTTCGTCTTCGTTTTTTTTCATCGTCGCTCTTTTTTATACTTATTTTACTTCTTCTCGGTTCTTTTGGAGGCGATGATACGCGCCTTGTTAACATCTTGCTCGATGGGAATGCGGGAGACGACGAACGTTCGTTTCACATTATCTCTTAACCAGAAAATTAAAAGATGAAAGATGGTGGCGGAAGACGGAGACGACGATGTTGACGGGATGGGAACGGAAAAAATTAGAGAAACGCGAAGAAAAAATAAACGACGATCGTCGTCCGGGGTGGCTGTGGACGACGTGATAAGATAAACAAATAAAAAGTACATCAGTCACGTTTTATAATATTTACTTTCTTCACTCCTTTTTTTTTTATTTATTATTATGTTTTCCAGAGTTGAAGAACCCTTCCAAAAAAAAAACCACACAAGTGTTCTCTCCCAGCATCAAATTATTTGTTTAATCCAAGAAATGCACGTATTTTCATAGAATTACATTTCTCGTTACTTAGATCGCTGTATTTGCATAGATTTAATCATCATGTTCCATGAAATGTTAAATCAAATTTTTAAAACGCTTAAAAAAACTTTTCATAAATAAGTTTATAATGGGTGCCATGCATGAATCGTCGCCATTTTGTTTTATCGTCATTTTGTTTCTGTCCAATCGATTTACTCGTATTTCTATTGGCTACATTTATACCATTTTATATCTTCGATATCTTCGAATTCAAATTTTGCTTGACTTCGAACAAACGAAACCACCATATAGATACACATATTCGTTTCAACGAATCATACAGAATCTAGAATATCTGACAGCTGTCAGTTTATCGAGTGTATCTCGGTCGGTCGTCTTTGACAGCTAATAGTCTTGGCGTGCGTTCGTTGTTTTTTTTTGTCTTCTTAATTTGCTCAAGAGGGTTGGGGCTATAAGTCGTCCATTGTTTTGCTTCTTTTTTTTCGGGGTGGATTTGCGTGGAATTTCCGCATTGTTTCGTGGAAATGGGGGAAATGAAGGAAGAGTGGGGTTGATGGTGATCGTACCGATCTGATCATTCATCCGCGAATTCCGCAATCAAAGCATACAGAGAGTTGTATGTGAGAGAGAGAGACGGTGAGATTTTAATTAGCCTAATTACTGACAGATGAATTGAAACGAAAACCATCCCCTCCGCGTTCGAATGGAAACGCACAACGGGTTTTATGTGCGAACGATGCCGCGAATACACAATAAATTAATTGCCGCCTCCATCGAAAGCGATAAGCAGCAACAACGGGAATCTCTTTCTATAATTCTGTCTCTCCCACACACGCACACATTTAATCATTGAATTCGCCTCTCTCTCGTCTCTATCTCTCTACATCCACTGTCCGTTTTCGTTGTGTTAATTAAACTTTGGCGCGCGCGAACGTTTGGAATGCCGGGTCTCATCATAAAGGTGCAAAATACACGACAACCCTTGCTTTGCGTCATATGTTTTTTTTTGTCAAATGGTTTTTTCCCGCTTTGTTCTTCCCTGAAAAAAAAAAGGATTTAAATCCGCGCGCAAACCCTCACCGCCCCCCAGTCCTCTTTCTCTCTTGGGAATTAAAAATTCATTACGGCATGCAAATCGCACGTGCGGAAAAATGTGTCTTCGCATCGTTTTCTTGTTTGTATTGAAATCCCATCAGATCCAACGATATCATCCCCATCTTCTTGCAAACCTAGCAATTTTTAATGCAGTAGTGCAATTCAAATATCTAAATTATATATTTTTCCAATTGTAAAGATGACATCCCTTCCGTTTCACCTGACCAGGCAAACTTATTTGCTCGAAAGTTTATTGGTTCTGCAACGAAATTAACGCGCGTCCAATAATTCACGGAGGGCTTTAAGTTTGGAGCGCGCGCGAAATCGCTAATAGATTTATTATACTCGACGCGTCACTAAACTCGACCGCAAATCGTCTGCGGTTAATGCACATACATACACCCACACCCACACACCCAAACGCATACTCATGCAAATAGATACATACGCATGCAAACAACTTGATTAATCGTCGTCCCGGATTATTTGCAGATCGCCCATGTTATGCAACCGAATTATCGTGTCACCATGGTGGCGTGCCCTTTTTCCGTTTTGACTTTGCGCGAAAACAAACCGATAAATATTGTCCGTTCAAAATCGTGTATGTTGTATATGTGTGTGTGGGATTTTCTGGAGGGATTGAAGTCGCGCAAACAACTTTGGCGTTGAAATGTGATTTACGTTCTTGCACCTTTTTTCTTCTTCGCGCTTTCAACCGCTCGTTGTTGTTTGTTTTTTTTGCTAGAATGTTCTTTTATGTGTGTGTGTGTGTATTGCCTAATCCGAATTTATGCGCACCGATGGGAAGTTTTAATCTTATCCGGTGTCGCCGATTCGAAACCCAACTAAATCATCTGAAATTTCATCAATTCTTTCTCTCTCTCTCCTATCTCTTTGTCTTTTGGATGATTTAGTTTGGAGCGCTGCTCGCAAAGGGGCGCTTTTCGAAGGCAGTAATTAGCGAAAGCCGCTTTATTAGTTATCACAACTGTACGGCTCATTACAATGTTCGGCGGGGATTCGTTTTCCCTAATTGCCGCCGAACTCTACCCGAGCATTAACAAACCCGCCCATCGTTTCATCCCTTTCAAACCCCACCTTGCCCATTTCATTGCATTTACAAAATATTTAGTTTGTCTCGTTTTACTTTTTTTTTTTTTTTACTAATTTCTGTTTCGCCTCGTTATTCATTTTCCCTAGCATTTAATACGCGGCTTTGTAATTTACCCACCCGAAACGTTTATATGGAGCGCACCGAATCGCCCTCGTTACGCAACCGAATAGTCTCATTTCTATAGTTTATGCAACCAATTTGCACTTGATGTTTGTAAAGTCGCCATCGCAGTTAATTTTCATAATATACGTTAATGAACTATATGTTATTGTTTTTAGTAAATATGTCTCAATTGTCGATTTCCGATCTTTTTCTTCCTTTTCCTAGTGCGTATGCCGTTTTCATTTGTTCCCTGTTTTCTATTCTAGTAAGTACTTTCTTTGCCGTATGCAGCTCAGCCATTTGTTTCTCAACCATTGTTTTTCATGTTTTTGTATTTGTTCGTTTATTTGTTTTTTTTTTCATCCCTCTTACTCTCTCTCTCTCTCTCTCTTCGTGTTGTTTGGTTGACTTATGGGGACACTCCACCGGCAGAGCTGTAACTGCGATGCTGACAGGTCTAAAAGTAATCATACATATTACATGGCACTCTCAGTGAACATCTGGCCATTGATCCAGGCCCCCGGGCCGCGGAGCCATCGGAGGCGGCGGCGGTGGCGGTGGCAGCGGCAATGCCAACGTTCACGAGGGCGCGCGGGTCGATCGAAGCCCACTAACCGCCCCCCACGCACCCCCCTAGGAACCAAATGCGTGCTTTTATACGTGCATACTACCTACGTACATTCGCAATGCACATAAACGCATCCCACAGGAAGCCACGGGAAATTTTAGTATAAAATCAGGAAAATCACAATTCGAAAATATCACAACATATATTCTATGTTAAATACATTACATATCCAGCCCTTTGGTCTTTGGGGCTTCGATAAAGAATACGGCCAAAGTATTTTCTGCTTGTCGTAAGAGTCGACTAAAAGGAGACGTTTCATTAATCACAAATGAAATAATTGTAATGTCAAAATATGTTTTTTTTTTGGTTGCACAATGAACATTCCTCACCCGAATGTCAAAGAATTTTAAACACGTTTTTAATTCGCGCATTAATAACTCTCTCTTAATTTCCACGATATAAATATTCTTTTTAAAATATTTTTTCTCTTTTTCTCTTTTTTTTTTGGCGATGGGGATGGTGGATTGGCGGTGGCGGCGTCGGGCATTGCATAACAAATTTGTAAAGATAAAGCTCGGCCCGAAACCCCGAATTAATTACTTTCTTAAGAGTGTTATCTTGTAAGGAGGAGAAAGTCGTGAATAAAATTAAAACGGGAAAAAACTTCTGTGCCCGACCAAATAATTCTTTTCTGATAACCACCCACCCACCACGTACGTATTTCCTTCGGTTAAATTTAAAAAAAATGAGTAGATAATTAAAGACGCGTCACTTTTAATCTTTTCTTCCTCTTTTTAAATTTTGGGAGATGAGACCTCGCCGTGCTAAAGGTTGCGGTTTATAAATCACCAAAGCCGCTGCCGCCTTCTCCCCCTTTTCCTTTGCAAAACCCTCGGCGACGGTGTCAGGTTTAATTCTTCGAATTAAAGACGCACAATTAATCGCGCTAACTATATATGTATATATGTACACAGCAATATAAACGAGTATTCGTTTAATGAACCGTACCTCTATTAATGCTAAGCAAATAATTTAATATCGGTCTATAAAAGAATATAGTTTGGGGGGTGTTTAGGAGATTCACCAAACGCCCCTTGTTGCCGCCCGCCCCCCATCTTTTCTAAATAAAGGCGAAATAACCAATGATTTACGATCACTTAGATTAAACGGCAAAGGGGCATTAAAATTCGAACAACAATTTTATTATAGACGTACACGTGAGCGTGATTAAAGTGCGATGAATTGCATAACTTTGATGTTTGTACCAGCAAATAAGATTATGATTGCTTCAATTTATGCAGTGCTTTGCTACTTTGTATCAACGATTCATTAAGCTATATTTGTAACTTGTCAAGTTACGTGTATTACTATTTACTATTATTGGAGTGATAAATTTGTACTGACAATTTGCTTCTATTTAATCATATCTTGATAACATTCTTTTGTACATTAAGTAATTAAGTATTTTTAGTAATTTGTTTTTTGTTTTTTTTATATATATATTCAAAACATGTGCAAATATCCATTTACCAACATTTGATTTTGCAAATGCATTTTTGTTTGCCTCTGTAACAGCAGACGCGTCAATTTCGGTAATGAAAAACTTATCGATTTCCGGATGAAAAATCAACTTAATCACGCTGAAAACTCCTTTTGATGTGTTTTTTTTGTTCGTTTCCCCCCAATAACCAAAACACCACGCATCTCTCGCCCTCAATGCGTGTTTTTTTATTCACGCGGCGGTTTTTTATATGTGAATGTGTATCGGGCTTGCGGTATTGCGGGTTTCTCGCCTTGGGGGGGGGAGGGGGGTTGAGAGGGTGCGATGCGGCATGGTCTTCTGATGATTCGTCAAACGTGTCGGCCGTGAATGATGTGTTTAGATAACGAGCCCTTCGAATTCCGATTGACAATGCGGCCTGCATTCAAAGCCGCCGCCACCACCGCCAACATACGTACGTATGCGTGCGTGCGGTTGTGTATGTATCTGTGTACGCACGAGGGGTTGTGGGGGTGCAGCAGAGGCTTTTGTCTCCGCCCATCGATCCGCAGGCACTAATGAATTGAATCCGAAACGTGTGCAGCGTGTGTTGTCTGTTGTCGGGGGGGTGAGGCGGTGGGTTGTCTGCTGCTCCGGCATCCCGGCAAAACTAATCTACGATATCGCGGCATCCCAGGTTTACGATTACTTCCGCGTGTTTATGCCCGAATCGAACTAGAACAGATAGGCAGGTGGATGATGATGATGATGGTGGAAGGGATCAATTAGCACGTCGCACGCCAATTATGCAACCTACTTAGGCGGCGGAGTCGGCTACAGCATCATCCCATTTCTGCAACCCGCATCGCACATTGTTGCTACGCTCCGTTTGTGCGGTTGCCGGGGGGGCGGCGACGACGCACGTTGTAATTAAATCGAGTCCTCATTAAAAAGGTCGAGCGCTAATTGGGCTCGATCCAATCCTGCCGCATTTATACCTACCATGCATTTTATTTATATATATATATATATATTTATTTCATTAAACTTCCTGCTACGTTCGTTTCAGCTAATTTATTTATCGATAGGATTAAATCAAGTTGATTTTCGATCGCGCATCACCTCTTCTGTATTCCAAAACACGACCACCTCCAATAGCATCACCCCACAGTTATGTTTTAGAACAAATCGCGTTATTAAAGTCAGGACCGTGGCGTCGTTTAACCCGGGGCGTAATTTAATAAATCGAATGGCCTGCAGCAGGAAGAAACAATCCGGCAGGAATTTATTGCGGGTCCACCAAGATTGAGTGGGCCGTCCCTTGAGGGGCGGATGGGTGGTAGGTCTTCTGCTGCTCTTGGGGGTGGACGACGGAAGGACGTCCGATCTGTCACGGCGCAAATCCGATTTTTACGACGACGACCTCCCCCTGCCATCCTTTCCCTCCTCGAGCCATCCAAAGGGCCGAAGGGACGAAAACACACATGATCATAAAGTATAGGAGATTACACGTAAAGCGACGTCCATTTAAGGGAACGACGCAACAAAAAAGCGCACAACACAAATATAGTCCTTGTACCTGCGTTTAAGAATAATATCAAATATATCATTTCTGCCACACTTTGCAGACCTTCTAATTCGCGTGCAATACTTTTTGAAACAAAAGACAATTGTTTTACTTAAGGTTATTGATTTGGTAGAGGCGCGGCAGGGGGCGTACCACCTTAATTAAGAACCTTCTCTGGTTTTATTTATTAAGCTTTATTCCTCCCTGTCTCTATTTCACTAGATAGAAGGGCGTCCCCAAGAAACGGGATTTCCTTTTTCTAGGAATCAAAGATTCATGGGACGATCTCGGATTCGTGTCCGTCTCCCCTCGAATCCCGAATTTACTCAGCATGTGCGGCGGAGGGAGGGAAGTAAATCGTGTAAATTCGTGTGTCCGGTGATGAAATCGATGCGCATCGACGTACAATAATTAGGGATTCAAATTCGCGCGACCGCCGAATGCTTTTAACCAATTAAAGCCGTCATCCGGCCGCGACACTTCGAAAGCGCACTCCGACCACCACTGCCCCCGAACCCTTTATTTACACCATCTAGCAGCGTTTATTCGCCACACGAAACGAACTCATTGTAGAAAGCACACAAAGTCCATGCATGCACGTATCTCTGTATTCATTCTAAGCGCAAGAGAGAGAGTGGCTCTCGTCGATTGCCGGAAATGACGCCATTAAATGATTAAAGCGGCCAACTTCAAAGTATTCACCTTCGGGGACACGACCCTTCGGCTCAGGACACACAAACACTCTTCTCTCTCTCTCTCTCGTTCACACAAGAGAAGATACATCATATCAAACTCCGATGTCGAAGGGTCGTCGTCGTCGTTGCCGGTCGCGAATTCAAAAGATCAAATGTTTAATCTAGAGAGTCTAGAGTGGTGGGAGCTGAGGGGGCAAAGGTCTTAAACATATTAAAAAGTCGATTGCGAACGGAGATCGGAGAGAAAGGGAAAGTTTCTTTCCTTCGGTTTCCACTTCATTAAGTTAATTGCAGCGCCGCAACAACAACAACAACAATACAACAAGGGAGCAAAATTCCTCTTTTTTTCTGTTGTCCCTCTTCCAAATAAATAAATTCCAAGCAAAGAGGGTTATCCGAGGAACTTCTTCCTCCGTAGTCACTCAACTCTGTCTCCCTCTTTCTTGTAGTATTCAGTTAATTTTATTTTCCGGGTAAGAGAAGAAAAAGAAACATGCACAACATAATAATGGTAATATGAGCGAGGACGAGAGTTGAGGAGACGTTGGCCAGGTGAAAAGGCGAAATTACGTAACCGAAAACCACTTTTCGGCGGAAACGTGCTGTGCCGCGCTGCCTGCACCGTAATAACGTAACGCGATAAGTGAAGAAAATAAAATTTTGCAACCATAGCAACGAGCAGCTTGGATTATTCGATGGTCCATTTTGCAGCGTTACCATGGAAACAAACATACGTTTCCTTAACTTGTCGAATGTGTATTTTCCGATTGATTTTTCTTTACGGAAAAAAAATCGTTTCTTGTTTTTTTTTTTTTTTAATATTTTTGGTGCGAGGCAAAGAATGGGACACATGTGCGCTTTTCCGGATCCATTATTCATCCGACATCGCGCGTTTATCAGGAAGCAAAATGGATATATAAAAAAATGACGAAGTTTTTCGCTGCTGCAAGAGGCACGCACGCACAGACAGAGTCCTATCTTCGCGAAAATTTCCTTCCGCAGATAAGTGACGCGAATTTTTGAGAAAACTTCATTTCCTATTATTACCTTCGTCTTTTCTCAGCGTCATCGACCAATTTGATCCATCGCGTTCAACAATAGAATTAGATGATCATCTTGGAAGTCATCCAATTGATTTGCATTCGTTAGTTTCATTAGATCTCCATTCTTTAACGTTTTTGTTTCAATTTTTAGTCTCCATTTTGGCTCACAGACTCAGACTCCTTGCCTCTCTCTCCCATTCCTCGAGACATAAAGCACAGACCCATTAGCTAATGACTTATCGATCTAATCTCGACTGCCGTCGTGCTGCACTAGCAGCCGACTCATAATTTATTTATTTGCAGCATCGCGACGCGCACGTCTTCTTCTCCAATCCTCTTCTTTAATCTGACAGATGACATTTTTCACACGGTTAATTATTCAAATCACCGCCAATTCCGGTATCCATCTTTATATTCACCCGCCCCCCCACATTACAAATGTTTGAAACATGTTGTTGTTTGTAATTTCTTCTATTTTTTTTTTTACAAATTTCATTTTGCGGAAATCGATGTTTCGTTTGTACGCGTCGCGCCGTCACTAATTAATATATCACGGAAATAATGGCCGGCGCAATAATTCAGAGGCGGCGATGGCGGCGGTAGCGTTGGCGATAATTGACACTGATGTCGTGCATCTCAATTAGTCCGCGACAATATCCAGCCGGAATCGATGGTATTTCCGTGAATCACGTAGCCCAGCCCTTCCACCCTTTAAAAACAAAAACGAACATTGGACAGGTGTCAAAATGCTTTATACATTTGTTTCTATTTGGCCTGTGCCTGTGCCTGTGCAACGCTATAACTTTACAACGTCCACCGATGATGCATATTGTTTACATTTTTGTTTGCTTTTGTTCCGTAACCACTAGAGACTAGATGTCGCGACTGGAGACGAGTACCTTCTCGACACGTTTTAATGAGTGTTTTAAGTGTTTCCACTTCGCAGGTGACGCCGTCGTCATCCTCGTTGCTGTTGTTGTTGTTGTTCCTGCTGTTTCTACTACGTCGACGTTGTTTATCTTCGGTGCGTGCGTGTCTCGTAAATTCACCGGCAACGTGTAATTTTCCATTAATGCCGAAAATTTTAATGCGTAATCTCTCCGCTTAATTTAATATCTCTTTCGGGGGCGGCAGAGGGTATTGGTGTTAAGAGGAGCATCTGCTTTGTGTGTGTGTGTGAAACATCCGCCGCCGCTGCTCGGAGGTGGCTCATCCTTTTGCAAACTACTACTTTGTTATCTTCGTTATCTCCGGCTCTCGTCCCTCCCTAATGAGCGTCAACCCTCTCCGAAATTAAAACAATCTAAAGCGACAATTATTTTCAATTGGTGTGTGTGTATCACATCTCCCGATGCGGAAACGAAACAAAACAAAAACGTAATAGTAAAAATAAAAACGGATGGACGCTTTAGTTTTAATTAAAATGCAAACATTTTCTTGAAAAGCAAGCAAATCAAATTACTGCAACATTAACTTAAATTAAACTAAAGATATATATATATATTTACAATATGATAATTCAAAGATTATTCGAGTACTTCGTATAAATTGATGCTCTTCCGCCAACGTTGCAAATCCATACAATAAACTTTGCTTAAACTGCTTTAAGACCCGCACACTCCTAAACTAGATCCGGTCCTTAACTATCGCCCAGATTTCAACCCAAATTTGTTACCAGCCCATCCCTTTTCGTACGGTCTGGATTTTCAGCAAATTTACTGCACACTCTCTGTAAGCTTTTTTTTTAAATATATTATTGAAATGTATACGTAATTGACCTAGCATATCATTGATGTTTGTGATAATAATAATAGCGTCGGCGACGGACAGTGACGGTGGCGTCGCGTAACCGAAATGGAATTTCCAATATTTGATGTTGTTATTTAGCCAAATTATGCATTCAATTTGCTGAAATATTTGCGTTCATTGTGTTCGGTTCGCGAGCGCATGTAATTTTATATCATTCTGATTTCAATACGAAACACGTGTTTGCTGTGGAAAATTCATTCTGGCCGTTTATTTTGACAAGCGAAATGTCATTTAATTTTATTTTGTTGTTGCCAGTTTCGCTCGTTCAATTGATATTATTAATATGATATTGTTAATATACGGCCCTTTGGTTTGGGGGGCCGAAAGAATACGACCAGTAAGTAAATCCTACTTGTCGCAAGAGGCGACTGAAAGGAGTTTTTGTTGCATTTTTTTGAATTAAAAGTCCTTATAGATGTCGCTTTTGCGACCCCTCGCTAAGTGCGGGGATCTTCCACCAAATATATATATATATATAAGTACGTGGAAGTTGGGGGGCGGCATTATTGGATTACGGTGTCGGCGGTTGATGAAGTGGCAGAGTTAGGAGGAGGTGGAGAAGAAGAAGAAGAAGAAGAAGTCCAGACCATTCCACTCTGGCAAATTCTGACCGAAAAATCGAGGAAACGAACGAAACTGTAACTATTTTTAACAGACAAAAGGCGATGGCGGCGGCAAAGTTTATAAAATGTGTTCAGCGGCTTGTGTAAATAACATTTTTGTTTAATTTCCATCCAGATGCGAGATATTACACTCTGCGTACATACACACACACACACACATAAACACGCGCTCGCACAACCGACCATATTTCCACCGAAAAAAATGAACTATGGTATAGAAAACATGCATAAAACCAAAGAAAAAACAAACACGTAAAAGTTATGAGAAACGCGAAAATCTGGCAACTCTGCGCAACCCTTCTCATACGAATTTATCGCCAAAGTTTAATAACTCAATTCCGATGTTTGTTATGTTCGTTGAGATGCTTTTACTGCAGCGAACTGAAGAACCGCGTTTATTGTTGCACATCAAAACTTAAACTGCTTCCAGAGTATTATTTTTTTTTTTCGGATGTTCCTTAACTCTATTTTCAGAACCGAAAACCATTCCGAACAATCTAACTTTAATTTGTGTAATCATTCAAACTATAATTTAAAAAAAAAATCATTACAAATCTTAAATTATTAAGGAATTTAATTTGCTAATCGCTTAAATTAAGTGATGAATGATTCATTAATAACATCATCTTGAAATACGTTTTGCGTTGGCAACGAAACGAAAACATTAATTCCATGGGAATTTCACGACGACGACGACGATGATTCTCGTTGTTTCTATGATGATGTTTTTATTATTAGCGCATTCCGTTCGCGTTTCGTAACGGGTTTAAAAATGTGGTGGACAAATGGTTTTCGTTTTTCTTTAGTTTACTTTTTGTTGTTCTGCGGTTTTCTGTCGCGTCGCGGCGACAAGTCACCGAAATTCCGACTGTCCTCTTTTTTTTTTTTTCGTTCGTCGCCTTTCATCTGTTCCTTAATGGAATCCATTAATTAAGTCGTCATGGTGATAATAAATACTTTTATAATGTAGACGGCTGTTGCTGTTTCGGTAGAAGCGATGAGCCTGCATTCGGGAGCAATTGGAAATTCGGAATAGCCGGAATGCAGGAAATGCAATAGCAGCAGCAGCAGCAGCAGCATTTCCGGTTTTCTTTTAATGCTACTGCAGTACACGTAACGTTCGAATGATTTTGCTGCGGGTATGGGTGGCCGGTTGGGTTTAGGTGCCATTAGTGGCGTGCGGATAATTAGGATCGTGGGGGCGCAGGTGGCGGTGGTCTCCACCGAACCCCCTCACATCACTTAGTTTTAGAGCTTTGATGGAGCGACCGGTCTCGTCGTCCTCTCTCCTTAACGATAGATTACGACGCACCAAATGGACCTAATTTTTCTTTTCCTCTACTCTACTGCTGTTGCTGTTTGTTTTATTTCTTTTCTCGCAAAATATAAAAACAGACGTGTGTGCGCACAAACGTGTGTTCTTGTTAACACAGGAAAATAAATTCCAGCGAAACAATAGGGGAGGGTTGTATTGGTTGTGTGGTAAGAACATTAATGTTCCAATATCGGAAGGAAGGAGGAGGAGGAACGGTCGAAGAATGTTGAATATTAAGATCATATCGCGGTATCTATCGGGCGATGGTAGGGTGAAATGTGATGGGGGGGGGGGGAGGGGACCGTAACGAGGGCCACCCGTTCGGAATACTAAAGCGGTGGATGCGTCGGGTCCGGAAAGTTTTCGCATCTAACGATCGCCTATTGAATTTCCAAAATCCTGCGAAATTTGAAATGTTAAACGACCCGCACCATTAACCTCTCCTCTCACTTTTCCTTAACCAAACTTGCACATACGTGTACTGCCGCTTCTCCTACACCCTGCAAAATGGGATGGCAGCGACGGCGGTAATCCTGCAGGAATAAAGTGCGGACATAATCCCCGGGCTCACGGGGGATCCCCGACCTTCTTCGTCTTCAGGGGGGTTATGGGGCGGCGATGCGCGCGAGAGAAAGAGATACAATGAACGTTTGATCGAGCTAGAAAGAAAGAAAGAGAGAGAGAGAGAGAGAGGAGTGAAAGAGACGATTATTGTTCTTACCGTGGGGAGGATGATGCATTGAAGCACCTCCAGAAGACGCTTTAATTGCCTGGCGAAGATCGATCGCGGCTCAAACGTTAACTTGAAGATTCTTATAATCCCACCAAACGACGAAAACAAAGTCTAGTTAAGAGACGGTGAATTGCGCGAATTATCTTTCATATTTTCTATGATTTTTCTTTCTTCCTTCAAATTGCCTTCATTACACAAATTGTAAAAGGTTTTTAATTCAATTATTTTTCTAGATGACATTTTCTTATGAAAACTTCTAACTTTTTTTGGAAACCACATTAAACCATTGCGAAGCAAATGTATTATTTTAACTTCCGGTTTGAAGCATCGGTGCCGATATCAGATGTTCGCATTAAGATCGAGGAGGAGGCGGCGGTAAGCAGTTTCGGGCCGTTTTTAAATTATTAAAATCCGCCTTCCGCCTTTCCACTTCACGGGATTTCTGGGCAAAAATAAATTTGCGAAAAAGCTTTTCGCCCGTCCGGATTATATGTATATATATGCACATACATATATATCTTTGCCACTTTTTTTTACCACTACCATCTATCTATATCTATATTATATACATGTGTATATAATATAATACACATTTTTCTTTCTATGTCTCTTCACATAGAGTATATAGTGTATATATGCAAGTGTATGTATGTATGTGTGTGTGTGTATAAATCCGGTTTTTATCGCAAATAATCGTTGCGAATGACTTCTGGGGGCCCCCTTTGTTCGGCTCCTATGCAGGTGCTTTATTTTACTGCCGGGGGCGGCAAATCCCATCAAGTCTTATCAAGATGAACCCCCGTTGAGCGGGCGTCGGAGGCGCAGGAGCGGGACGCACCACGTCTCCAGACTTCCCGTTTATATACAGACATTCCAACATACTCAAACACACACACGCAAACATCATGCCTAGCAACGTCTGTTTCTATTATTATTATTTTCGCAGCAGCAGCAGCCGCCGCCCCCAGCGAATATCTCGTAAATTCTTATCGAAATACGAAACAACTTCCCCACCCCCATTCAACACACAACAACATCGAATCGAATCTTTTTCCTTGACACCTTCCTTAAGTGTTTCCCTCCATTAATTATTTGCACATTTCACGACTGCATGAATGAATGAAAGAAAGAAGGAAAAAAAAGTTTGCCACCGGGTGGTGCACATTGAGGGGGCGGCAGTAACGGCAATGAGCTGCTAAAAAAGTAAACACGTAGTCACGTAAAAGATTGCCCGATTTCGCGCATTGGATTTCTTCCGGGCCAAGGGGAAAAGGCGGGGGGGGGGGACTGTAGTAGGACCACCGGAGGAAGACGGATATGAACCAAAGTAAATAATAAATGAAGGTATGAAGGGGCGGCGGCAGCAAAAGGCACGTTGCATTGCATCGCGATACATTCGAGGGGAACAGCTCCCCACACTTCGTTTCTTCTAATATATTGCACCGTAAAGCAACTACTGCAGGTGCTAAAACTTACTCTCTCTACCCCTAAGTTCAACTTTTTTCTTCCCTTTTTTCACCCCTCCGAAAAGTCAGAGAGTACTTGATACTTTTTTTCTCTCGGTCGTGGATGGCATTAATTACCGGCGGCTACTCGAAAAATGGAAAACCGAAATTAAATTCCGCCACCACCCCCCTCCCAACTTTTCCCGTACGCATATTTCAAAATTTTTCATAACACTCACATGCATACCCCCCGATCCTCACTCCACTAGTGTCAAGGATCGATGTTTCTATGTTGTTTTTTTTTTCCTCTCTCTCCATTCACCATTCTCAAATGTGATTTGTGATATTATTTGCATTCCCATTTCACACGGCAACAGATGCCATTCCATTTTGTTTTTTTTGTAACTTTCATATATCAACTTCAATTTACTTTCACTATTCATCATCATTATACGCACCTGATGCAAGTGCATGCAAATCAAACAATGGTAGTCATAGAGACTGATGATGGTTATGAATAAGATATTTATTTAGTTTTCGAGTGACTTGACTTAATATTAAGTTTGCCGCGTAGAATTGTATGGGAGATGGTGGATTTTCGGTGGCGGCGGAGCGGTTACTATGGTCGACAGGCGCGGAATTAAAATGCAGCCTTGCGAGAAGCGGAGGCGGCTGCGGCGGTGGCCATAAATCAATCCAAAACATATTTGAAAATCCCACCTTGGGAGCGGCGCGAGAAAACGACGACGGGGAATTCCGTGAGAGCGATGTTGCGAGAGAAAGAAAGGTAGAAAAAAAAATAAAGATGATGGGGATGTGGATGGAAAGGACACGACGTATCATATCATCCATCCCCCTCCGATGAAAGCTTCTATTTTTTCAAATGGGATCTTGCGAGATGATGATAATATGAACGCGTGCGGTAATTGCCGGGTTGCGTGGGCGGGGTTTTAATTAAGCAAGAATCGGACTTCCGGGTCGGTAACCAATCGAGCGTAATTGACGTTGCAATCATAATTTATCGTTGCTTCTGATTGCTTTGCGTACGTACCTGGACCAGAACCTCCCTTTCGAATCTGGTGCGTTCAGACTCGAAATTTTGATTTAATTCCCGGCTCTCTGCTATCTCTGGTGGTTGTTGTAGCCTCCGAATTGATTTGCATTTGGAAGCCTTAATACCCACCACCAAAGGTCTCTCTTGCCTGGATGGTAATCCGTGCAGGATTAATTCCCATTGTGCACCCTCTCGCTGTGTGGGTCTCCACCTCTTCATCCACCTCCTCCTCCTCCTGCGCCCCGCATACGTACACACACACACAACCAATCCGCCACTCCTAACCCCTTGAACCCTTTGTTTCTCTCTCTTACACTCTGCCTCTATCACATATTTTGCGCTGGCAGCTATATAGTCAACCCCTTGTGCCCCGGACCATCACCACCACCACCCTCCGAAAGGAAAACTTACCTATTTTAATCTACGCGAAAACCGGAAATTTCGACATTAAATGTTTCTAATCTTAGCAGATTAGACCTCGAAACGTAGAAACGGGACTTGCATTTTAAATATCTGTATATATTCTCGAGATTTTATATATAAATGGCGATAGGGAGCGGAAATAAAAACGGAAACGGAATCAAATATTTGTTTATATTTAATTAATGGGAGTTGCTCTCTCTCTGTCTGTCCATTTAGCGGATGTGGATTGGGTCGTTTGGGTGGAGGGGTGTATGATGGGAATGGCAGAGGAGCGGAAAGCGAAAGAACGAAGGGAAGCAGGCAGCTCCGGCTAAAAGCTTTAATTAATAAATGAACGTATTTCCTCTTCCGCTCCTCCGTCTCGTTCTTGTTTCTGCCGCTCCGCATCATTTGAGGAAGTTTCCACTTTTTAAAAGTCCTTAATTATTTAGCAAAAAGAAACTCTTTGGAGACGACTGCGACGCCATCATCGTCGACTTTGGTCTTCAGTCGTATCTCGTAGATTGCAGCATTTTATTATCAACTTTAGTTTTAATGATTCATCAATATCGTTATGCTAACATTTAAGTCATTATGCTATGGTGCTTGAGTAGACTTTAGGTGGTGGAGGAATCGATGGGATCGAAGGGTTGAAAATGTTGCGAACTTGGTATTCGACCGCGGTCGCTTTTCGCATTATCGCCGATGGCGCTTGATGTTTCCGAATATTATATGTATATATATATATATATATAAGCGCGTGTGCGAGAGAGAGTATACCTCCTATATTATGTAAATTCGGAAGAAAATCCGTTGCGGCGGATGAAAACCACGGGCTGAAAAGATTGTGTGTATGTGTGCATAAGCGAAAGTCGATGCACACATAAGTCGCCCCCCGACGTCATTTCGCCGCCGTCGTCGTCGTCGTCGTCGATTCCCCCCATACCAGACCACACTCATTCTCACCGTAAATCGAACGCGTCGGCATTACAACTCGGATGCTTTTAACGTCAAAAATATGTTTGCACAAGGAGAAGAAGAGTGCGTTCGGCGGGTGGTGGTTGTTTCTAGATGGGTTTGCGAAGGGTGGTGGGATGGAGGAGTAGGAGGAGGTAGTTGAGGTGTTGCGGCACCAGCTTTAAACTCATTCACTTCACTTACCGTCCCCCTCGCAGCCCGGTAACGTCTTTTCACCTTGTAAGTACTTTCTTTGCATCTCTCTCCTCTCGTTGAAAACCGTATATAATCCAATCCCCTATGCAAACTGTAGAAAAAAAAAGAGCAAGAGAAACATTGCAGTATAACGACGGGAAATCGAGTTAATGGTAATTGAAGACTTATCTCGACTACAAATTGACGATCATTAAAATCATCTCTCATATCATTTCATTCGAAATAGATCAATGCAATAAATTAGATTTAATTATTACATTGAATCAAACTTATACTAAGATTGTAAACTTTTAATTTATTTACCTTCAGGATGGTGCAACGCAAAATAATATAGGTGGAGGAGGAAGAGTAAAGCGTTCGCTCTTCTTCACATCGACTGAGCTATTTGTCATTAAGTGTGTGTGTGTAAAAAGCTCTCGAAATGTAATTGAAGTTGTGTTGAAAACCGCGGAAGCTTTCTCCTTCTATTTCCTTCTTTCATGACATCAATAAAGCATTACCAGGCGCCTCCACCACCGTCGTCGCCCTCCCAGCTCGAGTCGCGCGAAGTGCGAAGTGCTCCTCCTCCTTGAAGCCTCCACCAACCCCAAAAGATTTCTTCTTCTTCTATTCGACAGTGGCAAATTGCCGTGTCGCTGAAGACGAAAGAACATAGTAGAAGTACAGGCCAATTCTATCAAAGTTGCTGCTCGCGTTTCAAAAACGTTGTTCGCCATCTCATTATCCCGTAGACTAACCTAACCAGTCGATGGCAAAAAAAGAAAGATCGAAACAAAGGAAGAAATCGGAAACGCGACGTTCCGGGTGCACTTGATTTGTCGCTGACGCCGCCGCCGTCGTCGTCGACCCTCATTTGTTACCGAAACAAGCGCAAACAAAAAGTTGACGTTTCGTCGTCAACCTTAAAACCCGACTCCCTGCAACCCCCGGGGGCGCTAATCGTTTTTCCACGAGCGGCGGTTTCCAGAGGGAAAAAGGGAGATGAGGGCGGGCGAAATTTGATTAATCACCACCGTCTGCAGCAAATGCAAATAGACAGATTGAAGTGGTTGGAAAAGTATAAGATGGAAAGGGCAACAAGAAAACCGGCATTTTATTCAATTAGCCTTGTTAATAGATTTCAAGTTGCCCGCTGCACATTTCTGTATGTATTATTTCTATATTTTCTCATCGCTTTTCGATTGCGGAAAAAGTTATCAGATGGAAAAAGCAGCCTCGGGAGGATCGTCCGTACGTCCGATCACGTGCCTCGCGTTTTGTTTCGTAATCATAGACATCCGGTCATCATGACTGGAAACAGGCTGTAATTGCGCGCTTTATTGAAAAACTTTTCGTTACCCTCAGGATTTGGAAAAGGATGAATTCATCCCATTCCCATTCCCATCCGATGGGAAAACGATGCAATTTCAAAAAAATATTACATAAGTCATAACTTTGGAAATAACGAAATCGAGAGAGAGAGAGATAGAGAAAGGTTTTAGGATTACCGGGTGCACGATTTATCGGGGAAATTAAATTTAATAGAATGTTAATTTATCGCCACTCCTCCCCCCGCCGCTACGACGTTTTTCGCTTCGCCGCACCTGGAGAGAACGCGACCAGAGAGAAAGATTAATGCGGTTTATGTAACTTACGTTGCTCTCGCGTTAAATAGGTTTTCTACTGTAATTTTTTTATTTGCTTCCTTGACCGAACGTATTTTATCTATCCCTTTTTTTTTTGTATATCCGTATACATATTTATTTTTTCCGCTTCAAAGTGGCATTTTTATTGGTGGTACGGGTGTGTGTGTGTGTGTACGCCGCTTTTTGACGGGCGGCGAATTTAAATAATGCGGCGGCCGTAAATCAAACCCCGAAATCGGCCCTGAAATATTCATTCGATTCGGCTCGGATTCAATCAATATCCGCTCTCCGTCTCCGTCTAGTTCATGCAGCCGCCCCCGCAAACGATGCGCTCGCAAACTGCCCCACGGTCTAGGGGAAAAAAAATGTAAATTCCGGTGGATTCTTTTCATTGCCTTCTTTGCTCCTGCCACCGCTGCCGCCGCTCTTCTCCTTGTCTTTTTCTTTCGCCCTTTCCACTTTCGCTTTCGGTATTCGCGACACGCCGTGTGCTTTGCATTCACGGCACGCGCGTCTTTTTCTTAGCCGCCGTCGCCGCCCCCCCGCGATCTGCTCCTAATGTCCACACGAGATCGCGTTACGCAATCGCATTAAACCCATTTATACGTGGGGCGGATTTCGAAGAAATAAAGAACAAGGGATGAATGAAGAAAAAAAAAAAGGAAAGAGAAAAAACGTAAAACGCGAGGGCGGAGAAAATCCCTTCGGTGTTTTGAAATGCGGACCGCGTGCGGAGCGGATCCCTTTGATTTCTTTATTGGCGCCCACCTTCAAAACACACACACACATATAAATAATATCGTTGCGACTTTAAAACTTCCTTGAAATGGCGAATCGCGCAATCAACTTTGCACATGCATTTTCTTGCATCGAGGCAATCTCATGCTCGCGCTGGTAAATGCTTATATTATGCAACCCTCGTTCAAAGTATTTATTGCTTCTCCACAAGAAACGGACGTTCGACCAAAACAAGAAAAAAAAAACCGGTAATCGATTTTCCTTCGTATCCAAGAATGTCCAGATGCGTCCCAAATTCTCTTTCTTCCTCTATCCCAGATCTTTTTTTTTTGTTCTACGCGTTAACAAAATTACATCTTGTTTAAGAGCGTTTCCCCTTTCGAAGAAGATTAATCAAACCCCACCACCATCCACCCACCGTCTCACCCTTACTTTTCGGACTTGATCCGCAAAGTGTCGCATATGGCGTTGAACGTTTTCCAATTGCGCGAAACGAAGGGGGTCCCCTACCCCTCCACATGCATCTCCTAATTTATGGTCATTAAATAACTATCGGCGATTGAAATACGAAAAAAAAAAGAGTGAGAAAGAAAGTTGAAAAGAAAGGCAGGCGGCGCCCTCTCCCTAAACTTTTCCGAGATTGATCCTTAACAAATTCGATAGAGTCTCTTCCATCCAAATCATAGTAAATTGAAAATGAATATCAAATACATTTAAATTCGATTCACTGCGAACAGAGGGTTGCGCAACAAACGCATTTCGCACAGCGTGTTGTACGAATCAAACTAATTTCAACTTTTTCGTTTTCGCTGTTGAAAATATTGTTTTATTTTATTTTTCGGAGTTTGCAATAATCCCCAAAAACTATGAATCAACTATAACGTACAATAAAATAACTAACAAAAACCCTAAAAAAAATATATAATTATGTTGCGAAGCGCACAACAAATATGTTACGTGGCGCAGCATCAGCAGCAACCAGACGTGCAATTACGAATCCATGAAAAAGCTTTAAATATTTTAAACTCCGACCAAATCAAATCCTGCATACATGCACGGAGCACACCAGACGAACACATCAAAAACCAAAAATTAACAAAAAATACACGATCGATGTTCGCTTTTCCCTACATTCGTATACATACATATTTTTTTCTTGTTTGCATTTCGCTAATTTCAATTTGAATATGGCAACAAGAACCGAAAAAAATATATAGTGAACACACAACAAAAAAAAAACAATATTTATCCGGAAATTGCGTAAAACGAATAGCAGTTGGAATTGCGTTCCGGTGATTAAGGTTTTTAAATAACTTTTTAAGTGCTTTTTTTTGTGCATAAGTTGCATATTAAGGCAGTTCTGTTTTATTATGCAATTAATAGATTGAGAGAGAGAGAGAGAGAGCGATTTCGACATGTTGATTTATCAATTATATAAAAGAAAATGGTTTTTCATGTTTCGGGTAACAATTAGAAATATGCTGTGTTCGCGTTCAAGTTTAGGTAATTCGCGTAGCTTTACGAAATGGATGATCCGCGCTTGCTATCTCTAACTTCGTATAATTTATTTTCTCGGGCGAAAAAAATAAGAAGGAAATTAGTCTTTGGCGGCTTAAAATATAGGAAGTTCTTTATCGCCCCGATAAAATCTGACCCGCAATAAATCCTCGAATTCTCATCCCTGGGCAATAATATCAAAAGCCGCGAGTCAAGCAAAGAGTAAAAGAAATGCACGAAGAAACGCGTCTAAGAAATGAAACGGAAACCGCTTGATCTTTGATAGTGCAAAACTTTTTCATTTCTAAAGTTGACTTCAATTTCTTCTCTTTTCACTAAAAAAAAAATAAAATATATAGTAGAAAGAGAGTTGGTTAACGTTGCGTGTTTTTTTTTCCTGTATCCTTCGTTTCCTTTTTTGAGGGGTGATTTTTTCGGAAATCTCGTTAAAAACGTGATTTTTACGCCATAATTTGGGGTCGCGCACGTGCCAGAACTCATGTATATTCGGTTTCAATAAGAACATAAAATGATGCACGAAAAATACGTACAAAAAATAAATAATAACAACAACAAAGTAATAATAATGACAATAAGACACCCCATTTTCGTGGGAACGTGTCAACGCGTTCGAAAATTATGATATCGCTTTCGTTTTCTGATTTATCGTCGTCTCGCGCGTGCATTATATTAAATTTTCGCTGGGTTCTTTCAATAACAAAATTTTCCAATAAATAACTTTCGCATCGACTCGATGGATGCTCGAGTGGGGCTTCCTGCACGGGGAAAACCGAGAGTAATTTCTTAATAAAAACGTTCCCTGCGAAATTTATTGCCTTAATGCCGAGACGCGTATGCATACACAAGGAGCGCTTTTGTTTCGACGAAATCCTGTACAGGACAATTTATCGATTAAATTTAAAATTAAATACTCGCTCCTTTATATTGTTTGATAAAGTTTAAATTTCCACGTTGGTTCCCGAATTAACACAATAACTTTGACATTTAAATTATTCACTTTGAAGGGTTATATTATATAACATGGCTATTAAATAAATGCGGAGCGAAAACAAATTGCCAATCAAATGATGCTATCGGGTGGACGTTCATAATGTTTCCGACTATCTTGACAGCAAGAAAAATGTATATTTTTTTTAAATATATTTTTTTTAGTCATGGTTGAGGTCCATCCATTCATCCTCCTGCCCGGTCCAAAAATATAAATTTATCATTTGTATCCGAATTTGCATAATGGAAACGCTTCGACCCTTTCCATCATTGTTTTCATTTTCGAGAGTATTTTTTATATTCTCTCTCTCTCTCTTGTTTATTTTTACAGTTGTACACATGTATTTTTCGAATCGAACATGTGTTTTTCAGTATTTCCCTATTTTCTTCTCGTGTATCGCGTGCGTGAAATTACGCGCAAAAATGCGTTTTTAATGGAAAACAAACAAGCGATGACACAAACCGGAAATAATCAAAAATAATGGCGGGAGAATTGAGCACAAAAAACATTAATACACACACACACACACACAAATTCGATGAACAAATAAATAGCGAATCATTTAAATCGTACAGAAAAAAAAACGAATGCAAATAACGTATCGCGCGTTAATTAACGCCAAGCAAATATAATAATAATCAAAACAATTATTTGCTTGAAAATTAATGTTTGTTTGTTGCATTTATTTTAAGTTAAATTAAACACAAATATATAATTAGTTACATTGCGTAAAACACGATTAAATTAAAAAAAAAATACCCGGCGCATCCGCCTTTCCAATAATTTCGAGATGTATTAAATTATTAATTATGCGACCAAATGTACTCAAGCCAAATCTGTCATTGAGTTTTATGATTTAGCAACCCTGCTCATCGCAGATAAATAATTGATTATATAACCCGGAGACTGACATCTGTCATTTATCGTCGTTGCTTTATACGCATTTTTTTTTAAATCCGAAGCTTTGTAATTCATTTATAAGTCTATTAGATATTTATACGAACTCCGAGAGCATAATTACAGTTTCTTTGCGCTTTTCTTCTTTTCTTTCAACGTTCTCCCCGGGTTTCGTAATCGCGATTTGGGGGTTGCCTAATTAAAATTTAATTCGCATAAAACTCTCGTTCGTCCGGGTTATAAATTTTCCCCACTGTGTTTTCCGTACGGCGCGTGGTGTTCTAGGAAATTACATTTTCATTGGGGGCAATTAAAAGTCCCTTCTTAAGAAATACAGAAAAGGGAGAAGAAGCAGAAAAACTTCTCTTTTTCCGTTCCATTTCTCCTTCCTGCATTCGAAGTAAATAATTCTTTATCTGCACGATCGCGATGCGATTAAGTAAGTTGAGGGCAGGGATGAGAAAAGGGGGGAAGCAATTAAACTTTTATTTCCTGCGTCGCGAAGCTTTCATAAATTCTCCGAAACTTTCCGGCGAAGGTGAAAAAGTGGGACTAAAATACCAAAAAAAAAAAAAACGATAGTAAAAGTAACTAGAGGGAAGAAGAAGGTGGACCGAAACGCAAAGGATTAAGTTGCCTTATGCGCTTTATTGTTTTAGTTTGGGCGAGAGGAGATCAAACGGGGCTTTGGTTTGGACGCAAAGAATAGAAAAACAAAAGATATGATGATGATAATAAAATGAAAGTTTAATTTATGAAATCCACGTACGATGAGAAAAATAAAAATGGGTAAAAAGAGTGAACGGCGGTGGGTGGGAAAGTTTTCACATTTATTTAGAAAAATGAATCACCTTGATGCGCCGTTTTAATTAATTCTCATAAAATATTATAATCCTAACAGTTATTCATTAGCGTCCTTTATTTATGGGACTTTGACAAAAGAATGCAATCAAAGTAACTCATTCATTAGGTCTTAGGGATTTGCAATTTTGCTCCTTTAACGTTATTTATAGGAAAAAATAAAATGTAATTATGTATAGGCAACTCCAATTTGTTATGTGATCAATTTTTGGGCAATCTCCTTTTCGTCGAAGATGAGGGCAGTAATTGAAAGTTTCCTAATTCGATGGATAAGCGCGCGAAGGCAATGGAATTCCATCGGATTAATTCGATATTAATTTCCAATTTGTTTCTTTTCTCGTACAAAAATCTCATACCAACTAAGGGGGGGAGGGGTCTGAAACACCCCCCAATCGAACATCTCTCGCCCCTCGCCGAATATCCGATCTATATTAGGTATGTTGGCATCATCTTTTTTTTGTTGGCCTTTGGCCGAATCCAATAAACGTCCATCTGCGATCCGTCAAAAAGCCATTTCCCAGCCGAATAATCCAATAGAACACGCGAATCCAATCAATACAAGAAGCCCGTTGCCGCCTAACCCATCCTGCAAAATATAAGAAGAAGAAGAAGAAGCAGCAGGAGAAAAAGCCGCATAGAATAGATATACCTAATCTTTTCTAAATAATATATAGATAATATCGCATAAAGCAAATTGGATATTCGATATACGCGGGGCGGAGGCGTTACCTAACCGCCCCCCTCACGCCGCCTCTGATATACGCGTATTAAGATTTGACGCGGATAAGGTAAAGTAAAAGAAGGAAAAAAAATAGAAAACGCGCGCCCTCTTCCGTCTGATCCATCTTACGTAACCGTGCATTTTTTTGACAGCGCATTGACGTCTTTAGGATTGATTTAAGTTGGTAACCCCCCAAATACATACACTCACACAAAACGTTTTGTTAAATAGAGTGCAGGGAGTGATGGGCACACAAACTTCTGTTGTAACGATGCAGCAACATTACGTCTGACTTTTCAGAATAAATATTTTTTATTTATAATCGGGATAAATCCATGAATTGTAAATTTGTGATTACCAATTTCATACTATAAAAAAATAATTCGCGTTTTATAAATATAAAATATGATATTGTGTATATACATATATATGTGTATCTCCAAAATTGTCTGACCGCAGTTTGTTACACGTCGCTGTATTTATTTTCATTTTATTATTTCGGTTGTGGAATCGAAACGTGCGGAATTTTATAATCAAATAACTCGGAAATCCGTGCGCCGGGGTGTCGACCGAATATGCGAAAACTACGACGCGAAAAAAATAAATAAAAGCAACGAGAAGTGAAAGAGAATTTGCAAAACCGTTGGACATTTATCGGGAGGAGGGAAATTCCTTAGCAAATCACGTACACATGAAAATCCCCGCTTAGGAATTTTCATTTCGCAACATTGTAATAATGTAAGGACAGGGATGATATGAATATATACAGGGGAAAAATGATAATATATTCGAAAAAATATTAATAATAATTTTTTTTCTAGATTAAAAATTCTACCTTTGAATTATTGTCATTTATATTTGTACGTTTATGCAAAGTCAAAGATGCATATGTTTATTAAATTATTGGAAATTAAGCAACATCGTTCGGAGCAATTGAAATATAGGTAGGTAGCTTAATTATATGTGTGTGGATGCAATTAATTTCGTTCCTCGATTTTCGGGGAATGGTGCGGTTTTGCACGCAATCAATTGATGAATGAGAACAAGGCAATGAAAGGAACGGAACGGGTCTCTTGCCTCGCACAACGTACACGTAATACGTCGTACGTTCCTCCGGGGGTGGGGGTTTGGGTTTGTCGGAATTTACGAGCACCCCCAACCCCATTCCTCATCCTCCAGCCAGAATTGTCTCCAAAACGAGCGACAAGATTGTCGACAACCTCCTCCTCCTCCTCCCTTTTCCTCTTTCTCATCTCCGTCCTCCTTCTGCTCCACGCTAATGTATGCATAATTTAATTTAGCCAAAGTGTCCAATAAACGGGAACTCCGCGGATTACATTCAACCACCTAATGTATTACATCCACTAAATTAATTAAAACGTCGACGCCATCTATTGGCTCTTCGCCCGGGATTCATATTTCACATAGTGAATTGTTTAAGTCTTTCACGACAACAGTCTTATTTGGAATATGCATACGTCGTATATTCAAATCATGTATTTTCTGCAATACTTTGCTTATGAACGTAAATGTATATGTTTAAAAATTTGAGATTATGCACCTGAGCGTGGTTTTCGCTGAAAGTGCATCGACGACGAAATGATAGATAGAGCTATCCGCGCCGGATAAGCGAAAACGCGAAGAAGAAGAAGAGTGCTTTGTTTCCGAATGCAAATGGTTGCGGATTTCCTCGACTCGATTCTTTTGTATTTGTCGGTGGAATTGTATGGGTGGATGGGGGGAAATGGGTGGATGAGGAGGAGGACCCACATGATTTCCATACGTTCCAATCAAAGACAGAGTCGCGGGGCGGCTGGGGGGTCGTCGCGTTGAATCAATATTCGGAATCGCAGCGTGTCTGTTTCTGTTTGTTGGGATGCGGGCGGAATGCCGATTTGGCTTTATTTGTTTCACGGATGGGCGATGTGAGGTGAAGTGCGGGGTGCACAAAGGAAGAAGAAGAAGAGAGAAAAAGGGTTCTCCCTCTTCTCCGATTCGGGCTGCTCGATTTATGTAGATAATCCCGGACAGAGACAACAATCGGAAAACGATTTATAAATTGCATCAATTTCGGGCGGCTCCTCTCTCTCTCTCTCTCTCTCTCTCAGTTTTGTCTCTTCTAAACCATCATCCTCCTCACTTTTCTTCTTCTTGCATCGCATGCACATGGCGATAGAGGGCGGGCGGCAATCTTTCGATTTCGGATTTAGTTTTATTGCCGATGGCTGCCTGCCAGTTTCAAACCTCTCCGAAGAGATTTATTTCGTCTCGTTCTTATCATTATTTGCCTCTTAAATCAATTAGAGATAGAAAGGGGGAAAGAGAGAGAGAGAGAGAGAGAAAGAAAGGACGAAGTTAAAAGATGTCTCCTCATCCTCATCCAACTCCTTTCAACTTCGAGTTTGAGCAAATCGAACGAAACTTTAATTAAGTCTTTGTGTATGATGTCGATGTTGGCTGTGTACACATTGAGCGAACGGACGGTAATAATAATAAAAGTGTTGAGGTCGCGGAATGCCCGATGAATGGACGGTTGGAGGATGAAGAGGAGGGAAATTGTAAAATTAGTTCGCGTTTCGCACGGCGGCACGATGGGTTTGCTGCAATGAATGGAATCCATTGTACAGGTCTATTTTCTTGCCGCCTCTTCGTTCGTGCTCTTTATTTAGACCGGTTAACATCATCATTAATTGCAGCATCTTGGCGCGGATCGCACTAATTTATTCTCGCGATTTCCGTTAAAATGGTCGTATTTTTGGACATGAAAGCAAAAGTTTAAAATATAAAAAGCATTTTACAAATAAAAAAAGCCCTTTGGTTATTTGGGGCTTCAGCAAAGAATACAACCAAAGTATCCCCTGCTTGTCGTAAGAGGCGACTAAAAGGGGTGAGTAATTCGGTTTACAATCGATTAAACATGTTTTCGACGAGATACGAGTTAAATACGTTAAGTTCTATTATGTATTAAGTGAAGAGTAGTAATAGTAGTCGTAGTGTGTTGTTCGTTTTGGCAGAGTTTCTTTACGAGTTCGGGCTTAATGCGGTGAGGACGATAAAAGAAATTGGAACGGACGAAGGCGGCGGCGGCGGTCGTAGTGGCGTAGGGGTTTCGGTTTGTGTACCCGGCTCCTCCGCCAAGATCTTCACGCGCTCTCATTCACATATAGTTTGGTTTATGTATTCGATGGACGAAATGGGTCCCCAATCTCGCCGACATCTTGGCACCAAATGCGGCATTAAAATCGTCTGGCATTTTCGCCGCCGCCACCCGTCCCGAGATTTACTGACCCAATGTATAATCTTAATTTTCGCATTCGTTCATCTATTAATGTATTTTTTTTAATAATTTCTATTTTTTTTTTGTTTCTTGCAGGATATCAGCACGGTCTGCAGCAACCGCCCAGGATGACCGAGCATCCCGTGGATGTAACGGTGGCGCGGCACGAGCCTGCAACGCTGAACTGCCACGCGACTGGCGAACCGGAACCGACGGTCGTCTGGTACAAGGATGGGCATCTGGTCAGGACGGCCCCGCAGGACACGCGTTCCCACAGGACGCTCCTTCCTGCCGGCGGCCTATTCTTCCTGCGGGTCCTACACGGCCGGAAGGAATCCGACGGCGGCGTCTACTGGTGCGAGGCGACGAACGCCCTCGGCAAGGCTCGCAGCAGGAACGCCACTCTCACCGTTGCAGGTACGAACGAACGTAAAAAAGTTGCATATTCATTAAATCCGAACTTAATCTGCCCTCGATATCCGTCGCTATCCATTATACAGAAGCGAACAACGTTAAATCCCTTTTATTATCATCCTCCGCAAATCCTCATACAACCTAAACAAAAGGTGGATGAAGAGAGGTTAGGAGATTTAAATATATATATATAGTGGATGAATTAGAGAGGAAAAAGGTAGCAAAACGGTAATGATAAAGGTGACTTAATTGCTTTACGTGGATATCTTTAACGAGCCTAATCGATGATGGCGGGAATGAGGACGAGGTGGATGGATGGATGGGTGGGGGGGGGGGTAGCGGTGCGAGCTCACGGAGGCAGACATTGTTACGCAAAGTTTCTGCCCCCAATTATTATGTAACGTCGCAATTATTTTCGCGGGAATATAAAAATTATAAAATAATAAAAGCCTAAGACAATAAAAGTATGAATAGTTGTTTGGAGTCTAGACTTTTGGAAAGTACTTTAAATATAATGAATAATTAATTATTGGACTTCGGAGGCCTAACGCTAATATATTTACGTTTAACTTATCGCGCGATTTTGCCGTAGTAGTTAATAAAATGCAAAAGATTTGTATCGGAATTTGATTGTCAATTTTGCGAGCGCTCAGGTGTCTGTCATCGCGGATGCGTGACGCGACGTCGTTTCCGGTTTGACGGTTTGGGGTGGAGTGGCCGGGTGAGGGTGAGGAGAGTTAGTCGGTGCTAAGGCTAAACCCTGCAGGGGTTTTCCCCATCCGTACATCCATCCCCCTAACGCGAAAAACGAAAATATGTTGCACGTTTAAAACGGTTTTTCCGGCAACGCCGACGATGGTTTTGCAGATTTCGAGAGAGAGAGAGAGAGAGGGAAAGCACTCACTCCCCGTCCCCCGGTTTCGGTTTGGTAGTTTGGTGTTGATGATGACGAGCCATCACATCCCGTGGGGGGAGGTGGGTGTTTCTCCTCGCAACCTGCTGCCTCCGAAACGACGTGGGTTTGGGGATGTTTGATAGAGGAGGGGATTGGGGGTTGGGGGGGTTAAGAAACGTCTTTGCTGCTTCTGCCCCGGTCGTCGCGACATCTGCTCCGGCTCCCTCATTTTCCGCTCACTTTGCCCCGAGACGGATCGCTTCCGAACCGCCGGGGCCTACAAATTACCTCATTAAAAATTTCCCCTCACCCATCTGCAGCGATGAGTACGAGAGAGACGGAACGAGAAAACATACTAAAAAAAAAGTGCAAGCAGAAACGGCAGAGACAAGAACTCTTAAAATCCTCCCCCCAAAAATATTTTAAGCAGGTGCGGGAAAGTTGTCTCGCGTGTCGCGGAAATGCATCTGCAGGAATCAATTCCGGTTTAGATTGCGAATTTTAACAGTAAGAGCGGATTTATGCAACGATCGCCGCTTACGTTATTCATTCGACTAGTGTAGTATATCCGAAAGTCATTTGTTTTATTTTCTGGTCTACTTGATGCATTTCTCTGACAAGATGGACAAGATTGATGACACAAATCATCGTCGTATTATTTCCTCGTGTTTAATATCTCTCCGCGTTGTCGCTCTCCTCATCCTCCTCTTTCTACTCTTACATAACCGTGGCATACCATTCCCTCGGGCGCAATTCACAATTTCGCTTCGCTTTTGTTTCCTTTATTCCTCTTTTTAATTATTTCATGTTTGGCTACCCTGGTTTTCGAGCGATGTTAATCTCGTAACGTCCGGACGCCGCTCTCAGGTGAGATGCGCGCCTCGGGGGCGGTTGCCGCGCTATCATTGTATTATTTGATCAAGGATAACGTGATTATCCGGGCTCACATTCCGGGGGTTGCAGCTGCAGCAACAACCGACCAATCATACCACATGTAATAAGTTAAAGAGAGAGAGAGAGATATATTACGAAGAGGATCGCATTTCAAAGATCCTTTTCTACTAATTACCCGAGACAAAAATGCAAAATCCCATTCGAAAAAGAAGAAACGAATAGTAGAGGGAATTTGCAAAATCGAAATGGAAATAATAATAATAATAACGTCATTAATCCGGAAACGAAAGCGGATTATGTTTCTAATGATATCCCATTTCGGTTTCGGTGATTGGAAAACTCGGAGCACCACGCATAAAGCTATTGAGTCGTGGGGGAGTAGAAATGCGAGTTATTATAAAGCAATTAGGATTCGGATGAGCGAATAAATGAATGAACGATTCTAATTGCGATTTCATCAGAATCGAAATTTATTTTTGTGCGAGCGGTTTTCGTAGTTGTTTCGGAATTTTCTGTCCCCAAATTTGGCGACTAAATTTAATTTAATAAATGACCGCCGCCACCTAAAACATTTCCCTCTCGACCCCTGCAATATTGAACAAAAAACACGGCGGATTTATATACAAAAAATATAAAAATTTAGCTACCTGCGACAGAGGACAATCGCGCAACGCATACCGGGATCAAATCGCTGGAATTTTCCGGCTTCCAAAGTATTTTTGTTCATTAATTAACGGAAATATTTTCACATATTTTGAAACTCGCATCGAACTTATACATGCATAGGGTTGCGTATATGACGTAATTATGTGATGACATTTTTAATAGGAAATACCAAAAATATTGGTGTAATTAACTGAATTGCAACTTTCTTCATTTATATCTTGAAGATTTATATGTGTGTGTGTGTGTGTTGGCAACAGCAGGGAGATAAGAATTCGCCGGTGTTTATTGTTGCGGTTGAAGCTCGGGGCTGATGTTTTCGTTGAATTAATTGCGTGTTTGCAGTGGCAACAGTGGTTAGTTGAAGGAAGGAAGGAAGGAAAGGGCGCCGACGGGGATGAATCTTGAGCATTCATTTATTTACCTGCCCCTCTTTATTTTTTCCTCTCTGTTCGTTTTTACTCGCAACCTACTACCCACTCCACTCTTCACCTACAACCGTTGCTTTTGTTTTCCCTGGCGGATGGAAGAGGTGAAGGTGGAGATCTGAGGTATTTACATTGGACTCCCTTTGCCTCAAGACCGCTCTCCCCTGCGTGTGTATGTTTATTCACCGAAAAGGGCATCGCGCAGCAATTCAATTCAATACAACACAAACATCTTTAATCCCTTTAAGAAGACGACAAGGGTGGGTGGTGGCAGAGAGAGAGAGAGAGAGATACCCATCTTTCCTAAGCGACAAAGGGCACCACCGGTCGGATGTTAATTTGACAGACAATCTTCGTTACCTCCGCTGATCCATCATCAAACGCGAAATAAACAAATAACAAAGCGCGAGGAGAAAGATGGATTTGGGTCGAATCCTTTTGTAGAAATAGATTATATTCGTTGCACGCGAGTTCTCGTGATCGAACCTAATCGAATCAATTTATACTAACACAGAAAAAAAATATTATAAGGAAAGAAAAGGGGGAATATGTATGTATATATATATATTTATATAACCAATACCAACAATATCAATATTCTCTTTTTACAAGAAAGATTTAATACTAATAGCTAAGAACCTTAAATTAAGTCAAAGCTAATTAATTAAAGTTAATATTATTGGTAAATCCTATTTGATTACATTTTTTTACGAAAGGTAATCAAATTAATATAGGCTTTGGGAATGGAGACACAGACAGAGAGAGAGAGAGAGAGAGTGGAGTTAATTAAATTTTGATTTTTTTTTTGATATTCGTAAAAAATGTATGAAATGTTTGCGGCATCGATTTCATCCGATGATGATAAATCCATTCATCTTTCAATTCGAATCGTGTGCGTCGCGAAAGATAATCGAGTTAATTAAACGCGTCTTGCGGAATTAATAGAAGAAAGTGGTGGCGGCGCGTTACAAGAAAATGGTAATGGGCGACGATGAAAATGTAATTTTGAAGGAAATTGGATTTTACAGCCGAGGGAGCGCCCTGATTTATATGCAGAAGCAAGCCAACCAACCAACCAACCCCCTTTATTTTTGCATTCAACCGAACCCGTTTTTCTAAATTTGCTTTATTATTAAGTCCGGCAATTATAGGAATTCTAATCGGGAGCAGAGAGGAGAGGAGATGAGAAACGTAGCCCGGCGGTTTGTTATATTATTATTCATTCGTTTGCGCGAATTTCGGAAAAGCGAAAACATTTATGCAAACGTGGATGTGTGTGTGTGGCAGCAATTTAATAAATTTAATCAACGCAAAGAACATTAAAAGTTGATTTATTGTGATTGCGTTCACTCTTTCTATCTCTCTCTCTCTCTCTTTCGGTGAATTTTGCACGGAAATATTAATAAATTCGCGACCGAATTCCATCTCCCCCCGGGGCGAATTTAATTTCGAAATTCGCCCGTCGAAGATTGAAACTTGTACCACTATTTTTCCAGTTCGCACTCAATCAACCTTTTGTGTTACAAACTTGTTTTTTTTTTCTCTCGTTTGCCACCGTGGGGTTAAAATAAGTGGCAGGGAACTGTCAATTCATCGCAACGGAAACAAAACATTTAAAATAAAATATAAATTATAGCACTTTTTTAAATGATGTCTTATCAATTTCAATTAATTAAATGCCTGGCGCTTCCACCATAACATTTTTTTATTTACGTGTGCAAAGATTGTTTTTTCGTTTATTTCGCTGCGAAAAAGTAAACAGCAATCCTTTCTTTTCATTAAATTTTCGTTGGCTGAAAGTCAAGTCAAAGCGCGCTCTGATCCTTTTCTCAGCAAAAAAGGGTTTTTCCAGCATCGGTTTATTGGCTTCGGTCGAGCGGTGGAGGCGGCTGAAAAAATAAATAAACAACGTGGCGAAGATAAATAAACGGCGCTCGGAAACAGGATATTATCAGGAAAAAAGAGGAGAAAAAAAAAACGATATGGTTTATTAGGAGACCGGAGATTCGTGCTCCTTAATGTACGAAAAATCGATAGGGTTTTAATATGGTGGAAAAGGAGGAGTAGAAGGTTGAATTTGGAATTTGATCCCTTGGTTCGGGGGGCGGCGACGGCGCAATATTCGTAAATTTATAATGATTAAGTCGTATATCAGAGAACTTAACAAGTTCTTTAGGATGGGACGGCAACAATTTATGCGGTGTCGTCGTCGTCGTTCTCGTATATTTTTCACTCTTTTGATAACTCAATTTGTAGCTGAATGCATGTCGAGTTGCGTGCGTTAAATATTTGCGGTTTGGGCTTTTAATCTTCCTACGAAGACGAAAGCAAACAACACGTGTCCAATTGCCAAAATCAAAGACATTAAGCACACCAAACATATTATATGGTGTACATGTTGAAATTGGCAGGGGGTTTGTTGGTTGGCGGTGCGATGCGTAAGGGATTTTCCGGGCCAGAATTTACTTAGCATGATTAAAGGGAATTTTTGATGTCAATAGGAATGGACACAGCTTTCCAAATCAAATGCTCAACCTGCAACCAACGTTACGTTGCGCACCTCATCTTTTCTGTTTATTTTCCATGACAACACTCAAAATATGTCCGCCTCCCCATCACTGTTTCATTTTTGTAAACATTTTCAACGATGAGACAAACAACAGAGATATTAAATATTGTGCTTTTATATCAAACAACAATTGATTATTTATTTTTAATTGAAATAGCGTTCTAATTATTGCTAACATTAAGTCATGGTTATATGCAATGTAAGCAGTAAATCTTGCAACACGAAACATTTGCGGGTTATAGAGTGTCGTAAACATTAAATTTTCATTCGGTTTTACGTTTTCTCTCTCTTTCTCTGGTCTCTTTTTGGGTGTTGCAATTTTTTTCGTTAATTGTTATTGCGAACGGTGCCGCCGTTAATGGGCAATAAGCCTCGGCCTCGTTTTCGGTTGGCAATTAAAAGGCACTAATCCGAGTATCCGGAGGCGGCGGCGGCGCGACGATTTATCTGTGGTGTACGAACGATCGCCCATATATTTATATACTTATTCCAACGTAGAGTTTTAGCGAGAGAGAAAATTCGAATGTGGGACGATTAAAATTCGGTCGGCGGGATAAATAATGGCACAATTCCGGTTACATGTATTTGTATGCAATGTGAATGAGAGAGAAAGAGAAAGGAAAAATAGAATATATATATATATATATATATATTAAAAAAAAAAGATGGAAGAGAAACGGTTTACAGTGCCGGGCTCTGCTGATTTATACTTGCCGCGCAAATGCACTCGGGGGCTTAATTAACCTAACCGAAAAACGAACCTGAATTATGGACCGAATTAAAATGATAAAAATTTGGTCTTTCCGCGGTTTCCCCGATTTATTACCATCGCTCGTTTTATTTTCATGCTCCTTCTCTTCTCTTCTCTCGATTTATATAAATTTCCACCGCCTGTGTAATTACGGGAAAAGCATCATCGAACGATAGGCTTCTCCGAATCCATAAAGCAACCATCGGTTGCAAATATTTGCGCGCCAATCGAAAATTTATTTACGTAACCCAAACCACCGACATTACTCGAAAGTCGATGGTGTTGCATAGCCGTTTCATACCATCGCCGCCCCCCCCATCATGAACAACAAACATCGTCCGCAGACCTTTGCAAAATCAACACAACTCGTTTCATTTACACAGCATCGGAAAATAAAAATGCCAAAATATAGCTGCTTCTCTTTACGCTCGTACGTAATTAGCGAATTTTGCGTAAACAAGATGAACTGCGCATAATCGTGTATTCCCCTATTAATCAGACAATGGAATTTGCGTGGGCGATGTGACGAAAGTATGAATGTGATTCATCATTTCGCCCCCGCAAATGATGCTTGAAACTAGACTTTAGGGTAGTTTGCTCCGAGTGCAACAGCTAGATATGTCGCGAATTGATTGTTGTTTGGAGTGGAGGCGGTTGTAAAACGTTGGAAATCCGAGTTTCGTGGAGTTCCGGAAAATCCCTTTTAAAGTCGTGACTGCCTCCGTCGATTCAGTCGCGACGTCGGTCGGATTTGTATAAAAGCGCAACCGACGATGGCGGTGGGGTCCCGAAACGTCCCACCTCCTTCGACCGACCGACCGACCGTCCGCCCCCGGCACGAGCAAACTTTATCTCGGATACCTGCCTGCCTAAGTGGAATCGCACGTTTGGGACGTTCGCCTTTACATAAACCGGAAACCGGATAAACTCTCGAAACGCCCGAAACTCGCATCTAATATCGAGATTAGATTTGCACATTCAATGCTCGCAATTTAATTCAACTCTCGATGCATTAAATAACATTATGTATTTACGCGGAATGTATTTACAATGCTCAAACACAAATAATTTTGTACACAGCAAATAAAAAAAATACTTGTTCTATCTATCTCCGTGCAATTAGAGTTCTTGACTCTATACGTGATGATTATGCGCGAATTCCCAATACTACCCTCGCCGTAGAGCAAAGAGCACCGAGCCGTTTTATTTACTTTATGTTATCCCTGGCATATTATTAGGGGCGCGGAAGTTTTCCTTTCGACGGAAAATTAACATTTCCCCTCAATTGGGATGCGCATTTAGAAAGGGCGAATTTCCCTTACTGCGTTGTTTTCTTTTTTTTCTCTCTCCTCTTCTTTTGTGCGCTTTTTACGTTGTCGCTGTCATCGTGTTTATTTTTTTTTTACTTTTTTGAAACAACCCCTCTCCCACCTACACCTACAGTATTCTTCCGGTGGGCAAAAGTTAAGGCAATCGAGGGTAAGTAAGTTTCGCACCCCCTCGAGAGATAACAGATAAAAGGAAGCAACAGCAGAAGAAGTTTTGTTGAAATAAATGCGAGAAAGAAAGACACACCGAATAAGATGCAATTAAAATGCACCCTCTTTTTTGCCATCTTCTTTAATTGTTCGAAATTGCCAAGAAATTTAAATGATCGCCGCGCCGCGCCAATTGAAAAAAAAAAAGCAAAGATACATCCTTAAATACGTTAGATATTTAAATTTAAATGTTCGCAATCATTGCCGAAGTTTGTTTTCCGTTTATGGACTTATTTATTGTATTTCTTTTGCATGCGAAAAGCCCAATTTTCGTTTAAACTCTTTCCTGCAGACTCAATTGATTTAATTAAATTGTAATCTGTCAAACAATTCTTTATTTATTGTCAATTTGTATATATTAATGTTCTTTTTTCGTGTTTTCCGAGGAGTTGTGAGTTGTGTATATCTTTTTCAATTATTCGAGTTGTTTATTTTGGCTGGATATAATGAAAATAAAGTCGCTTTAATGAGTTTCGAGAGGGTCGGAAGTTGTGTGTGGTGTGTGTGTGTGCGAATGCGAGTTTGGAGATGGTTTAGTATAAACGAATTTCGGAGAGAGGACGACTCGCCATTAGTCGGACGGTCACGTCGAAATTTTGCATTTTTAATGGGCTCACGTCCCGCGAAAAAAGGGTTACCGTCCTCTTCCTCTTCCCCCAAAGGACGGTTCAGAGAGTACCATGCAACCGACCCACCACCCGCGCTTTGATTGCACGCGCCAAGAGACAGATTTCGGTCCATTGCAAGCAAAACAGACAACAACAAAAAATAGAACGGAAGAATAAAATAAATGAGGGTGCTTTGTGCCAACCTGCTGGAATGGCGTAGTGGTGGGTTGGTTGGTGGGGGAGGAGGAAATAAATGGCCCTATCATTTCGGCGTTTATCTGTATATCTATTTGTATGTATTTGAATGGTTGTCTGTCTGTCTGTCTGTATACGATGCACACGCTCACACGCGGGCGGACGCAGAGAGAGAGAGTATAATTATTGCGATATAATAAATGACAAATGGGGGGGACGAAATCAATCAATAATTAATCGCGTTACTTCCGGACGTCCGATTCGATTTGGCGGACGGCGGGAATACTCGAAACGCGGATAAACGCCGGGTATGGGTGGATCGTTGGATGTATATGTTTGTGACCCTGCCTGCACACACACACACACAATATACATTTGTCTGGGCCGCGCGCGTACGTATGTTTTTCGTCCCCCCAATTGTGGATACAATGGCGGCCTCCACGTAACGTAATACAGTTATTGTTGCCGGCCATTTATATTTGTGAACGTAATGACATTAGTGTGCAGCAAGCAGCTAGCAGTTAGTTCACCCACCAATCGACTATGCAGACGCAATTGCTTCGGTCCAAAATGAAAATGCAAAAATCGCGCAAAAGAAAACAAGGAAAAGCAAATAAACGGAACAGAAACACCGGCGCATCCACCGTAAATCAGGATTAAAGCGACAGAACGAATTAAAGATTAATCGCGGATTTTATAACAATAACACACGATATATACATTTATATGGATATATTTGTATTGCGTTGCGTTGCGTTATTACCGTTACGTAATTTATTCGACCGAGTGACGTTATTTATTGGGTCGCCGCCGCCGCCGCCGCCACAGCAATAAAACAAAAACCCATTTTTATTTCTATTTTAACAACGCTAATTATCGCAAACAGATGACAGATAGATTTGTTGTTGCAAGGTTTAGATTTGTGTGTCATGCGGAGGTGTATTTGTATCGAGAACGGCACGCGTCTCAAACGTAAAAGGAAATTAAAGGAGGAAGGAAACGCGAACATTCACTTTACGTTACGGTTACGATTTTTGTGATTTCAGATGTTAGATCGATTCGTCGTAAACGCGTAATCCCTTTTCGGAATCAATTCCAAGTGGGGTGGTTGGTTGGTTGGTTCACTTGACTTTCGTTTATTCCCTTCTTCTTTTTCTCCACGCTCAGCATTAATATTGAATCGAATTAATGTCTTTTGGCGATAAAATATCGTTTCCTTAAATTACGATTCACCTCATTTCTCATTGCATGATTGTCAGATGCAGCAAGTAACGAAATGATGATGTTGCACAACGTGTTACATAATAAACGTGTAACGGATAATTAGAGATGCGCTCATTAAGTAATTTGTTATGTTTATAAAGTTCATCTCTCTCTCTCTATCTTTGCGTATAATGTAAGGGGTATAATTCAAGGGTCGGACGAGACGACGGGGTTTTATGCAAATGGGCGGCGGCTGCGAAATGTTGTTATTGGATTTGTTTGGGCGGAAAATGAAATTCCTCGAATATTGTTTCTGTACTCTCTCTCTCTCTTGCTCCTCTCGTAAGTGAATTTTAATGCAGAGAAGAGCTAAGGAAACGCGCCCAGAGGGTTCCGCGCGTGTAAATTTCCATGATTATACGTGCGTGCTTGGCTTCCTTCCACAAACCATCCCATTGCAAAGCTTCATTATATACGTACTGCTACATAATATATTAATCCCGATAAAATAAAATAAATAAAAGAAAGACCGGAAACAGCAAAATACCTTAATTATTCGCTAATACTAAATTGGTAATTCAGTTTCCGAGCTTTTGGTGAGAATCGATTCGCTTTTGCTGAAGACAACCGAGAAAAACGTGGAGTGGGCAGAAAGATAAAGGTTTGAGAAAAAGAGAGAAAGGGGAAGAAAAAAATAATAGCGAAATGCTATTATGAATTATGTGGTTTTCCAGAGAATCGCGTTATTACGATCTTCTTTCGCCCGCCCCTTCTCTCTCCGTTTATATATATATATATATCTATATACATTATTAAAACCTCGCGTTCTTTTCTTTTCCTTTCATATACAGTGCGTACTTTTTCTCCGAACGAAGAAACATTTTATTTCGTTTTATGCTGTCATCGAATTGCATTTTTCGCTTCGTCAAGTTAATTTATTTTACATTAAAATTTCTTATTTGTATATTTGCAATGAGTATTTGTATATTTGCAATCGATTTAAATGTATCGACGATAAATGTCGCTTTTGTAGAATTATTACGCGTGTTTATTGGTTGGCTTTCCCGTAATTGGTATATGTCTTCATTTACTTTTTAATCAAGCGATTTCGATTTGTCGAAAATATTTATGTGTGGGAGGAGGAGGAGGTGGTGGAGGGGTTGAAGGGGAGAAGCATCATCCAATTTGTATGTGAGGAAATGAAAACGTGCGTTCCCCGAATCGAAAACTATCTCTCAATTTCCTACGGCGCGCAAAATGGGGGACAGGGCCAATGCAGCAACACGTGTACCTCTCTCTACCGTGGTGCCCTCTTTATAAGGTACATTGCAAAAAAAAAAGAGCGAATTGAACCACCTCTCTCTCTCTCGTCTGTTTCGGGACTTAATTTGCATGCAGGATCCATCCCTCCGCCCTTCACCATCTCACTCTCTCTATACGTATACATTTTTCGATCCTCTATTGCGCTAATCCAATCTATCGGCAATTCGATTGCGATTTTATTGCGCCGCAATTGGGCGGAAAACGCATCGAAATCGAAATTGCAAAGTCTCCGCCCGATGACTTTTTTTTTGTCCCGTAACGTAACGAAAATATTGAGTCGACCGCGTAAAATCAACGCATTTATTAATTTCTCTCTCGCTCTCTTTTTTCATTGTAATATTTTTTTTTTTGCAATACCCTCGGGCCTCACACGCGAATAATCAATTTAGCCCTAAAACGAAGGAGAAATAAAAAGACCGTGAAAGGGGAATAAATGAAAGTCGAAGTAAGGAAAAGACAAAAAAAAAATAAAGGAGGGAGGAAGTGGAGTCGGGACGTCTGTCTCTTCGTTCCGACACAACATAATTTTAATCCAACTAGCGTTGGAAGAGTGAAGGAGGAAAGGCCATGAAATAAAGAAAAGACGAAGAATAAGAGAGGAGCAAAAGCAGCACTCGATGAGATCCCATTTTCACTTTACACACACCCTTATTGCAGCCCCTTCGTTCACCTCTCGTCTACTAAAATTACATACGCCGTTCTATCTACTCTTATTTATTTTTTTCCTTCCCATTCCTTTCTTATGTCTCCAGTTTCTCCTCCGGATAATCTCCTCCAGGTGGCCATCATAACTGTCAATTACGGGCAATTCATGTTATCCGCAGGATAATCGTTAATGTTATTACGGAGAAACCTTTCGAAAGTTTTAAAAGAGTCTACTTTTCAATTTCGGTTAACATCAATGGTTAACGTGAAATTTGCAATTGTTCAAAGCAACTGGAAATTAAAATAAAAATATATTAATGTAAACGACCACGAAGGTCTTCAGATTAATGTTCTGTAAATGGTCCAACATTAAACGTCATTATTTATCTCGGTTTAATCCGCGTTGGATAATAATATTCGGAATTTAAAGTTGATCCTCGAGTGTCTTTCATTATTTCAAAGCCGCGGGGATTAGATTTTTGTTCTCTATCCATTTTTTTTTGCTGTTGTTGTTTTTTTTTTTAATAAAACGTAATTTATGGGATTTATGGGACGTGCACACAAAGAAGAAGCGGACGAAAAACAAACGAAAGAAAGGTCAAGACTGTGCGGCGGTGGGGTGAGTGAGGCAGCATGAAATATGCACGATGCGACGGGGGCGGGTTGTTGGATTTTGAGCCGCAAATCTTTATAAATGCGTAATTTTCGTGAAATGCTGCTGCATGTTTGTTTGCGTGTCCGTCGACACTTTGCATTTGCATGAGAAACGACCGGGAGGAGGACACATCGCATCACTACTGCTAGCTAGCTAGCTAGGCTGCAAGCGGCGGTCAGCTTTTCGGAAATCGCGTGGGGCGCATACTTTACGAGCGTACGCAAATCTTCCTACCATTTCTGTGTGGTTTTGTTTTGTTTTGTTTTTTTTATCCACGTTTCGATATTTTGCATCCGTAATGCAAAACCCGTAAGAGCACGATGGAAATAAGGGGTGGTGGGTGATAATTGGCGGACGGACGGAGATGCTCCTGCTGCTACTGCTGCAGCCGCCGCCGCCGCCCCCGATTGGATCCCAGTTGGCGCCTCGCGATAATTAATATTTAATTCCCTTCAGTGATTATCCGGCAGTTTTCGTGCTCATCATCAGCACGAATAATCCAATTCCCCCGGTTGCGCATCCCATCAAAATTATCCCTCCGAAAACGCACGGCTTATATAAATTCGAGAAAAATATTTAAAAAAATAGAATAAAAATATAGAATACACATAGGAGCGAACCTCCCCCGCACTTCACCAATCTCGCCCCCCACCCCATTAAAATTTGCATGCAAAATAATTGCGAAAAATAATAATCCGCGCACAAATCGTATTATTTGCGTTTCGCATTAACGAAAATAATTTCGCGCGAAACAAAGCGAAAACTAAAATAATTATAATAATAATAATAATCGAAAACGGCCCTAATCTACTGAAATCCGAATGTATACAGACCACTTATTAATGGACGGAAGGGGTAGAGAGCGTTTGCATTAAAAGTACGTTTAATTGTTTCAATTGAAATGATGATAATCGGGCGATTTGCGTGTAAATTCGCTGCGGCTGCGAAGCGTCATCTGTGTGTCGATGATGGTGATAACAATAAAATCGTCCCCCACCCCCTCCCACTAATCGGCTAATTACTATTAACGAAAAGGGTACGTGTAATTGCGCCGCCCGTAAATAACTTACAATGATATTAACGAGTTTCGAAATCGTTCCCATCCATTGCAATGCGTGAATCAATATTACAATGATTAACGAATGATGTACTTTTGTTTCAGTTTTGCGCGAGGATTTCCGTATTGAGCCGCAGAGTGCGCGCGTGGCCGCCGGAGATGACGTGATCTTGGAGTGCGGTCCACCTCGGGGCACTCCTGAGCCGCAGATCACGTGGCGTAAGGATGGTCACACTTTGGACATTGAGGGCAGATACAAGATCGTCGATGGTGGTAGTTTGGCCATTACGGATGCACGAAATGCCGACGATGGGAGGTACCAGTGCGTCGCCAAGAACGTTGCCGGAATCAGGGAATCCGCGGTGGCTCTCCTGAAAGTTCATGGTTAGTTAATTACCTACAAGCAATGATGGCAACTTAACGATTAACGATGTGTATTTATTGAATGATGTTGTTCTTCCAGTTAAGCCGTACCTAATACGACCACCGGATGATCTGTTGGCTTTGGTCGGAAGCACCGTCGAATTTTCGTGCGGAGTAGGCGGGGATCCGTTGCCGGACGTGCTTTGGAGGCGGAGTGCCCCAGGCGGTACGATGCCTTTAGGCAGGGTTCGGGTTCTGGAGGATCGTAGCTTGCGCCTGGAACGGGTCACCTTGTCGGATCAGGGAAAGTACATTTGCGAGGCGGATAATCCTGCCGGGGCATTGACGGCGTCGGCCACGCTCACCGTTTTCGCCCCACCCACATTCAGTACTCGTCCTCTCGCTCAGACCGTGGAAGTCGGTCAGGAGGTGTCCTTCCACTGCAACGCGCATGGCAGTCCTAAACCCTTCATCTTTTGGACGTTCGAAGGTGATCGCGCCTTGATATTCCCCGGCACCTCCAGCAGCAACTACGAGGCGTTCACCAACACCGAGGGTCACTCCACGTTGATCCTAAGGAACGCACACATACAGAATTCTGGAACGGTGATAGTATGCTCGGCGGTGAATGCGGCAGGTTCGGTTTCTACGAGAACCAGATTAACAGTCTCGTCCAAAGAGAACAGACCGCCTCCCGTGATTCTTCGTGGCCCCGTTAATCAAACCCTTCCCATAAATTCCATAGCAGTTTTTCATTGCGAAGCAACGGGTAATCCCGATCCTATTATCTCTTGGTACAAAGAAGGTATTCCGGTGCAGGCCTCTGAAAAAGTCAATTTAACCAAATCCGGCCACCTGGAAATCGTCAAATTGCGGAAAGATGATTCCGGCATTTACACGTGCGTCGCTTCTTCGAGGAGCGGCAAAGCCACCTGGACGGGACATCTGCGCGTCGAAAATCCCAAGAATCCTAACATTAATTTCTTCAAGGCGCCAGAGGCGGTTACGCTTCCGGGTCCTCCCAGCAGACCGCACGCCCTCAACCAGTCGGAGGGTAGCGTCACCATAACCTGGGGACAGAACAACAAAATCGGTTCATCCAGTCTTTTGGGTTACCAGATCGAGCTGTTCGGTAGGGAAGACGGGGTTATTCCTTCGTGGACAATAGTTGCGAGACGAGTCCCAGGTCCCAGATACACCCAGCACCTCCTATCTCCGAACATACCATACACTTTCCTCATACGTGCTGAAAACAGGCATGGCTTAGGGCCACCATCTCAGATGTCCGAGCAGATCTTCGTCGGATCGGATCCGGCGCAGAATTGGGGAAATCCCGAGGTAACGATATTGAGCGAGGCAAGAGCATCGCTCGTTTCCGGAACCATCGTTAAATTAGCTGAAGTGATTCCGGTGCTGCCGACGGCGGTTAAATTAGTTTGGGAAATACTGGATTCCCAGTACGTCGAAGGACTGTACATTTATTACGTCTCAATGGATACAGCACCCGAATTTCCGCGAAGCTACAGCATGCTGACCGTGCTGCACACGGGAACAACTTCCGGGTTTACTGTCAACAATTTGGAGAGATGGTCGCGTTACCAGTTCTTCATTATCCCATTCTACAAGACCATCGAAGGACAACCTTCGAATTCGCGAATCGTCAGAACGTTGGAGGACGCCCCGTCGGAAGCTCCGACTCACATGGAGGCGTTGCTCTTGAATTCGACTGCTGTTTACCTGAAATGGAAAAGTCCTCCTCTGGGCAGTTTGAATGGAGAGCTACAAGGATACAAAGTGGAGGTTCGCTCAAACGGCACCGACGGTCATTTGGATGTGGTTCAAGTCGGAGTCACACCGACTTTGCTGCTCGGTAATTTAACTGCGGGCATTTCGTATAACATCAGGGTAGCCGCGGCGACTAGAGCTGGGGCGGGTCCTTACAGCGTCGCTGCTTTGCTCCGTCTCGACCCCGCTTCCAGGTCCATAGACCATCATCAGCGCCCGCTTAATCCGGATATGCAACCGGGCGATTTCATCACGGAAACCTGGTTTCTGGCGCTTCTCATCAGCATGGTGACGGTGATGGTTCTCCTCTTCGGAGCGATGCTTCTGGTGCGACGAAGACAGATGCTCTCGAAGAAAACGATCCCGCCGAGCAGATCGAACGGAGGCGTTCTCAATACACCAATCACCGGTAAACTTGATCCACCCCTGTGGATGGACAAGGATAACTTGCCGGATTATTCGAGCACCCTGCCTGACTACACCAAATTCACGACGCAGCAGGAGTACAACCGGATGGAGTACAACAGTTTGAACGGACCTAAGCTTACCAAAAACGGTATAAGCATTAATTTACACACTAATCCTCTGCACCAAGAGAAATACGTTCGACCCAACCAGCTGGAATACAGCACGGAACCGAACGGCTCTGTCAGCTACAAAGCGCTGACCGATCGTAGCAACATGCAAATCCAGGAGTACGCGAGTCCTAACGTGGAACGAGTTGCCGATTACGCCGAGGTGAACACAGGCGCCACCTCTCCGGCGCCCTACGCAACGACGACCCTTGTAACCGGAAGCCGTCGAAACGGAAACTCTTTGGTAAATACAATGAAAACGATGATCATCACTATTGAAATGTTATTAACCATTTTTGTTCTTGCTGGCAGATTTGGAACGCCAGCGGTCAAACGCCCGAAGAGGAGGAGGTGTATCCCGCTTCGAACGGCGGCTACTACAACAGAAAGGTTTACTCTGATTCGTATTTTGCTCCTAATCAAACGTTGAAACGACCCAAGAAGGACCGGAAAGGAGCTCAAGCGAGCAGCAATCCACCCGATCTCGTCTCCCCGAATCAACCGGTCTATGCGAGAGTCGGTCCACCTGGTAAATATACAAACGTAATCACGTTAACCTTCATTTCCCATCTCGAACATCCCAAATTCACTTTTATGTATTATTTTCCTTTTTCTTAATTAATGTGATTTATTGTTTCCGCGAGACACACACGCCAGACTAATATTGCATACGATTCGAGTGGATTTATGAGGAATAGATGAGGTTTTCATCGATTTCCATGTCCTTTTCGCGGATGATATATGGTTTTCGTTTCGTTGCAGCATTCGCATTTGCATCGTACAATGATTTCATTAATTACCCATCACTTTAACTGTCATTACCGCATTAACATTTTCACCAATCAATTATTCAAGTTCTTTTCGTTTTATCTCCCATTTTCTTTTTTCGTTTGTTTTAAATGTGCTTGCAGATTTGTAGAAACAAAAAGAAACAAAAAAAAAAGCAATGGAATGAAGGAAAGTTTAGGTTTAATTTTCTTTTGCGAAGGGATGTCATGGAGAGGCCCCGCCCCGCAGCTGAGCAGCTTCACGCCATCTCCGCACCACAAGCAGCTGTACCATCCTTCGACGAGGAGCGAACCGGGCGGAAATATGCTGTAAGGATGACCGTTTCGATGCGCAGTTGGATGAAAAAGCAATCGCGAACAGAAGAAGACGTGCGAATTGACGAGAAAAAGAAGCCAAAACAAAACACGAAATAACCGGTGCCACAGCATTCGTTGATGAATATGATTATGTAATAATAAATAAAAACAGTGTGTCGGTTTTTCGTTTCGGAGTTAAAGATGATTAACTTCGCACGCTTGCCGACGTTACGTTATCTCGGGGAGGGAATATTCATGCACGTCCTTATCTCGTTTATTATTTTTTATTTTTTGTGTATACACTTTCCTTACGACGTTTTTCATATTTTATTATTGTTTCGTTTTAAGGAATAATTAGTGTGTGTGTGTGTATGCATTGGTAATGCATGTATGTAAGTGAGGCGCGAGTTGAAGTGAGTAACGAACGATAATTGCCACGCGTTCTCGAATACTTTCGTTTCCTTCTACTTGATATATATTTTTGTTTTGTTTTACACGAATATTCCGATACTAAAACGAAAGTACGTACGATAACTTCTGAAACACTACATACTTTATCAGTTGGTTTAACCTTCGGCAGCAAAAATAATAATAATAATAATAAAAAACAACCTGTGACAGAGAACAAATAATGTCATAACTAGTCATGTACACTTATTATTATTATTATTATTAATTATTATTATCTAGCGTTGAATATGCATTTATTGTTGTTGTTGTTATCGTTGCAACGACATAGGCAGACGCGCGCGCTTTTTTTTGTCCAATTCCGTGTACATACGAACGCAACGATTATTGCTCTTCCGTTTTTAATTTTCATTTAAATATATATATCGACTAAAGACTGTTGTTTGTAAATATTACTAAAAAAAAAGAATAAGAAATGAATTGAAGAAAAAATAAACGTCGTCCATTTGAAAATAAAGAAAATGCGGAGAAGACATAAAAAAAAACACTGTTAAAAGTTGTAACACTTATAATATATTATATATATATATATATAGTAAGGAAAATGAAGCCTAAGTGATTTTAGTGTGTAAAGTTCTTTGAGTCGCTCAAGATGTATGTACTTATAATTTTTTTTTAAACGAACAAGAAAAAACGCTTCCTCCTATTTATTGTATAACATTATCCTCTCTTCGTATATGAATATGCATATATAATTATATATATATATAAAAAAAAGTTACGTTTTCTCTACAACATGTGATTTGAGTTGCATACGTGCAACCGTGCTAATTACTACTAGCCAACTAATTAATTTCCGTTCGCTAGTGCTATATTTATCGATTGAAAAAAAAAAGAAGCAAAATTGAAAACATATTGAAACATATCAAGTTATATTTGTGACTGTGTAAAGAGGTTTGATGAAATGAAAAAAAATGATAATAATAATATTGATATTATAATAAAAATAATAATAATGGAGTAAGTGAATGAGGTAGTAGCGAGTAGCTTTTTTCGTTGTCTCGGTTTTTTGTACCACTGAATTTTGTACCTAAATGATCTAACTACTAAGTAATTGATAAGCATTATAAATTTGTATAAAGAAGATGATGATGGAGGAGCATGTAGCAATTTAATTATTGCGTGCAAAAATTGTTATATAATTTCATTTGACAAACTTGACTTGTCGAAGAACTCTGGATATCATATAGCGATTTACAAATTCGCTTTGCAATTTCGTTTCCCCAATCTTCGATGATATTCCCTTTTATCGTTTCGCAAAAAGAAAGTAATAATCATTACGCGGATTCGATTTCGGTCACATTATTGTGTGACCAATAATTATCGTAGAATTTCGCTTTATTTTTTTTTTGGTTTCAGTTACGTGAAACGATCTTCATTTAAAATTGTAAATTCTTTATTGTAACAATATGTATATCCTTCTCTCTCTTTCTCTCTCCCTCTTATTGCGTTTATTATTAAAATGTACTAATGATAAGAAGCGACGATGACAAAAAGAAAAAATAAGGTGTACTGTAACTAAAAAATGAAAAGCTTTCTTCCAATTTTCCTTGGATGAAAACACGACGATGATATATTTTTGTAACGATGAGGGAAAAACTCGAGGACGAAGAAAACAAACGTAATGTGCCATATGTTAATAAAAATAAAAGCATTATTGTAAGAAGATCGATGCTAGCGCATATCGATTATTATTATTATTATTCGTATTATTGTGTAATGCGCGAAAATTTATAAAAAAAAGAATGATAAACGACGTAAACGATATGTAATAATAATGTTGTATGTATTTAATTGAACTAGGAACACTAATTATTTAAGCCAAAGGAATAAATTAATAATGAAAACATCAAATTATGTTATTTTCGTCCCTGCGTATTGCTTTCTGAATTCTTGAACAGGGAACGTGTTTTTAAAGGTAGGAATTTTAATAATATTTATGTTGCTTTTACATTTGAATAATGTTGATAATAAAATCTTAGGATATGCAAATTAAAAGCAAAATTGCTTACCATTTTTGTTTTCCATTTTCATGTTCAAGTATAAATTGCAAACTGTAAAACTTTTTATATATATTTTAAGATTCATTTAAGTTATGTAAATTAATTAATATGATATGGACATTTTTTGTGCGCTGCAATACACGATACTCACCCCCCGTTTGGATCATCAATTCTTCTACGATTTCCTTCAAAATTTAAATGCGGGGTCTGCAGTGTCTCGGGCTTCGTTAACTCGAGCCGCACGAACAAACCTCGGAAATTCGACGGTCTATCCGCGTGGATCAAGTAAGCGGAGACACCGAACTATATATGATGTTGCTGTTGCTGCTGATGATTGCAAACGTACAAAGTGAGGAATGGGGAAATGGGATGAACGGAATTGGGATGATCGAGGGGGTGGACGGAAAATGCTCTACAATCAACGATTGGATTGGATTTGTTCTATTTGTCATTTGTTGCTCAGACAGTGTTGGTTTTAGGATTAAAACGAAAGTAATCCTTTCGACGAAAATAAACGATTAAATGAAAATGAGAGAGGAAACAAACAAAAACACGTATGCAAACGCAAACGCCTGTTGTCAACGTCGATGTGCGACTAATCGCGTTTCGTTTCGTTCGATATTTTTTCCTCTTAATTTCATCCATTAGGAAAGAAAAAGCAATTAAACATTTTATCATCGCGCGCTCTGCACTCATTGTTCAGTTTCTTCCATTGTTTCCGCGATTCTTTTTGTTTTCCTCTCATTTGCTTATCGCTAATTTGCCACGAACATACATACATATATATATATATATATATATATAAAGTATATTAAACAATATGATTCCTACGAGACGAACAATAAAACATAAAATAAACCAATAAATAATATGCGATTAATTCGACCAAAGATTGATGTTGCAATGTAGAAAAGTTTGTTGACTTACCAAAACGAAAATTTCTTTCGGAGCGGACCACCTTTCGCTGTCGATCCGACGACATTCGGCGACGGAATGAATTCGTGGCCAGCGAATTTTTAAAACAATACAATTGTTTTAAAAACGGCTACTGCTACTGTTCGGCTTTTTCGTTCTTTTTTTTTTCGGCCGTTTCACTTTAAAAGAAATGAAAGAACAAAATGAAAAGAGAGTGGTAATATATTTCGCTTCTCGCTTCTTCCCATTTGTCGTTAGCGTGTTTTTCGTTCTAAACTTTGCATACTTATCAATCGTATACACCTTGTATTATTATCGCACGTGTTTTCCGTCTCCTTTCGACGCTAAAGGTGGATCAGGTGAGCGAGACTTCGGTATCGGTATCAGCAGGAATAGTTCTGGTCTACATACCTTGGCGCACCGATGTTGATAACTTATTTTTTTTATCGCGCTTTTGAAATAATACATTGATAATAACGTTACGTGTATATATAGGTATATAATATTTTTTCCCCGAGCCTATCGCTTCCCCGAGCTGCCTTCCTTCCACGTAAGTCATTCGAAAACGGCAACGAAAATCGAATCATACTTTCGTACAGACTGCGAAAAGTTTATTTTCTTTAAATAGAAATAGTGCATTTCTTTGCCCAATTAATTTCACAGTCAAGATACTAAAAGCACGAATCGTTTATATGTACATTCTATAAAGAATTCAATCATCATTTTAGATTTTAGGAAATATAAATCAAACTAATTAATAAACTACATCGATAAAATCTAAATATTACAATCATCTAGTTTTTTTTTCAAATTTTCGTGGAAAGGAATGTTTATAAAGAAACGAAATTTAAATGCATCGTGTAATATAATAGGTATACTAAATACATAGAAAGTAGAGCGAAATAATGCGAAGATGAAGAATTGCTACACGAAAACCGGAAGATGACATCGATAGGTGGTTACCGGAAGCGAGGGATTCTCCCTGTAGTTCTCGCAGATCCTCTCCCACTGCATCTCGGACGGACTAAAGATCGCCTTCGATCTTAAGTTTCCTTTAACCACCTCCAGATCCTTAAAAAAAAAATATAGATCAATATAATGCAAACTAATGTGCCCTTTGGTCTCGGGGCTTAAGAGAATACGACCAAAGTAACTCCTGCTTGTCGTAAAAGGCGACTGAAAGGAGGAAAAATATCACTTATTCATAATTGTCGATTATCGCAATGTTCACGTTTACCTTCAGAAACTGCCTGTTTCGTTTAACAATTTCATCGAACGAAGTTCGAGTTTTGTTCTCAACCATCGAAAGTTTCTTCTCTTTGGCGTTTTTCTCCTCTAATTCCCTAAAATGCAAATAAAATTTATGATATTTTAATTACTTGTTTTCGTATAGTAATAAATTTGCACTTAACGTGAAGGCGCGATTGTTACGCCACTGGGTAAGTTAATTTGCATATTAAGAAGCTAGTAAAGTTGCATAACGATAAGATAGTATCCGTGATGACGTAATCGCCGCATGCATTGTATATGATATGTGAATTGCGAGCGTAATTGGAGCGTTCGGACAATGAGTTTAAATTAATAGAAATTGAATAAAAAGAATCGGATATTGTTTCGATGTAATGACTATAGAAAACCGAAAATTATCGTCAATCTATTAAAATGCATGTAATTAAATCAAATTATTGCTATTCTCACTTTTCTTGCAGAAGTTTTTCGATTTTGGCCTCCTCACCGCCGTATTTCCTCACGATCTCCTGGACCTGTTCCAGCGTCATCGCGCCTCACCCACGCACCGCTTCTCGTTTGTTGGTGCTTTGTTTGAATCGTTACCATGGTTACATTACATGCATGGCCATGTCGAATCGTTTCGCGTTAGAAATAAAGGTAAATAGAAAGAAATTAATGTTGAAATGCGAGGAGCTTCCTGTTGACAGAACATTAGGTACGACGAGGTTCAAGGTTTTTAATACGATAAATATCACCGGTGAAAATAAATAATTTCTTTTTAAATACTATATAGTAAATGGATTACACGTCTTCTGTGATGTGTTTTCGTGGAAAATATATTTTGTCTAGATTAGGTTGGCCTCATGATTGAAGAGGAAGTCTACGATGGGTGCGGCGACGCGCTCCGCGTTGTTCAGATGGACGTGGTGGGTGCCGTCCACTTTGACGCGTACCAGGACGCTGGCATTCTTCTCGATGACGTCCAGCACCTTCTCGTAGTACTCGGGGTTGGAGAGGGTGATGCCGGGGAGGGCTCGGACGTTCATCACGCGACACTTGATCCTTCGCGCCAGATCGACGGCCTGATGGATGTCCATGGTGCCGAGAACGCTCAGCTTCAGCCTGGGGTCCCTGGTGAAGGTGTACTGATCGCAGCAGTGATCGTCGCTGCGCATGCCGCGTCTCATCAGCACGCGACAGTTCTCTTCGGTCACTGAACCCTCGTATCCGTCGATCACGATGTCCATCATCTGGCTGTAGCTGTAGCTTGGCGCTGTGCCGGAATCGAAGCTCTCGTACTTGAGGAAGCGGTCGACGGCGCCGGCGGTGACATCGTACATTTTGTTGGAATCGCGAACAGCCGGCGAAGCAATGTCCAGGCTCACGTAGCAATCGACTTCCTCGGGATAGAATGCGGCGTACAGAAACGATATTGCGCCACCCATTGAGTGCCCCATCAGCTTCACCGTCGGCCATTTGTAGTGCTTTATGACCCGTCGCAGCACGTGCACCCCATCCCAAAATATGTAGTAGAATGGACCCTGCGGATAGTGCGAGCTGTAACCGTGCCCCGGCATATCCAAGCACAACACCGACAAGTTCGCCTTCACCAAGTACGGCGCTAAATTATCGAAGGTCCCAGCATTGTCCTGCCAACCGTGTATCGCCAACACCGGCTGCTGGTCCTTAGGACCCCACCATTTACCTAAAACAAATTTAACAAAATAAATCCAATTTTATAAGAGAAATTAAATTATTGAGAAGTAATAAGCAAGTTTAAAAAAAACTCTCAAGTTAGAAAACGTTTATTGTCATAATTATGTAAATAAATTTGGCGGGTTCAAAGTTCTGCGGACTCGAAACGAAAAAACGAATAAAATAAAGATCAAGGCCGAAAAGAGTAAAAATAAACAGGTAAGTTTCCGGAAACAAATGTAAATATATAAGTTATAAGATGAAATGCCTTTTTCTCCGTAATTACCAACATTAATTAAAATAATTTCAATTAACAAAGCTGACTAGACATTAATTAATTCAAATCAATATACATTCAAAAAGTGTATCTGCTCGATTTTCATATCTCGCATCGGATGGACATTGCTAATTAATTCGTGCGAAGAAAATTTTATAAAGAAATGTACATTATTACGCGATGATCCATTTACAGTTAAAACGTTAACTACTTTTGATGATGGCGAAAAATTCGGTTTTTCGTTTATCAAACGGACAAGTTGGCACTTATTATTAATACCTGTCAATGTGACATTTATCAATTCATGATGAAAAATTGAAAAAATAATAATTATATAAATGTATCGATTATATCACCTGAGATGTGCCCCCAAGGTACTGGTATTTTAACCTCCTCGTATTGACCTTCCGTATCGTCTACTGAAAAATTGATTGCGAAACATGACGATTAGAAAAAAATTGCGATGATCACACAGGTTTGACTTACTGTGAAAACCGTTGGTGCTCATCTCGTCGCTCTATTATTATGTCCTAGTCGTCCTCACCTCTCCGATCGTAAACTGAGAATGAGTCAAAAACGCACGAGCCGCCCGATTATTACATGCATACAGATCCACACACACACACACATAGCCGGAAAAAGCGAATCAAGATTGCGCAATTAAAAAGTGACGACCTTGCTAAAAAAAAACAAAACAAAAAAGTATGGTAATGATGATGATGATTTTAATCCGATTAGATTTAGAAATTGTATCGTCACAGTGAGCATTATAAACGATGTTTTCATTGTTTACATCTTGGCACTTATCAGCTGATTACGAGATGCTTATGCAACTGCACAATCGACAGATTCTTTGCATTAATTTTAGTTTTTAATTTAAAGCCTCAACAATTATCATCTGAAAGTGCGAATTTAATGCGAATATATATTTTTGCTTCAGGATTTATGGAGTTTAAATTAAAATATGCGCGGCATAGGCAACCGATCATGCGTAAATTAAATTAAAATAGCGGAAACGCGCGCGCAAACGTCATTCGCGGGTGAAACGTCAAGTGGATCGGAGGTGAAAACGAATTGTTGATAATAAACAAAAGATAGTGTGGGTGATTTTGTTTTGGTCCGCGTTGCCGCAATTTACATTTACGATGGAAATAAGGAAGGCCAGTATCGCGCATTGGTTCTTTGACAATTCCCCATCGAAATGCGGTTACTGCAAAAATTCCGATTGCAGCCATTCAAACGGTGAGGCAATGTTTATTTTTGGTTGTCAATTTGATGCATTTCTTTGTGTTTCCATAGGGATGTGGGCTGAGCAGCTCACTGTCGATGACTACCAGAACCTGATCGACAGAGGGTGGAGGAGATCAGGGAAATATTGCTACAAACCGATCATGGATCTCACTTGCTGCCCACTCTACACTATCAGGTGAGTTCATAATTGAAATTCAGATTTAAAAAAATAAAAAATTTAATGAGATCCAATCGGAATCGAATTCAATCAAATAGGAATTGATTTTCTGTATGTGCAGATGTAATGCAGTGAATTTCAAGCCAACAAAGTCTCAGAAGAAAATTGTTAAGAAGTTTAACAAGTATTTAAAGGATGGTGAGTTGCCGTCGAATGGACCGGAAGACGAGAACGCCAGAGATACAGACGTTATCGGGGAGCACGTGCCTTCCATGCACCTGGACGCCAACAGCAAGCTGGTGATGTGCGAATCTAAGCAGGAGGCGGAGCGGAAGCCCGTGGAGGAGCAGCAATCCAGTAAAGATCCAGTTAAACCGCCCATTGCGGAAGGTAAGCATACGCGATAGTATTTATTTTCTGGGATCATAAAGAATATAGTTGTTTCAGTGGAGTCGACGAGGGTGGTTAAGATGGTGAAGAAGGGCATGGGGGCGGATCCGAATAAACCTCCATGCAAAAAGGCTAAGCTGCTGAGGTTGGAGCGAAGGAAGAACAAGGATGGTACGACGACTGCGATCAGGGGACAGAAGGGCGAGAAAAGTTTGGAGGATCTGTTTGCGGTCGAGCCTCAGGGGAAGCTCAAAGTCCGTCCTCGATCCTAAACTGGATTTGCGTTCAGAATGTTTTGTAGCGAGTTTCATTAATTTTGTTTGCAGGTAGTGTTGGTGTGCTCCGGGGACGCCGATGAAGAGTGGGAGAATACGAAGAGCGCCGAATACGAGGTCTACAAGAAGTATCAGAAGATCGTGCACGACGATGAGGTCAACATGAAAGGTTTCATCCGATTTCTGGTTTCTTCTCCATTGAAGGTAAGCTTTATTAATCACTCTTCATTTAATTAATTCTTTTGACTTTCTCCAATTGGAAGAGTCGACAAGCGGAAGAGGATGCGAACATCAAGTACGGTTCTTTCCATCAACAGTATTGGCTCGACGATAAACTGATTGCCGTCGGCGTGATCGATATTCTACCGAAATGCGTAAGCTCCGTCTACTTCTTCTACGACCCGGCGTACAGAAACTTGACGCTCGGTACATACGGTTCACTGAGGTTAGTAGTGTATTACGCAATTATTACCTTTAGTTTTTCGTTAATTTCTTACATTGTTTCCAGGGAATTACACTACACGCGCGCCTTGTACAGGCTGCTGCCGTCCATCGAGCATTACTATATGGGCTACTACAACCATTCGTGTCCGAAGATGCGGTACAAGGGAAAGCTGAACTCCTCCGAACTTTTGTGCCCGGAGACATACACCTGGCACCGCATCGAGCGGTGTCTGCCCTTGTTCGATGAGCAAAAGTATTGCCGATTAGCCGGAAGCGACGTCGTCGACGCAAACGCCTGCACCGATGAGGACATCAAACAGTTCAAGATCTTCTACAACTACCGCATATACTACTTCGGTAACATCAGCTACAACAAGCGGATGACCGAGTGCTTCACGCAGATCGGTTCGTTGTGCGGAAAGAAATGTATCGATTCCTTGCTAATCGTCGATCCGCAACGGTAAACGAGTCTCGTATTATTATTATTACAATCGCATTCGTGATTGGCGTCGTTGTTGTTTAATGTTTAATTAATGTCCTATTTATTTAACTTAGAAATGAAGATGATGACTCGTGAAAAGGAATCTATAGGGTAAACGTTATTGTTATTTAACGATAGGAGTGATCAATTTTACTCAATATGTGTGTTTGTTAAAATTTGAGCGAATCTCGTTAGCGTATTGTCAAATTATCTCAAATTAATTTGTTATTTCTCGTTCTCGGCACATTATTTATTCTTATCCCCGATTTACTAATTTTATTTTCAATTTTTTGCTCTGCTGTAGATGTATATATTTTTATACAATTTTATATTTATATACGAAAGAAATTTCTAATCGTTTACTTTTGTAAAATTCTTGTTCCGCTAATTTAACTTGACTTTTCATTGCTGCAGTGTCTCATTTATTGGTTTCGTTTCACCGAACTATAATCATTCTCGAAAATTTGAATAAATCTATTTTAAAAATTACTTTTCAATTAACTAGTGTCGAGCATATCACATCAGCAGGACCCTTTATTATTCGCCTGCCCTGTGGTTCGGGCCAATAAGAATACGCCTCTTACGACAGCTCTCTCCCGCTTGTCGTAAGAGGCGACTAATCGGAGAATATAATACCGGTATGTTGGTTTGGTTATCTATTTCGTTTAGTTAAATAACTTTTTCTGTTACGTTATTTTTATTTTTTTTCATAGCACTCACATATTAACGTAAACGGCTAGAGACATTCCAAACTAGACACATCTTATGTACGTTTTGGTGGGACGATGGAGGCAGAGAGAGAGGGATAGTTTTGCATATCATTTGTCGTTTTCAGGCCAGCGTCATGCAGAAGCTGCGGAACCAGAGGAAACTGCACAGATGACGGATGCGATCGACGACGCTCCGATTGTAATTCCTCAGGCTCTTCATGGTCATCAGCATATCGCGCTGCTTCGGGCGTCTCCGTCTGCGCTTCCGCTTACATTTGCTACTTTTCTACAAACAACGAGATCATCCCCCAAATTTTCAAATCTTCCTTTCACATGCGAAATACAAAAAACTCACTTTTCCACATTTCATATTACAATTGCACGGAGAATTTTGAGATTCCTTTTTCTTTGATTCGATTTTCCCGTCGATCCGGTTGACTTGACGCGGGGATTTTCCTGTCAATTTCCGGTCGCGGCCTCCTTCAATCCGATTAGAATTTCGTGACGCCAAAAATTTTAGGTTTTTCAAACGCGTTTTTCATGTTTTCTCCTTCTTGCATCATTTATTTGTTTCTATCGTAGGAAATTTCCCATGCATCAAAGATACTTAGGAAAAAAAAGTAAAAGTCGTTAGCAACAGACAGGACTTGTTTTTTTTTTGTTGTTGTTATGATATTCTTCTTACACTTCACTTATAGTCTTGTTTTAATCGTCAGTTCTTGCGTTTCTCGAGGCGCGGAAAATCACCGCGCGTCGTCACTTTTGAATTCCGTAAAACGTCGTTTCGACATTGTACAAAAAAATAATGCATAACTCTTTGCGTGAATACTTAATAAAACGTGTTTCGCAATGCATAGATATAGAAATACAATTGGGTGGAAAATTCCAATACAACTTTGTATCACCGTTAGATAATTTTCATGTGTTATTATTGCTTATTTTTATCGGTTTCTTTTAACGACAAGAATTCCCAAGATCGTGCGTTTGGAAATTCCTAAGAAACCAATTTTCCATTTATCTATTCGTTATTAGTTTTACGTAATCAATGCAAATATTCGTAGATTTATCTCGACCTTCGTAAGCTATCAAACATTAGGTTAGGTTATGCTAGGTTAACATCTTCAGTAACTATCATGGAAACCGTTAAGCAAACTTTCTTTCTCGCAGCTTTATGAAACGAATTCATATATAATTATTTAATTATTTCAATATTTTCGTTCATTGAACTAGAGAATTCGTCCGCACGTGAGCAACGTCGACGATGTTGATTTTCAATGTCTATTTACTCTTCCTTTATCTTCAAGGGAAACCGATTAAACCTATACATATATTCTTTCATCGAGGTGCGAATGAAATCGCCAATGAGCGCGTATTGGCTCGTATAATTAACGCATCGCATTCGTTGTGCAATCCTCCGACCTTTCGAAAAGAAAAAAAAAACATAACAGTTCGCGGTATATTTGGAGGATAGAATATTGTACGTGAATAAAATATCCCCCCACGCGATCGCGATTCCAAAAACGACGGACCACGACGACGCGCTCCCGGTGACATAACGAAATTGCCCTGACAACTAACAACGAACAAAAAAAAAAGTTGAAGTCCGGTTAAAGAAATCAATGCAGGATAATTTGAAAGATGCCGCAGCTTTTAAATATTGAAATCTTCCACCTAATAAATAAGTAAATAATCGTGCGACTGCGTGAATTCCTAGAAATAATGGAATCAATTGATTGGCTATTTTTAAATTCGCAAAAATTTGCAAATTTATTTTGCGCATAAACTGGTTTCCCTATTTACGTGTGTATCGCGTGTTCGACTTTAATAAAACTATTGCGATTCGATCACGGTAATTATTGGAGGAGGAAAAAATAAAATAAAATTGCTCATTATCAGAGACGACTTTGTTTTCAATTTTGTTATTCTCTTCTATTCTCGCTTGTTTTTCGAAAAATAAAAAGCAAATGAAAAACACAACAAAATGTTCGATATTTAATTGTTACGTGATGTTTCTTCTATTATTACCATTATTTTTTTGTTTGTTTTTCTCTTTCTTCGTGGATAATTGCCGTTTGTGTGAGTAATAGGCGACGTCGATTGTTCGGAGCGCGCGATTAATTTTTATTCGGGGAAAAAGGAACGAGAAGCTCGTTAGTTTAAGTACGTTTTTCCATTTTCAATGTTATCGGTTTTATAAATTATGCACGCAGCACGACTCTAGATAAGTCTGAGTTTAAGGGAATTTTACTGAATTTCCAGATTTATTTCTTCGCTTTGTTTTAATCACAATTGCGAGAGGAGCAAATTATACATTAAACTGTTTATGTGCTATGTTTGCACAGTGCTTTGCTTCCAGTTTGGAGTTGCAATTAGCGCATAGAATCCGGTAATTGCACGGTCAGCGTAATTATGAATGTGTGTTTAGTCACCTGAACTGGACTGGAGAGTCATTTTTTTTTAAACAAATGACAAATAACTCGATTCTGACGTTGCAACGATGCAATCAATCACCGATCGAAGTTGTGTATTCATTTAATTTTTGAACAAATTAATCATCGCACGATAAACTTCATCCAGTTCCATCGGGTCGCGAATTATTATAGTTAATGCAGCGAAAAGCAAATAATAATAAAACGAAAATCGTTCGTGATTGCGTGTAATTGGATGGAGAAAAACCGTGATTGACGGAGTCGGAAGGCCGCCGAAAGTCAATGTCAAACAAATTTGCAGAAATCCAGGAAACAAAACAAAATAAATAACAAGCAAAATGATTTTCTTCCGCCAATTTCGGTTAACTTTAATTGATTCAATAATTCTTATTTGCAATTGAATTACATAATTTATTATTAATATTATTCAATTTATCGGCGATTGTTCTGTTTGGTTCGTCTCTTACTCCAGCGTCGAATTCAATCTGACATATGTGTCAAAAATGCGCATTTCTGCGCCGTCAATAAAGTGCATTTAATAACAACGCTTGTTTACGTCGATTGTTTCCTTTAATTTGATCGATCATTGTTATGTTATCACTAATGAATCACATGTAAAATATTCGTTTGGTGAAACGGTAGATTCGTCATAAAAAAAAATATATATGCTTGTTATTAATTTCGAACTGGAATTCTCTGATTACGTTCAACATTCGAGTCGAATTTTGATGGCGCCTCAAAGTCACTTCACTTTGACAATTGAAAATTTTTGTCAATTTTGTTTGACAATTCTTTTCATCTTATATTATAATCAATTATTCAAATATTTGAGATTCGTCGTTAAAACTGATGCGTTGCTTGTTTTCGAGCATTAATTGTTAGCTCTTCTCCTCTATCTTATCAACGATTAGTGAGCAGCAATTATTGGTATTTCCAAAATACTTTTATCGCGTTTAGCAATTGAAGAGCGAATTTAAAGAAATAATAATTTCTCGAACTCTACCACTTCTTCGTTCGCATTTGTAAATTCCTCGGGGCGAGAGTTCTTTGACGCTCCACGCGTTATTCAATCCGCTCTTGCAGAGCCAATGGAAAATTTTCGAAAACTTTTTTTTTCCCGTTTCTGCCTACTTCGTTCTCTCTCTCCTTCTATTACAGTTACAATTGACATTCCTTCTTCGCTCTCTCGCATCACCTTTTTTTTTTGTTTGCCTTCGTCCCACCCGCTGATCACCGACCCCCTGCATTTTGCAGAGGGGGTCTCTCTACTTAATCCGATCCTTGTTGGTTTTTTGTTGTTGTTTTTTTTTAAATTTCTTTCTCTGGATGAGGTGTGTGTGTGTGTGTATGCGTGTTCTTCCTTTTTCGAGGAAGGTGAACGACGTATGCGCGCTTATTCTTTTCGGTTTATTTTGAGTACCTTTTTAGTGGTCGTCGCATCGTGTAATTTCGCACGGACGCAACGATACCTGCACCGGGATGACCAGAAGATGCTGATAATGATGATGGGGAGGATGTTGGAGAGGGAGTCAGTCGAAAGGGCGTTAGAGGGAGTGAGACGGAGCGCGAGTTTGGAAAGAGCGGTGCGCAACGCGATCGGGTGGCGGTGCGGAAAGGGGGGGCGGCCGGGCGCCGGCTTCGCTCTTTTTATTTTTTCGAAACGCGTTATGCGAGTCGGTCGCAGTTTTATTATCATAATCACACACAGCCGGACGCGAAACCGAAATTTAGTCTTGGTCCCTGCCCTCTCGCAGCGCACCAAGTCCTCTTCACTCTCTTCACTCCTCAAACCACCGCAATCCGATCGCAACAGAAGACCGGGAACGCGCAGCAATTTCAATACAAATTTTGAAATTTGTGTTCTACTACTAGTCCGCTCAAACTTCAGGTAACTTTAATTTAATTTTCGCCAACTTCAAAACAATTCAAAAGTTTCCAAAAATTAAACATTTCATTTAAACTTAATTTAAATTAACAAAAATCATTTGACGAGAAACACTTTTCGTCTCGAATCAGTTTTCCGCTCCGATTCACCCAAAAACTTTTCCCCAAACTGCATTATCATTATTTTTAAGTATTTAGTAGTTACAAACAATTTTACTTTGCACTTTCACCAAAAAAATTCAATTATTTTTCGCTTCAATTTCTAATTGCGGTTGCTCGAATTGCAAAAAGCACAATTAACGGAAAGTAAACGAAACAGGCATTAAAATCTGTTTGAGCAATGGCTTTAGATTAGATTAGTTTGTAGAAAAGAAAACAGAGAAGGCAGCCGTCAATGTCGAAGACAAAAAACAATCGTGATCTTCCATGGTAACCGGCGTTGATATTTTATTTTTCGTTATATAATTGTTTGCAACATTTACGTGCGCTCACATCACTAATGCTATTGTTATCATCAGCATTAATATTTTTTTTATATCGTTGTTATTTAATGTATGTACTTGAATAAATTCACGGTCGACACCCAAATTTGCAACAATCGTTATTTGAAATCGTAACAAACAGGTGTTTGAAATATGAAAAGTTTTCGCCGCTTTCCGATCGTGCATAGAATAAAACGGGTTGTTCGTGGCATTACGTAAAAAAAAAAATAGTAAATTGCTTCATTTAAATTAAAGCAATAGAAAAACTCGGATTTACGTAGAAACACGACACAAATTGAAACAAAGCCGTTAACATGAACTTTCATTTTTGGGGATTTTCATAAACCAATTAGCGTCGAGGATTCGCTAATTGCGGTGACTTAATTTGTTCAGCCAACATCGACGATATTTCGGAGAACGAGAAAAGACGGAATTTCCTGTTACAATGCTACACGGACAATCGAAAATTGTTGGTCTTAGAAATGTGTGTCAACCGACGCTTGACACCAAATTCGAGGAGCAACAAAAAAAAAGCGCGAAGCATAGAAAAAATGCGGGTACGAATGCGTAAAAACTTTTTTTCCGTTATCTTCGTTGGAGTCTTCGCATATAACTTTAGCCTGGAGATATTTATGCGATTATCGACATCATCATCGTTAATATCGCAGGAAAGGAATTCCGCGTTTTTCCGCAGCTCTTCTTTTTTCTTTTTTTTTTTTTGCATTTGCATTTGCGAGCGGGGAAATTGTTACATTGGACCGATTGGCGATTGTAAATCAAACGACGGAATAAATAGATAACGTAATATACGATATTATTGTTGTTATTTATTGTTATTGCTCGGTTCTCGCGTGCCGTGCCATAAGATTATTGTGTTCATTGATTTGTTGTTTTCATCGCAGTTTGCTTTACCACTTTTTTGTTTATTGTTGAGTTTACATGTTACCATGATAAACAATAACAATTGCATTAGTCTCCACATGGCAACATACACATAATTTGTTGGACGTTTCAAATAAGCGAAACTTTGCTAGTCTTTTTTAAATTATTATTATTATGATCATAAACAAAACATTGAATTACCTTGTTATTGATGTTGCATAACTTGTCTTTTACGTTTATTATTATTATTAGTAATAATAATAAAGTGTAATTGGTTCTGCGGTTTACTTCTAATCATCTTTTTTACTTTATTTCGATCTCGTGATTTGATTGTTTGCGTTCTCTAAATGAGATTTTTTCTAGATATTTGATGTGAATCGGATGTGTAATAAACTAATTAAGTTGCACGTAATGAATATTTTCAATAACATTTTGCGAAAAGTTTCCGCTCTTTCCACTAATCGTAATTAACATATTTTTTCAAATTTGATTTTTTTTTTTCAGATTCGAACAAGCTGCGAAATGACGAAAATCGGTGAGTTCTGAAAGTTACGAGTTTTTAAAGAATTGTAATTAATGTATATTTTATGTGTGCAGATATTATGCCGACGAGGGCCGTGCTGGGGGTGATGATATTCACCGCATGTTTGGTTGCATACATGCTGAGAGTCAACATGTCCATAAATTTGATAGCGATGGTGGAGCCGTCGGGTTCTTCGCGTCACACCGGAGCTTCCGAATGCTTGGCTTCCGGTGTTTCCAAACACGCGGATAACGACACGATGGAGATACACGAGAAATTAACCGCTGCGCCTGACGTAATTTAAATTTGCGCCTGAAGACTAAGCGATATTAATTTAAATAATTTGCTTTGCAGTTTGGAATTCGGTACGAGTGGAATTCGAAGGTGCAAGGCTTGATCTTGGGGTCGTACTTTTGGGGCTACATAGTTTCATCGATGCCGGGCGGTTTTCTGGCGGAGCAATTCGGTCCGTTGAAGACTGTTGGCGTTTCGACGCTCGTTTCATCGGTGCTGACGATCCTGACACCACTAGCCGCTTCCTGGCACTACAGCGTCGTCATAGTTAACAGGATACTTTTGGGTCTTTTGGGCGTAAGTTTATGAATTATTTGATAGAGTTAAGTGCGTGTTTTAACGATGGAAATTATTTGCAGGGCGTTATATACCCGGCGCTGCACAGTTTGATTTCGCGTTGGGCTCCGCCCGAGGAAAAGGGCAAATTCGTGGGCGCATTGCTCGGTGGAACACTGGGAACCGTACTGACTTGGCCCATGCTGGGTTCGATCGTCGAAAGTTTGGGATGGACGTGGGCGTTTTACATACCCGGTGGATTGGCGTTGATCTGGTGTCTGCTTTGGTTCTTCTTGGTCTCCGATTCACCGGATCTGCATCCAAGGATCAGCGACGAGGAGAAATTTTACATCGCCAAAAGTTTAGGTGATAGCGTTGCCAAGAGAAAGTCCATTGCTCCGTACAAAAGCATGGCACTTTCCGTACCCTTCTGGGCGTTGGCCGTCCTGCATTTCGGTAACCTCTGGGGACTGTATCTACTCTTAACGGCCGGTCCCAAATTCATGTCCGAAATCCTCGGATTCGATCTGGGACACTCCGGTTTATTAGCGGCGCTTCCCTACCTGGCTCGCATGATCTTCGGATTCATCTTTGGGCTAATTGGAGATCAGCTCAGGAAATCCAAGAAGTTATCCGTCACCTGCATAAGGAAATCGTTTGTTTTATTCTGTGAGTTTCTCGTGAGATGATCGAGTTCGATTCAATAACAACTTTACAATTTAGCACACATCGTTCCCGGAATTTTCCTGCTGGCCGAAACTGCGATCGGCTGCGACGCCATCCTCTCCGTCACATTCATAACTTTGGCGCTCGGCTTCAACGGCGCCTCCACCATCACCAACCTGCAGAACTCGCAGGATCTGGCACCGAATTTTGCAGGAACCATTTACGGCATTGCCAACTGCATCGGCGGCACCACCGGCTTCATCACTCCCATGCTCACCGGCTACATAACCGAAGAAAACGTAATTCTTCTTTTTCAACAAATATTAATTATTTTCCATATATCATCGTGATTTTCGACTTTCAGAATGGCTTGTACGAGTGGCACCTGATATTCTGGGTGGGAGCAGCAGTCTACATCTGCTGCGGCTTGGTGTTCTGCCTCTTCGGAAGCGGCGAGGTGCAGGAATGGAACGCCGTGTTGGCGGCAACGGAAGATCCGGAAAGCGCATCGAAGACGACGGGCATCGTGAACGACGCTTACATCGCGCATTCCGAGGTCGACTCTGAAAACACTAAAGTCTAAATGATGTTTAATGATGATGATTTCGAATACCTTCCAACAAAATCGCGAATTCAAAATTTTTCGATGAGACGCGTTAAAATATGTAACAGCATTTAACCCCCTCAAAAAAAAAAAGTCGGTGCTAAAATCTAGATTAACTTAATGCTGTTAAGTTTAAACGCAAACAAAGCTTAAGTTTGAGTAACAATTTGTTAAAAGGCGACTCAACACGCAAAATCGGAATGCCTACGATGGAAATCAGTATTGCCTTTCATATATTTTATATTATTTATATATAATATAAAATATATATATACACACTAATATACGAAACGATATACACAAGTTGCGTATGTTTTAAAAAATATCAAATGTGATCTTATTTACTATTATAATTAATATTATTACTGTTAGATTATTAAGATTTTATTTATAATGTGTTTCTTTCAATTCAATTTTTCAAATTTATGTCTTTTTTTTTTTCATCCTTTTCATCGATATTTTGAAGTTGCAAGAAAATTTGTACGTTTGCTTGATGAAATTGCGCAACACCGTAAATTTTATTGTACCGCATGCAACGGCAAACTTTCGCCATTACACCAAGTTACGTTTTCTTGCAGATTGCAAATTGTGTACACAATATAAATAAGGGAGTTTTTATCATCTTTACGAAACAAATTATTATATTTGCCTGCATTTTGTTGATGAATTTGATGTTAGTCTATTGAAGAACATGACGCATGGCGTTTCGAAAATTTGTTTATGTATTGCCAACTTGGACTATCGAAGATCGCTTGCCAACCTAAGCAAACGATTTTAGTTATGTGACATCTGTTAAAAAAAAATAACAATAATTTGAAGCAATGGAGAGACGAAAATGTGTGTGTATGTGAGAGGAATCTATGTAATGTTTTATTTTTCTATCATTTTATCGTTGAGGTTACATTCCGATGCGCGTTATTTTGGCGATAAACGTGTTCACGGCGACGCTGATGAGTTACGTGATGCGCGTGAATCTGTCGATCATCATCATAGCTATGGTCAAGCCGACGGGTTTATCGAACAAAATCAGCGATTCCGAATGCATTGATGGGGCGAAGTCTTCGAACGCTACGAACAGCATCGCCGTTACTTTGCCGGACGTATGTTCATCAATCGCTTCGGCAATTGGGGCCATAATGTATTAATAATAATAATAATTGTACGTTTTTTTTGTTTTTTTTTTTGTTTTAGTACGGGCAGCGGTTCGAATGGGACCAATCCAGTCAGGGTTACATCCTCGGTGGCTATTTCTACGGTTACGTTTTGACGTCGTTTCCTGGTGGACTGATCGCCGAGTACTTCGGACCTTATCACACGGTCGGCGTGAGCACTCTGATATCGGCAGCGTTGACCGCCTGCACGCCGTTCATCGCGTCCCTCCACTTTTCCATCATCATGTTGAACCGGATGTTGCTCGGCATCATGGGGGTGAGTGAGTGCATGTCGATTGTTGTATTTCCGTTATTGCGTGTTATGTTGGTATCGATGCGAGGGCGTTGTGTATCCGGCGCTGCAGTGCCTAATTGCCAGATGGGTGCCGCCGGTGGAGAAGGGCATGGTGATAGGGTGCCTTCTGGGCGGCACCTTCGGCACCGTTATTACGTGGCCGCTTCTTAGCGAGGTCATCGCGAGGATGGGTTGGACGTGGGCCTTCTACATATCCGGACTTTTGCCGGGTCTCTGGTGCGTTTTCTGGTATCTCACCGTTAGCAACTATCCGGACCATCATAGATGCATCGACGAGCGTGAGAAGAACTACATCCAAGATGCGGTTTCAACCAACATCGGCAAGAAGAAAGTACGTGTAGATATCATTTGTATTGCTACTTCCACTTCATCGTAGACTATTGTAGAGTATTCCACCGTATAAGGCTATATTCTCGTCCGCCCCGTTCTGGGCCCTCGCCTTACTGCAATTCGGCAACCTGTGGGGCCTGTACCTGCTACTCACCATCGGCCCAAAATTCATCTCGGAAATCCTGGGCTTCAATATCCGAAAGTCCGGATTCTTGTCGGCCCTCCCACATCTGACGCGTATCATTTCCGGTTTCGCGTTCGGCGCAATCGGCGATGCGATCCGGAAGCGCGGCAGATTCAGCGTCACGTTCGTCCGAAAATTCTTCCTACTCTTTTGTGGGTATAGATCATAAGATGATTCTTTCGAATTTGTTAAATTATTTTTTGTTTGCAGCTCACATGTTACCATCAGCTTTTCTGTTTCTCATCACGATGGTAGGATGCGAGCGGATGTGGGCCGTGGCCTTCATGTCATTGGCGCTCGGCTTCAACGGGGCGTGCACTATCACCAATCTGCAAAACGCGCAGGATCTTGCGCCGAACTTTGCAGGAAGCATCTTCGGTATCATTAACACAACCGGCAGTATGACCGGATTCCTGGCACCCATTATCGCAGGCCTCGTCACGCAGAAAAATGTAAATATGGAATATCAAAAGAAAAAACAATAATTTTCTTTGTTCTTTGTTTATTTGTATAGAACGGTTTGTTCGAGTGGCACATCATCTTCTGGCTGGGCGCATCCATCTACATGGTTTCTGCCATCATCTTCACATTCCTAGGCACCGGCGACGTTCAGCCTTGGAACACCAAGAAACCGGATGCCGGGGAAGTCGCCGCTTGATCTGTTACCCAAAAACAATCAATATATCAATTAGTTAACTAAAATCAAAATAAAACTAATTTTATACAAGATTAATTTGAATTAATAGAATATTCATAAAAAAAAGCAATGTTTTCGTATATTCTACAAATATTTTATTATTAAATCTAATTATACATGGAATTAGATAATCATTTCAACATTTCAAATTCCTTATTTCTTGACATACAATGATGTAACTTATACCAAATTAAAGCTAATTTGACGCAAATTTATACAAGATTCATTAAATTTACAAAACTTTCGTACTTTTTTCATAAATTGAGAAAAACTAACTTAATTTCAACATTCCAAATTAAAGCTAATTTGACGCACATTTATACAAGATTCATTAAATTTACAAAACTATTGTGCTTTTTGGTCTGCAATTTGTCATTGTTCTATGACTGCATTGCACTGATGAGCCCCAAGTTAGGGCGAAACCGCACTGACATCACTGTTTTTTTTCTTTAAACATTCATATTTAATTCGAATAAATTTTAGCACCGTAGTTTTTTGCAATTTTCACGAAAACCGTAACACTTTATGTAATTTTCTCAACTGCTTATGAAAGAGCATCGGAATACGCAACTAATGACGTATTGATCGTTATTCAATCTTACCTGGTTCGCGAGATATAAGCGAAAATTAAGAGTTTTAGCACCGTAGTTTTCGTTTTTTGCAATTTTTAGGAAAACTGTAACACTTTATGTAATTTTCTCAACTGCTTATGAAAGAGCATTGGAATACGCAACTAATGACGTATTGATCGTTATTCAATCTTACCTGGTTCGCGAGATATAAGCGAAAATTAAGAGTTTGGCCAAATCCTATTAACTTTTATTTTTTTCGTTTTTTGCAATTTTCAGGAAAACCGTAACACTTTATGTAATTTTCTCAACTGCTTATGAAAGAGCATTGGAATACGCAACTAAGGACGTATTGATCGTTATTCAATCGTTATATAATCTGCAGAGGGCCTAAAAAATTATATTATAGTCAAGTTACAAACCCTTCATGTTTGTTTGTTACTTAACTAATGATTTAATTGAAAGTTATAGTTCAGCACTTTTGGCGCTGTTCCAACTCGAATTATGTAATTAGAGCAATAATTAGAATTACCTATTAATTAAAATAAAGGTTAATTCCTTGCTTATCGACCAGTGATATTTATTTGCACTTAATTCAATTAATTATTGAATTATTATTTTTTTTTTTTTTTTTTTTTTTTTTCCTTCCTCCCTCTTCTTCATTTGGCTTCCGCACTGCGCCAACAAGCCAGCCACTGTCTGTTTTTTATTCCTCATCTTCTAAAAATCTTCGGCACATAACGTAAACAAAACTTCTTAAATTAAACTCAACTTCATTAAAACTAACTTAAACTAACTAATATACAACAAATTAAAATTAAATTTTCTTAATACTAAACTATGGTACAGAGCACTTCTAGCAGAGAACCGGAGAGACAGGTAACACGCAATGGTAAGAACATAAAATAAACGATTTTCGAACCGGGGTCTTGGCGATTCAGTACAATGGAAAGGAAAGACCTCGGAAGGGGATAATTGAGTTGAGAGATGGGCATACGGTTTAAATATCGGCTTTCGATGAACGCAGAAAGATTAGTAAGGCCCTGTATATCTCTATATCCTCCGATTGAATGAGACACCCGGTGGAGGTGGGCATGGGAACTTTGCTTCGCAGCAATTGCCCGTACAGAATCCTGGAAGCTGGCCGGTTGTTTTCACATTCAAATAGAATGTGATCCAGCGTCCCCACTGCCCCGCAGTCGCATCTGTCCGAGTCCCGCCACCCGACTCTGGCTAAATGCACCGGCGCCCGCGTGTGGCCGGATCGCAACCGACTCAGCTTGGACACATCTTCCTTCCTTTGTAGACCCATCTTCTCGAACCATGGTCTCCTGCATACAATTCTTCTGAAATTGTAGTACGCGGTCCCCTTGTATCTACTCTCGGTCTCGTACACCTTTTGCCATTCCCTCGTCGCCGCTGTTCTGATATGGGGGTAGATATCCCTGTGGTGCACCTTTATGTTCCTGACCTCCTCCAGATGCCCTCTTGCGGCCAATTCATCTGCCTTCTCGTTTCCCCTGATGCCCTGGTGACTGGGTATCCAGCACAACAACACAGATCCTCCCGCCTGTTCCATCCTTCTGATCCATGTCCTGATCCGTACCACCCAGTTATTGGTGCTAACGTTGGTCGTATTACTGGCTATAGATGTTATGGCACTCAGCGAATCAGAACATATGGCAACCCTCTGGATGTTGTGTGTTCTAGCAATGTGAAGAGCTCCGTTGATAGCGTACAATTCCGCCGTGAAAATCGATGCCAGATCCGGTAGTCTGCCCGCCGTAGAGATATTCCAGGACGGAACACAAATCCCGAAAGATACAGATCTTGGTGCAGCCTGCATCGAACCATCCGTATATATCTCGGTGTGCGTGGGGAATTCCTCCTGTCTAAACTCATCGAAGGTTCGGTTTAGCATTCCCTCAGACTCAGCAGACTCCCCCCTGCAAACGGGAAATCTGCACACTCTGATCACATGTGCCTGATCCTGCACCGTGTTGACATGCAGATTACGGATGGCGTGCGTATCAATCAGATCTTGGTATTGTTCAGTCTCCGTCCAGGCAGAAATTAACAGTGGGGTGCCCTTTGCTGCCCAGAATGGGTTTCTCTGGAACTCCTCTGCTGCCTCGGCTATCCTCAATCCAGTTACTGACGGGGGACTCGCTCTACATCTGACCATGTACCTCCCTGTCAGTTCGGCTCTCCTGATGTTTAAAGGGCTGATTCCAGCCTCGGCGTGCAGGACGTTGATCGGCGTTGAACGCAATAGGCCCATGCAAATCCTCAGGCATTGGTTCTGGATCCTATCGAGCTGCTTCAGCAAAGATCTAGAGCAGAAAGAGTAAATACCACAGGCATAGTCCAATCTGGATAGCACAAATCCTCGGTACAACCTGAACATTATCTTCGGATCGCTTCCCCAGTCGGGCCCCGTCAAGGTTCTTAAAATGTTGACCCCCTGATAGCAGGATTTGATCAGACCTCCGACGTGATCGCTCCATTTCATCCTGTCATCGAACAGAACCCCCAGGAATCTGTGGCTCCTCACGAACTCGATGGTGCTGCCCTGCATCCTGAGACTCGGCCAAACTCTAGCTCTTCTTCTCGTGTATCCCATGGCCTTTGTCTTGTTGGGTACTATGGTCAGGTGTAGATCACTTAGGACTTCCTCTACGTTGGCTAGAGCCTGGTTCATCTGGTGGGCAATCGATTCTCCACTCGGCCCAGCGCCGATCAACACCAAATCATCGGCATAAGCCATGAGTCCGATGTTGCCTGAGGTCGCCCTGCCGATGCTGCGAATGAAGATGTTAAATAGGAGGGGGCTGATGGGGCTTCCCTGTGGTAGACCCATGTGCGTTGTTCTGACTGTACCACCCTGATCTCCTGCAAGACAGATCCTTCTCTCCCTGGTTAAATCAATTATTATATTGATCAACCTCGGGGGGAGGCCAAGGCTCACCAGTTCCTGGTATAGTCTGCACGGTGCCACGTTATCGTATGCTGATTTAATGTCCAGAAACACACACACCAGTTCCTCGTCGGCAGCTAGGGCTCTGTAGATCTCGGCAGCAAGACCGTAGATGTTATCCACGGTGCTACGGCCCCTGCGGAAACCCGCAAACCCATCATCAAAAACCTCTCTGGTTTCGCACCACCAATCGAGGCGTCTCTTCAGCATATTCTCGAACGTCTTTCTAAGGCACGACAGAAGGGAGATTGGTCTGTAACTATCCGGCCTACCCGCAACTGCGCCCTTCTTTAGGATTGGGACCACAATAGCGTCTCTCCATTCCTCCGGGATTCTGCCGGACACAAGAACTTCGTTGAACCAATCCACCATAATTTCCTTCCCGAGTCTTGGTAAGTTGGAGATCATGGGATAAGAGACTCGGTCGGTTCCAACGGCAGTGTCTCTGGGCGTTCTGATAATGCACTCCAGTTCTTCGAGTGTGACCGGGGCTGAGAGCTCATAGGCAGCGCCATCGTCGACCATGTGTGGTATGTCGGGATGGGCAGAAGGAGGAGCCAACATATTCAGGAATTTCTCCCTCCAATCGACGTCGTCCACGACCAATGGGTTTCCTGTTGGCCTCCGATTAAGGGCTCTGATCTTTTTCCAGACGTCAGTTGCGGGTGTGTTCCTCCCAATCGCCTCGCAAAAGTTTCTAAAACTTGCTCTCTTCTTGGCTTTGAGGAGACGTTTGGTGTAGGCCATCTGTCGGTTGGCTGCAAGTAGGTGCTCGAAACGCTTCGTTTGCCTGTATATCTTGAGCAGTCTCTTTCTCTTACACACAGCTTCGCTGCACTCGTCGTCCCACCAGGGACAAGGGGGCTTATCGGTTGTCCGTTTTTTCCTCTCCATGGCTGCCGCCGATTCCACCATTATAGTTGGGAGCTCCTCCGGTGATCTTAATCCTCGTATTCTTTCCTCCGTCAAATTCCTATAACCGGTCCAGTCTATTCTCTTCGTGTTCAGTCTATTGCCGGTAGTGGATTTGTTAGTCGGAGCTGGACAACCGAACTGGTAGTAGGAAAGCAGAGGAAAGTGATCACTTCCCATGGTATCATCTAGGGTCTCCGAGGTGATATCTCTTGAAGCGGACACCGATGCCAGTACCAGGTCCAGAATGCTGCTCGTGTTCCGTGACAAGTGGGTCGGTCTAAAGTCGTTAGTTATAATCAGCTGGAACTGGTCGATGATAACGGCTAGCTCCTGTCCGTTGCGGTTTGCCGTGCGATGACCCCAGTACGGGTGATGTGCATTAAAGTCACCCATCATCACAAATGGTTCCTCCAGTTGTTCTATCAGCGAGGACCAGGAGCTTCTCTCCATGGTGACGTTCGGGGGTATGTACAACGATACGATTGTTAGTTCGCCGATAATTGTCTGTACGAACTGCGCGTTCGGGGGATGCAAAAAGTCTGGAATGGTGCATCTAGCTTTCAGATCCTTCTTAACGAGGACTGAAACCCCTCCCTTGCCATCCGGACGCTCATCGTGGAACGCGTTGTATCCTGGAGTAGACATTGAGGACCCTGGACGTTTCCAGGTTTCCCCTATTGACATTATGTCTACACTAAGTTGATTGGCTTTATGTATTAGGTCATGGAGATTAGTGCTGAGGGATCTAGCATTCCAGCTAAGAATCCCCGCTCTCCAACTCTGTCTCCCCATTATTTCTTCTGTTCTTCCTGTCTGATGCTGTTTGTGTGATGGCTGCGAATTGGTGAATTGCTCTCCCTAGGCGGGAATTCTGTCTAAAACCTTTCGTTTTGATGTCAGTAATGATTTTAATTAATATAGATGCCAGATTTTCATCATCTGTCTCTTCTTCTGAGACTGTTGGCTTATATGCCAGAACTCTTGGACTGGGCTCCTTCCTGCTTCGCTCTCTTACCTTGGGCCTGTTTTGCGGGCTGGAGCCGCTAAAACTTCTTTTCCTCTTCGTTGCCTCTTGTTGGCCAAGGGAGCCATAGGAATGGTCCCAGGCAATACTGCGCACTGACGATACTGACTGCGCTGTGGATGGTGGAGGAGAGCGGTCTCTTGCAATCTGTGCGAACGAAGGTTTGGCGGAGGTCCGATATTCATTCGGGAGCGAGTCCTGTCTATTAAAGGTGTCGGGGAATGCGATGCGGTATTGCTCTTTAGTCTGACTTCTTTGTTTGGTGAATCTGTCGGCCTCATAAAAAGAGCACTGGTAATTCGCCATGTTAGCCTTAATGGCTTTTTGTCTAATAAATTCAGGACATGATCTGTCTGCTAGTCTGCGGTTCTGCTCGTTGGCGAGGTGGTTCCCACCACAATGGAGGCAGACTGGGGCGTCTTTATTGGGGCAGTTTTCGAGGGAATGGTCCTGTGCGCAAGCTGGGCATCTGATGGTAGAGCTCTTGCAGATTGCTTTGGTGTGGCCGTAACGCAGACATCCAAAGCACTGGATGACCCTCGGAACGTACACCTCCACCGACCGACTATTATAGTATAAGTATACATTCTTGGGCAATACTTTCCCAACAAACGTTACAATAACCGAATTCGTCGGAATGTAAACTACGGCGCCGTCGTCGTTATTAGATCTACGATTAATCCTGTCCACCTTGGCAATCTTAATACCATCAGCGCATTTCATCTCCTGCGCTATCTCAAGTTCTGTGAATTCTCTTTCAATGTTCCTTACGATTCCCTTGCAGCTGATTAGGTGTGACGGAATGTAAGCCTTCAAAGATTCGTTGGTCAAGAATGGGGATTTTAGGAAAGCGTTGGCACTATCGGGGGAGTTGAATGTGACCGCAACTCTGTTGCGTCCCCTACTTTCTACCTTGGAGATGTTGCTTATACGTTTGGCCTTTAATTTACTTCCCATCGACATGGGCCATATGGAGATGTTGCTGTTCGCTTCTGGTTCGATATTGACCGTGAACGGTCCAGCATCCTTTGGGCTGAAAAAAGCAGTATCCTTGGCCGGGTATTTTACATGAAGTTTGATAAAGTCGTATATCTTCTGCGGGATTACGAGGGATTTGCCAGTTTTATCTTGATACTCTTTAGTAAGCATAATTGTAGACATTTTTTGTTGTAGCAAGTTATCTAACTTTATAGATTTTAGCGCGCCTAGTTCCTTTTTTTCTGCGATAAACCTGGAGATTATGACTACCAGGTCTCCGAAATCGGACACGGGAGGGGACTCCTTGGTGCCCCCTCCGTCAGAGTTTTCCCCCATGTTGGGGGTGCACAAGCCCAATAGGGCACTACCAATACCACTCTATACAACCGCCTGGGATATATACAGGAATTATACACACACAGGAAAAACTTACTCTGCTCAAAGTCGGTTCCGTCGAACGTGTACACACGGTTGCTCGAGACGAACTGTGAATTATTATAGATTTAATATTTTGTCAAAGCGCCACCTACTGTAATATAATTTATTTAATCTATATAATTAACAGATATTATGTTTTATAATATAAGTAGGTGTCACTGCGTAAGGTAATTTAAACGTCTATAACTCCATTAGTAAGTCAATTACAAATCAACTATTTATATAATTAGCTTGCTAAATCTACAATGAATACTTTAGTAAATAAGTATTTCTAATTAAGGTTGTAATTATAAAGTCAAGATTGGAACAGCGCCAAAATGGCTGAACTATACGCTTTGCTATATAATCTGCAGAGGGACTAAAAAAATATATTACAGTCTAGTTACCAACCCCTTTCATGTTGGTTTATTAGTGAGCTAATAATATCCATTTTTTGTCCATCTATTGGTGATCGCGAGAAGGTTATAGTTCAGCACTTTTAGCGCTGTTTCAAATCGAAGTTTTTAATTAGAGCATTAATTAGGATTACTTATTAATTAAAATAAAGGTTAATTCATTGTTTATCGACCAATAATATTTATTTGCACTTAATTCAATTAATTATTGAATTATTAATGATTTAATATTTTGTCAAAGGGCCATCTACTGTAATACAATTTATTTAATCTATATAATTAACAGATATTATGTTTTATAAAATAAATAGGTGTCACTGCGTAACGTAATTTAAACGTCTATAACTCCATTAGTAAGGCAATTACAAATCAACTATTTATATAATTAGCTTGCTAAATCTATAATGAATACTTTAGTAAATAAGAATTTCTAATTAAGGTTTTAATTATAAAGTCAAGATTGGAACAGCGCCAAAATGGCTGAACTATACGCTTTGATATATAATCTGCAGAGAGCCTAAAAAATTATATTATAGTCAAGTTACAAACCCCTTCCATTATTATTATAAATCTTGTAAATACAATTATGTTTTCTTTAATTAATAGATAACTATTCCTGGCAATTGATCAGCGAATATGCAATTTTAAAGGTAAAAGTATGGCCCATCCAATGAGCCTATTGGTAGATTTGTGATTTGTAAGCTTTTCGCCAAAAAAAGGTTTAATACTATGATATGATTGGGAACATGCGATGCGATGAGCGTAAACCGTCGTCGCATAAAAGTTTAATAACTTTCTTATTAGTTCACTAATATTGATGAATTTGGAAGCAACCGAAAGGGAAAGGATCATTCTTTAAGACTATAAATAAATATTTTCAAACAAGTTTGTAAATTATCATTTATTTAGCAATTTTTACAAGTCGGTACAATACAAGCATGTTTTCTCTTAAGTAATCGATAAATATTCGTGTTAATTGATCAGCGAATATGCAAATTTAAAGGAAAAAGTATGGCCTATCCAATGAGCCCACTGGTAAATTCGTGCCTTAAGCCATTCGTCTATAACAAGCTCATATACTATGCTAGCTGTTATACTATTTGTATGTTAGAGTTTTCAGCAGTTTCACTGCAACTGGTCATCAGATGTGTTATACTATCCCTAAGGATCATGTAGAATGCAAAAATAGATTCTTGGGTGTTGCTGGTTTGTTCTGAAAGAAGAAATACTTTTAGTCTCTCCGGGGGTTATTGGTGAAAAATGGAATTTTTACTTTTTCAAGTATTTTCACTGCTACTGGTACTCAAATGTGTTACACTATCTCTAATGATCATGTAGATTGCAAAAATATATACTTGCGACTTGCTGGGTTCACCTGAAAAAAGAAATACTTTTAGTCTCTCCGGGCTTATGATGAAAAATAGTATTTTTACTTTTTGAAGTATTTTCACTGTAACTGACACTCAGATGAGTAATACTATGCCTAAGGATCATGTAGAATGCAAGAATAGATGCTTGGGTGTTGCTGGGTCCTGTTGAAAAAAGAAATACTTTTAGTCTCTCTAGGTTATTGATGAAAAATGCTATTTTCTATTTTTTCAAATACTTACACTGCAACTAGTACTGAAATGTGTTATAATATCCCTAAGGATCATGTAGAATGGAAGAATTGGTTTTTGGGTGTTGCTGGGTCCTGTTGAAAAAAGAAATACTTTTAGTCTCAAGGGTTTTTGGCGAAAATTGTATTTTTACTATTTTCTTTGTTTCTGACATTCAGATGTGTTATATTATCCCTAAGGATCATGTAGAATGCAAAAATAGATTCTTGGGTGTTGCTGGCTTCTCCTGAAATAAGAAATACTTTTAGTCTATCAGGACTTTTTAGTGAAAATTGTATTTTTACTATTTTCAGTATTTTCTTTGCTTCTGACACTCAGATGAGTTATATTATCCCTAAGGATCATGTAGAATGCAAGAATAAGTTCTTGGGTGTTGCTGGGTTGTTCTGAAAGAAGAAATACTTTTAGTCTCTCCGGGGGTTTTTGGTGAAAAATGGAATTTTTACTTTTTCAAGTATTTTCACTGCTACTGGTACTCAAATGTGTTACACTATCTCTAATGATCATGTAGATTGCAAAAATATATACTTGCGACTTGCTGGGTTCACCTGAATAAAGAAATAATTTTAGTTTCTCAAGCTTTTTTATGAATATTTGTAGTTGTACTTTTTCCATTATTTTCACTACTATTATCACTGATATGTGTTATACTATCTCTAAAGATCATGCAGGAAACAACAATAAATGCTTGGGCATTGCAGGGTCTCCTGAAAGAAGAAATATTTTTAGTCGTTTTGCAGAAAATATGTATTTTTACTTTTTCCAATACATTCACTGCTACTGACACTCAGATGTGTTATACTATCACTGAGGATCATGTAGAATGCAAGAATAGATTCTTGGATGTTGCTGGCTCCTCCTGAAAGAAGAAATACTTTTAGTCTCTTTGAGATTTTGGTGAAAAATGGTATTTTTACTTTTTCTAGTATTTGCACTGCAACTGCTACTCAAATGTGTTATACTATCTCTAAAGATCATGTACGAATCAACAACAATAGATGCTTTGGCGTTGCTGGATCCTCCTGAACAAAGAAATACTTTCAGCCTCTGGAGTTTTTGTTAAAAATGCTGGGTCCTCCTGAAAGAAGAAATAATTTTAGTTTCTCAAGCTTATTTATGAAAATTTGTAGTTGTACTTATATTATTATTAGTTGTATTATATATTATAGTCTAGTTACCAACCCCTTCCATGTTGGTTTGTTACTGAGCTAATAATATCCATTTTTTGTCCATCTATTGGTGATCGCGAGAAGGTTATAGTTCAGCACTTTTAGCGCTGTTTCAAATCGAAGTTTTTAATTAGAGCATTAATTAGGATTACTTATTAATTAAAATAAAGGTTAATTCATTGTTTATCGACCAGTAATATTTATTTGCACTTAATTATTGAATTATTAATGATTTAATATTTTGTCAAAGGGCCATCTACTGTAATACAATTTATTTAATCTATATAATTAACAGATATTATGTTTTATAATATAAGTAGGTGTCACTGCGTAAGGTAATTTAAACGTCTATAACTCCATTAGTAAGGCAATTACAAATCAACTATTTATATAATTAGCTTGCTAAATCTATAATGAATACTTTAGTAAATAAGAATTTCTAATTAAGGTTGTAATTATAAAGTCAAGATTGGAACAGCGCCAAAATGGCTGAACTATACGCTTTGATATATAATCTGCAGAGGGCCTAAAAAATTATATTATAGTCTAGTTACCAACCCTTTCCATGTTGGTTTGTTACTGAGCTAATAATCAATTTCACCCCAGGCAAATTATTTAAAAAAAAATGTATGTAGTAATAATTATCATAAACACTCACACATACTTAAAACAAAAGAGAGAGAAAAATAATATTTATGTGAAGAGAGGAAACGGGAACGAGTGATTAGAATTTGGAAAGTTTAGTTGCTGTTACGAGTGGATTTTGCTGCTCCAAGAGTTTCCTCCCTTCGGACTTGTAGTCGTATTTACAGTCGTGCGTTTCCGAATACCTATGTTTTGCGAGCAAAATATCCGACCGCAACGGCAGTTGTAGATGTTGGTGATGTTCAGGCGTTTGTTGCACTGCCCGCAGCGCATCCTCTTCTTGGAGACGACAGCAGGAAGAGCCAGTTCCAGTTTTGAAGTCTCAATCTGCACGGCGGTCGTACTTCTTTTTTCGTCGTCCGTCCATCTTCAGGTCGAAGAAGCCTAGCCTCTTAATTTCGTTCGCCAGTTGAGAGCGTCCTCGTGGCTGCACGTCGCGATCCCTCGAATCCTTTCCATATCACTCCATAAACTGTCCTTATAATCCTAGATTTATTAGAATTTAATATTTTGTCCAGTTCCGCCGTACAACAACTCGAGTTGTAGTAACCGAACATGTCGTCACCATAGTTCACATCAAAGTCCTCCAAGTAATCCAATTCGCTGAAGTCGTTCTGTAACCGTTCTATCACTAAAATTATTCTCACTCTTCGCGCGCAACTTTGGGAACTTTTTACCATCATCGAAACCGAGACTCTCTAAACTCCTCTCCAAACTAGAAGCCTCCTCAGCGTAAATATTGTAATCAATGTTACTGCCGCTGTTCTTCGACCTGCGACCGTACAGCGGACTTCTCCTGATCGTTGCGTCAGGAACAGGACTACCCAAATAGAAATCACAAATGCTCTCGTCCTTTGGAGCGTACTGGTAGCGGGTGGTATTGCACTAGGGGCGGAAACGTATTGGGGCACATGATAAAGGTTCCTACCGAAGACCTCGTACTCCCCGCCGTTTTGCCGGTTGTAATCGTCACGGTCCAAATTACTCGTCGACGTTTCCAAACCGAAATCTGATTCATAATTGTGGTCCACGCTGGTTCGTCTCTTTAAAAGACCCACCTTGTACGAACCACCGGATTTTATATTATCGGGCTGAATCTCCCACATTTCCGGGCAGTTCTCTTTCAGCTCTATACTATCCGGGCTGCTGTGTCCGGTAAGACCAGTCGCGCTAAATGTACCCTATTCCGAGCAGAAAGCGACAAAAAAAACACATTTTTTCCACACATATATTAGCGAAATTCCACGCATATTTTAGAGAAATTCCACGCATATTTTAACGAAATTCCGCACATATTTTAGCGAAATTCCACACATATTTCAGCGAAATTCCACGCATAATTTAGCAAAATTCCAGACATATTTTAGCGAAATTCCACACATTATATTTATAATTTTTAGCATAGGCAACCAAATACACATTTAAAGCACGTGTTTATGCTATTGTCAACAACTGTCATCTTGACAGCTAAACGTCAAACCAAATACATAGATGCACGTGTTTATGACAGCAACAGAAAATGTCATCTTGACAGCTAGACGTCAAAGCCAAAAATAGCACACGTATTGTTCAGAAATTCGACACATTCTTTACTGAAATTCCACACATATTTTAGCAACATTCCACACATAATTTCACCAAATTCCACACATATTTTAGCGAAATTACTCAGATATTTTAGCGACATTCCACACATATTTTCACCAAATTCCATACATAGTTAGCAACATTCCACACATATTTTAGCAACATTCCACACATATTTTCACCAAATTCCACGCATATTTTAGCAAAATTCCACGCATATTTTAGGAAAATTTCACACATATTTTAGCAAAATTCCACAAAATTTCACGCATATTTTATTTTAAAAAATTTAAAAATTTACAACGATTTTCGAAAAATCAAAAGTTAATAGGATTCGGCCAAACTCTTCATTTTCGGCAATATATCTCGCAAACCAAGTAAGATTGAATAACGTTCAATTCATCATTAGTTGCGTATTCCAATGCTCTTTCATAAGCAGTTGAGAAAAATTACATAAAGTCTTACCGTTTTCCTAAAAATTGCAAAAAACTATAACTACGGTGCTAAAATTTATTCGAATTAAATATGTATGTTCAGTAAAAAAAGTAGTGATGTCAGAATGGTTTCGCCCTAATTTGGGGCTCATCAGTGCAATGCAGTCAGAGAACAATGACAAATTGCAGACCAAAAGGCACAAATGTTTTGTTAAATTAATAAATCTTAAATTAATTTTAGCAACATTCCACCCAAAAACCAATTCTTCCATTCTACATGATCCTTAGGGAGATTATAACACATTTCAGTACTAGTTGCAGTGTAAGTATTTGAAAAAATAGAAAATAGCATTTTTTATCAATACCTAGACTAAAAGTATATCTTTTTTCAACAGGACCCAGCAAAACCCAAAAACCAATTCTTCCATTCTACATGATCCTTAGGGATATTATAACACATTTCAGTACTAGTTGCAGTGTAAGTATTTGAAAAAATAGAAAATAGCATTTTTTATCAATACCTAGACTAAAAGTATATCTTTTTCAGGAGCACCAGCAACACCCAAGAATCTATTTTTGCATTCTACATGATCCTTAGGGATAATATAACACATCTGAATGTCAGAAACAAAGAAAATAGTAAAAATACAATTTTCGCCAAAAACCCTTGAGACTAAAATTATTTCTTTTTTCAGCAGGACCCAGCAAAACCCAAAAACCAATTATTCCATTCTACATGATCCTTAGGGATATTATAACACATTTCAATACTAGTTGCAGTGTAAGTATTTGAAAAAATAGAAAATAGCATTTTTCATCAATAACCTGGAGAGACTAAAAGTATTTCTCTTTTCAACAGGACCCAGCAACACCCAAGCATCTATTCTTGCATTCTACATGATACATAGGCATAGTATTACACATCTGAGTGTCAGTTACAGTGAAAATACTTCAAAAAGTAAAAATACTATTTTTCATCATAAGCCCGGAGAGACTAAAAGTATTTCTTTTTTCAACAGGACCCAACAACACCCAAGCATCTATTCTTGCATTCTACATGATACATAGGCATAGTATTACACATCTGAGTGTCAGTTACAGTGAAAATACTTCAAAAAGTAAAAATATTATTTTTCATCATAAGCTCGGAGAGACTAAAAGTATTTCTTTTTTCAGGTGAAGCCAGCAAGTCGCAAGTATATATTTTTGCAATCTACATGATCATTAGAGATAGTGTAACACATTTGAGTACCAGTAGCAGTGAAAATACTTGAAAATATAAAAATTCCATTTTTCACCAAAAACCCAGAGAGGACTAAAAGTATTTCTTCTCTCAGGAGGACCCAGCAACACCCAAGAATCTATTGTTGTTTCCTGCATAATCTTTACAGATAGTATAACACATATAAGTGACAATAGTAATGAAAATACTGGTAAAAATACAACTACAAATTTTCTTCATAAAAAAAAATGAGAAATGAGAAACTAAAATTATTTCTTCTTTCAGGAGGACCCAGCAAAACCTAGGAATCTATTCTTGCTTTCTACATGATCCTAAGGGATAGTATAATATATTTGAATGTCATAAGCAAAGAAAATACTATATATACAATTTTTACCAATAACCCCCCCGGAGAGACTAAAAGTATTTCTTCTTTCAGAACAACCCAGCAACACCCAAGAATCTATTTTTGCATTCTACATGTTGCTTAGAGATAGTATAGTACATCTGAGTGTTAGTTGCTGTAACAATACTTGAAAAAGTAAAATTACCATTTTTAATCAAAAACTTCGGAGAGACTAAAAGTATATCTTTTTTTTTAGGAGAACCCAGCAATACTCGAGATTCTATTCTTCCATTCTACATGATCCTTAGGGATAGTATAACACATCTGATGACCAGTTGCAGTGAAACTGCTGAAAACTCTAACATACAAATAGTATAACAGCTAGCATAGTATATGAGCTTGTTATAGACGAATGGCTTAAGGCACGAATTTACCAGTGGGCTCATTGGATAGGCCATACTTTTTCCTTTAAATTTGCATATTCGCTGATCAATTAACACGAATATTTATCGATTACTTAAGAGAAAACATGCTTGTATTGTACCGACTTGTAAAAATTGCTAAATAAATGATAATTTACAAACTTGTTTGAAAATATTTATTTATAGTCTTAAAGAATGATCCTTTCCCTTTCGGTTGCTTCCAAATTCATCAATATTGGTGAACTAATAAGAAAGTTATTAAACTTTTATGCGACGACGGTTTACGCTCATCGCATCACAAGTCCCCCCCTGAATTGCGAAAATTCCAGAAAATTTCGATTTACACTAGGAGACTAGGAGTAGCGAGGAGGTATATGGGATTTATGTTGGTAATAAAAAAATATGAGAGGATACGGATTTAAGTTGGCAGTACCTAAGAATGAGAATGGGTAAGTGAGTGTATGTGTGAGAACTGTCATGCTTGTCAGTGAGTTGTCTCAAATTAAGGACAAGTGCCTTTATTGGATTTCTTCATCATTCTGCAATGTCCTGAATGCAGACTGAATGAAAAACGTGCTTCATTGCTTCCTCCTTGTGTTTCCTTGCATGGCAGACTTTTCTTTGAACGCTTCATTTCACTTCAGGTAAGTAGTACTACTCCAACATGTAAACAACCATCGATCTCTAAAGTTGTTTGCTTTTCTAATAGATACATAGATGCTGTGATGCTAAGGAAAATGCTCAAATACTTTTTGGTAACAACACATCAAAGACAATTCATATACCTGGTACCTGCATTAATGGATAGTAACCAAAAGTTAAATAGTCACACTTGTCAACAATCGATTGTTGAACATGTTATTCTTATAGGAGATGCTCCTGCAACCAAGATATGTGCAAAGTTGACTTCCTTTATTTGCAAAAAAAGTGGATGACATTACAAAATGCTAGTTGGAGTGAAAATATTGGAAAAAGTAAAAATATAAATTTTTCACCAGAAACCAATAGAGACAAGTATTTCTTTTTTCAACAGGACCCAGCAACACCCAAAAACCAATTCTTCCATTCTACATGATCCTTAGGGATATTATAACACATTTCAGTACTAGTTGCAGTGTAAGTATTTGAAAAAATAGAAAATAGCATTTTTCATCAATAACCTAGAGAGACTAAAAGTATTTCTTTTTTCAACAGGACCCAACAACACCCAAGCATCTATTCTTGCATTCTACATGATACATAGGCATAGTATTACACATCTGAGTGTCAGTTACAGTGAAAATACTTCAAAAAGTAAAAATATTATTTTTCATCATAAGCCCGGAGAGACTAAAAGTATTTCTTTTTTCAGGTGAAGCCAGCAAGTCGCAAGTATATATTTTTGCAATCTACATGATCATTAGAGATAGTGTAACACATTTGAGTACCAGTAGCAGTGAAAATACTTGAAAATATAAAAATTCCATTTTTCACCAAAAACCCAGAGAGGACTAAAAGTATTTCTTTTTTCAACAGGACCCAGCAACACCCAAGCATCTATTCTTGCATTCTACATGATACATAGGCATAGTATTACTCATCTGAGTGTCAGTTACAGTGAAAATACTTCAAAAAGTAAAAATACTATTTTTCATCATAAGCCCGGAGAGACTAAAAGTATTTCTTTTTTCAGGTGAACCCAGCAAGTCGCAAGAATATATTTTTGCAATCTACATGATCATTAGAGATAGTGTAACACATTTGAGCACCAGTTGCAGTGAAAATACTTGAAAATATAAAAATTTCATTTTTCACCAAAAACCTGGAGAGACTAAAAGTATTTCTTCTCTCAGGAGGACCCAGCAACACCCAAGAATCTATTCTTGCATTCTACATGATACATAGGCATAGTATTACACATCTGAGTGTCAGTTACAGTGAAAATACTTCAAAAAGTAAAAATACTATTTTTCATCATAAGCCCGGAGAGACTAAAAGTATTTCTTTTTTCAGGTGAACCCAGCAAGTCGCAAGTATATATTTTAGCAATCTACATGATCATTAGAGATAGTGTAACACATTTGAGCACCAGTTGCAGTGAAAATACTTGAAAATATAAAAATTCCATTTTTCACCAAAAACCTGGAGAGACTAAAAGTATTTCTTCTCTCAGGAGGACCCAGCAACACCCAAGAATCTATTCTTGCATTCTACATGATACATAGGCATAGTATTACACATCTGAGTGTCAGTTACAGTGAAAATACTTCAAAAAGTAAAAATACTATTTTTCATCATAAGCCCGGAGAGACTAAAAGTATTTCTTTTTTCAGGTGAACCCAGCAAGTCGCAAGTATATATTTTAGCAATCTACATGATCATTAGAGATAGTGTAACACATTTGAGCACCAGTTGCAGTGAAAATACTTGAAAATATAAAAATTCCATTTTTCACCAAAAACCTGGAGAGACTAAAAGTATTTCTTTCTTCAGGTGAACCCAGCAAGTCGTAAGTATATATTTTTGCAATCTACATGATCATTAGAGATAGTGTAACACATTTGAGTACCAGTAGCAGTGAAAATACTTGAAAAAGTAAAAATTCCATTTTTCACCAATAACCCCCGGAGAGACTAAAAGTATTTCTTCTTTCAGAACAACCCAGCAACACCCAAGAATCTATTTTTGCATTCTACATGATCCTTAGGGATAGTATAACACATCTGATGACCAGTTGCAGTGAAACTGCTGAAAACTCTAACATACAAATAGTATAACAGCTAGCATAGTATATGAGCTTGTTATAGACGAATGGCTTAAGGCACGAATTTACCAGTGGGCTCATTGGATAGGCCATACTTTTTCCTTTAAATTTGCATATTCGCTGATCAATTAACACGAATATTTATCGATTACTTAAGAGAAAACATGCTTGTATTGTACCGACTTGTAAAAATTGCTAAATAAATGATAATTTACAAACTTGTTTGAAAATATTTATTTATAGTCTTAAAGAATGATCCTTTCCCTTTCGGTTGCTTCCAAATTCATCAATATTGGTGAACTAATAAGAAAGTTATTAAACTTTTATGCGACGACGGTTTACGCTCATCGCATCGCATGTTCCCAATCATATCATAGTATTAAACCTTTTTTAGGCGAAAAGCTTACAAATCACAAATCTACCAATAGGCTCATTGGATGGGCCATACTTTTACCTTTAAAATTGCATATTCGCTGATCAATTGCCAGGAATAGTTATCTATTAATTAAAGAAAACATAATTGTATTTACAAATTTTATAAAAATAATAATAATGGAAGGGGTTTGTAACTTGACTATAATATAATTTTTTAGGCCCTCTGCAGATTATATATCAAAGCGTATAGTTCAGCCATTTTGGCGCTGTTCCAATCTTGACTTTTTAATTACAACCTTAATTAGAAATTCTTATTTACTAAAGTATTCATTATAGATTTAGCAAGCTAATTATATAAATAGTTGATTTGTAATTGCCTTACTAATGGAGTTATAGACGTTTAAATTACCTTACGCAGTGACACCTATTTATATTATAAAACATAATATCTGTTAATTATATAGATTAAATAAATTGTATTACAGTAGATGGCCCTTTGACAAAATATTAAATCATTAATAATTCAATAATTAATTGAATTAAGTGCAAATAAATATCACTGGTCGATAAGCAATGAATTAACCTTTATTTTAATTAATAGGTAATTCTAATTATTGCTCTAATTATATAATTCGAGTTGGAACAGCGCCAAAAGTGCTGAACTATAACCTTCAATGAAATCATTAGTTAAGTAACAAACCAACTTGAAGGGTTTGTAACTTGACTAAAATTGTAATAGTTTTCCTGAAAATCGCGAAAAACCTAAAAATTGCATCATTTTTATCAAATATCTCGATAACCGCTTAAGATTGAATAACGTTCAATACGTCATTAGTTGCGTATTCCAATGCTCTTTCATAAGCATTAGTGAGAATTGAAAAAATTGTAATAGTTTTCCTGAAAATCGCGAAAAACATAAAATTGCATCATTTTTTTCAAATATCTCGATAACCGCTTAAGATTGAATAACGTTCAATACGTCATTAGTTGCGTATTCCAATGCTCTTTCATAAGCATTAGTGAGAATTGAAAAAATTGTAATAGTTTTCCTGAAAATCGCGAAAAACCTAAAAATTGCATCATTTTTATCAAATATTTCGATAACCGCTTAAGATTGAATAACGTTCAATTCGTCATTAGTTGCGTATTCCAATGCTCTTTCATAAGCATTAGTGAGAATTGAAAAAATTGTAATAGTTTTCCTGAAAATCACGAAAAACCTAAAATTGCATCATTTTTTTCAAATATCTCGATAACCGCTTAAGATTGAATAACGTTCAATATGTCATTAGTTGCGTATTCCATTGCTCTTTCATAAGCATTAGTGAAAATTGAAAAAATTGTAATAGTTTTCCTGAAAATCGCGAAAAACCTAAAAATTGCATCATTTTTATCAAATATCTCGATAACCGCTTAAGATTGAATAAAGTTCAATACGTCATTAGTTGCGTATTCCAATGCTCTTTCATAAGCATTAGTGAGAATTGAAAAAATTGTAATAGTTTTCCTGAAAATCGCGAAAAACCTAAAAATTGCATCATTTTTATCAAATATCTCGATAACCGCTTAAGATTGAATAACGTTCAATACGTCATTAGTTGCGTATTCCAATGCTCTTTCATAAGCATTAGTGAGAATTGAAAAAATTGTAATAGTTTTCCTGAAAATCGCGAAAAACATAAAATTGCATCATTTTTTTCAAATATCTCGATAACCGCTTAAGATTGAATAACGTTCAATACGTCATTAGTTGCGTATTCCAATGCTCTTTCATAAGCATTAGTGAGAATTGAAAAAATTGTAATAGTTTTCCTGAAAATCGCGAAAAACATAAAATTGCATCATTTTTTTCAAATATCTCGATAACCGCTTAAGATTGAATAACGTTCAATACGTCATTAGTTGCGTATTCCATTGCTCTTTCATAAGCATTAGTGAGAATTGAAAAAATTGTAATAGTTTTCCTGAAAATCGCGAAAAACCTAAAAATTGCATCATTTTTATCAAATATCTCGATAACCGTTTAAGATTGAATAACGTTCAATACGTCATTAGTTGCGTATTCCATTGCTCTTTCATAAGCATTAGTGAAAATTAAGAAAATTGTAATAGTTTTCCTGAAAATCGCGAAAAACCTAAAAATTGCATCATTTTTATCAAATATCTCGATAACCGCTTAAGATTGAATAACGTTCAATACGTCATTAGTTGCGTATTCCATTGCTCTTTCATAAGCATTAGTGAAAATTAAGAAAATTGTAATAGTTTTCCTGAAAATCGCGAAAAACCTAAAAATTGCATCATTTTTATCAAATATCTCGATAACCGCTTAAGATTGAATAACGTTCAATTCGTCATTAGTTGCGTATTCCAATGCTCTTTCATAAGCATTAGTGAGAATTGAAAAAATTGTAATAGTTTTCCTGAAAATCACGAAAAACCTAAAATTGCATCATTTTTATCAAATATCTCGATAACCGCTTAAGATTGAATAACGTTCAATATGTCATTAGTTGCGTATTCCGTTGCTCTTTCATAAGCATTAGTGAGAATTGAAAAAATTGTAATAGTTTTCCTGAAAATCGCGAAAAACCTAAAAATTGCATCATTTTTATCAAATATCTCGATAACCGCTTAAGATTGAATAACGTTCAATACGTCATTAGTTGCGTATTCCATTGCTCTTTCATAAGCATTAGGGAAAATTAAAAAAATTGTAATAGTTTTCCTGAAAATCGCGAAAAACCTAAAAATTGCATCATTTTTATCAAATATCTCGATAACCGCTTAAGATTGAATAACGTTCAATACGTCATTAGTTGCGTATTCCATTGCTCTTTCATAAGCATTGGTGAGAATTGAAAAAATTGTAATAGTTTTCCTGAAAATCGCGAAAAACATAAAATTGCATCATTTTTTTCAAATATCTCGATAACCGCTTAAGATTGAATAACGTTCAATACGTCATTAGTTGCGTATTCCAATGCTCTTTCATAAGCATTAGTGAGAATTGAAAAAATTGTAATAGTTTTCCTGAAAATCGCGAAAAACCTAAAAATTGCATCATTGTTATCAAATATCTCGATAACCGCTTAAGATTGAATAACGTTCAATACGTCATTAGTTGCGTATTCCATTGCTCTTTCATAAACATTAGTGAAAATTAAAAAAATTGTAATAGTTTTCCTGAAAATCGCGAAAAACCTAAAAATTGCATCATTTTTATCAAATATCTCGATAACCGCTTAAGATTGAATAACGTTCAATACGTCATTAGTTGCGTATTCCATTGCTCTTTCATAAGCATTGGTGAGAATTGAAAAAATTGTAATAGTTTTCCTGAAAATCGCGAAAAACCTAAAATTGCATAATTTTTTTCAAATATCTCGATAACCGCTTAAGATTGAATAACGTTCAATACGTCATTAGTTGCGTATTCCATTGCTATTTCATAAGCATTAGTGAGAATTGAAAAAATTGTAATAGTTTTCCTGAAAATCACGAAAAACCTAAAATTGCATCATTTTTATTAAATATCTCGATAACCGCTTAAGATTGAATAACGTTCAATACGTCATTAGTTGCGTATTCCATTGCTCTTTCATAAGCATTGGTGAGAATTGAAAAAATTGTAATAGTTTTCCTGAAAATCGCGAAAAACATAAAATTGCATAATTTTTTTCAAATATCTCGATAACCGCTTAAGATTGAATAACGTTCAATACGTCATTAGTTGCGTATTCCATTGCTCTTTCATAAGCATTAGTGAGAATTGAAAAAATTGTAATAGTTTTCCTGAAAATCACGAAAAACCTAAAATTGCATCATTTTTATTAAATATCTCGATAACCGCTTAAGATTGAATAACGTTCAATACGTCATTAGTTGCGTATTCCATTGCTCTTTCATAAGCATTAGTGAGAATTGAAAAAATTGTAATAGTTTTCCTGAAAATCGCGAAAAACCTAAAAATTGAATAATTTTTATCAAATATCTCGATAACCGCTTAAGATTGAATAACGTTCAATACGTCATTAGTTGCGTATTCCATTGCTCTTTCATAACCATTAGTGAGAATTGAAAAAATTGTAATAGTTTTCCTGAAAATCGCGAAAAACCTAAAAATTGCATCATTGTTATCAAATATCTCGATAACCGCTTAAGATTGAATAACGTTCAATACGTCATTAGTTGCGTATTCCATTGCTCTTTCATAAGCATTAGTGAAAATTGAAAAAATTGTAATAGTTTTCCTGAAAATCGCGAAAAACCTAAAAATTGCATAATTTTTATCAAATATCTCGATAACCGCTTAAGATTGAATAACGTTCAATACGTCATTAGTTGCGTATTCCATTGCTCTTTCATAAGCATTGGTGAAAATTGAAAAAATTGTAATAGTTTTCCTGAAAATCGCGAAAAACCTAAAAATTGCATCATTTTTATCAAATATCTCGATAACCGCTTAAGATTGAATAACGTTCAATACGTCATTAGTTGCGTATTCCAATGCTCTTTCATAAGCATTAGTGAGAATTGAAAAAATTGTAATAGTTTTCCTGAAAATCGCGAAAAACATAAAATTGCATCATTTTTTTCAAATATCTCGATAACCGCTTAAGATTGAATGACGTTCAATACGTCATTAGTTGCGTATTCCAATGCTCTTTCATAAGCATTAGTGAGAATTGAAAAAATTGTAATAGTTTTCCTGAAAATCGCGAAAAACCTAAAAATTGCATCATTTTTATCAAATATCTCGATAACCGCTTAAGATTGAATAACGTTCAATACGTCATTAGTTGCGTATTCCATTGCTCTTTCATAAGCATTAGTGAGAATTGAAAAAATTGTAATAGTTTTCCTGAAAATCGCGAAAAACCTAAAAATTGCATCATTTTTATCAAATATCTCGATAACCGCTTAAGATTGAATAACGTTCAATACGTCATTAGTTGCGTATTCCAATGCTCTTTCATAAGCATTAGTGAGAATTGAAAAAATTGTAATAGTTTTCCTGAAAATCACGAAAAACCTAAAATTGCATCATTTTTATTAAATATCTCGATAACCGCTTAAGATTGAATAACGTTCAATACGTCATTAGTTGCGTATTCCATTGCTCTTTCATAAGCATTAGTGAGAATTGAAAAAATTGTAATAGTTTTCCTGAAAATCGCGAAAAACCTAAAAATTGCATCATTTTTATCAAATATCTCGATAACCGCTTAAGATTGAATAACGTTCAATACGTCATTAGTTGCGTATTCCATTGCTCTTTCATAAGCATTGGTGAGAATTGAAAAAATTGTAATAGTTTTCCTGAAAATCGCGAAAAACATAAAATTGCATAATTTTTTTCAAATATCTCGATAACCGCTTAAGATTGAATAACGTTCAATACGTCATTAGTTGCGTATTCCATTGCTCTTTCATAAGCATTAGTGAGAATTGAAAAAATTGTAATAGTTTTCCTGAAAATCACGAAAAACCTAAAATTGCATCATTTTTATTAAATATCTCGATAACCGCTTAAGATTGAATAACGTTCAATACGTCATTAGTTGCGTATTCCATTGCTCTTTCATAAGCATTAGTGAGAATTAAAAAAATTGTAATAGTTTTCCTGAAAATCGCGAAAAACATAAAATTGCATCATTGTTATCAAATATCTCGATAACCGCTTAAGATTGAATAACGTTCAATACGTCATTAGTTGCGTATTCCATTGCTCTTTCATAAGCATTAGTGAGAATTAAAAAAATTGTAATAGTTTTCCTGAAAATCGCGAAAAACCTAAAAATTGCATCATTTTTATCAAATATCTCGATAACCGCTTAAGATTGAATAACGTTCAATACGTCATTAGTTGCGTATTCCAATGCTCTTTCATAAGCATTAGTGAGAATTAAAAAAATTGTAATAGTTTTCCTGAAAATCGCGAAAAACATAAAATTGCATCATTGTTATCAAATATCTCGATAACCGCTTAAGATTGAATAACGTTCAATACGTCATTAGTTGCGTATTCCATTGCTCTTTCATAAGCATTAGTGAGAATTAAAAAAATTGTAATAGTTTTCCTGAAAATCACGAAAAACCTAAAATTGCATCATTTTTATCAAATATCTCGATAACCGCTTAAGATTGAATAACGTTCAATACGTCATTAGTTGCGTATTCCAATGCTCTTTCATAAGCATTAGTGAGAATTGAAAAAATTGTAATAGTTTTCCTGAAAATCGCGAAAAACATAAAATTGCATCATTTTTTTCAAATATCTCGATAACCGCTTAAGATTGAATAACGTTCAATACGTCATTAGTTGCGTATTCCAATGCTCTTTCATAAGCATTAGTGAAAATTGAAAAAATTGTAATAGTTTTCCTGAAAATCGCGAAAAACCTAAAAATTGCATCATTTTTATCAAATATCTCGATAACCGCTTAAGATTGAATAACGTTCAATACGTCATTAGTTGAGTATTCCATTGCTCTTTCATAAGCATTAGTGAGAATTGAAAAAATTGTAATAGTTTTCCTGAAAATCGCGAAAAACCTAAAAATTGCATCATTTTTATCAAATATCTCGATAACCGCTTAAGATTGAATAACGTTCAATACGTCATTAGTTGCGTATTCCAATGCTCTTTCATAAGCATTAGTGAGAATTGAAAAAATTGTAATAGTTTTCCTGAAAATCACGAAAAACCTAAAATTGCATCATTTTTATTAAATATCTCGATAACCGCTTAAGATTGAATAACGTTCAATACGTCATTAGTTGCGTATTCCATTGCTCTTTCATAAGCATTAGTGAAAATTGAAAAAATTGTAATAGTTTTCCTGAAAATCGCGAAAAACCTAAAAATTGCATCATTTTTATCAAATATCTCGATAACCGCTTAAGATTGAATAACGTTCAATACGTCATTAGTTGCGTATTCCAATGCTCTTTCATAAGCATTAGTGAGAATTGAAAAAATTGTAATAGTTTTCCTGAAAATCGCGAAAAACATAAAATTGCATCATTTTTTTCAAATATCTCGATAACCGCTTAAGATTGAATAACGTTCAATACGTCATTAGTTGCGTATTCCAATGCTCTTTCATAAGCATTAGTGAGAATTGAAAAAATTGTAATAGTTTTCCTGAAAATCGCGAAAAACCTAAAAATTGCATCATTTTTATCAAATATCTCGATAACCGCTTAAGATTGAATAACGTTCAATACGTCATTAGTTGCATATTCCATTGCTCTTTCATAAGCATTAGTGAGAATTGAAAAAATTTTAATAGTTTTCCTGAAAATCGCGAAAAACATAAAATTGCATCATTTTTTTCAAATATCTCGATAACCGCTTAAGATTGAATAACGTTCAATACGTCATTAGTTGCGTATTCCAATGCTCTTTCATAAGCATTAGTGAGAATTGAAAAAATTGTAATAGTTTTCCTGAAAATCGCGAAAAACCTAAAAATTGCATTATTTTTATCAAATATCTCGATAACCGCTTAATATTGAATAACGTTCAATACGTCATTAGTTGCGTATTCCATTGCTCTTTCATAAGCATTAGTGAGAATTAAAAAAATTGTAATAGTTTTCCTGAAAATCGCGAAAAACATAAAATTGCATCATTGTTATCAAATATCTCGATAACCGCTTAAGATTGAATAACGTTCAATACGTCATTAGTTGCGTATTCCATTGCTCTTTCATAAGCATTAGTGAGAATTAAAAAAATTGTAATAGTTTTCCTGAAAATCGCGAAAAACCTAAAAATTGCATCATTTTTATCAAATATCTCGATAACCGCTTAAGATTGAATAACGTTCAATACGTCATTAGTTGCGTATTCCATTGCTCTTTCATAAGCATTAGTGAGAATTGAAAAAATTGTAATAGTTTTCCTGAAAATCACGAAAAACCTAAAATTGCATCATTTTCATTAAATATCTCGATAACCGCTTAAGATTGAATAACGTTCAATACGTCATTAGTTGCGTATTCCATTGCTCTTTCATAACCATTAGTGAGAATTGAAAAAATTGTAATAGTTTTCCTGAAAATCGCGAAAAACCTAAAAATTGCATCATTTTTATCAAATATCTCGATAACCGCTTAAGATTGAATAACGTTCAAAACGTCATTAGTTGCGTATTCCATTGCTCTTTCATAAGCATTAGTGAGAATTGAAAAAATTGTAATAGTTTTCCTGAAAATCACGAAAAACCTAAAATTGCATCATTTTTATCAAATATCTCGATAACCGCTTAAGATTGAATAACGTTCAATACGTCATTAGTTGCGTATTCCAATGCTCTTTCATAAGCATTAGTGAGAATTGAAAAAATTGTAATAGTTTTCCTGAAAATCACGAAAAACCTAAAATTGCATCATTTTCATTAAATATCTCGATAACCGCTTAAGATTGAATAACGTTCAATACGTCATTAGTTGCGTATTCCATTGCTCTTTCATAAGCATTAGTGAGAATTGAAAAAATTATAATAGTTTTCCTGAAAATCGCGAAAAACCTAAAAATTGCATCATTTTTATCAAATATCTCGATAACCGCTTAAGATTGAATAACGTTCAATACGTCATTAGTTGCGTATTCCATTGCTCTTTCATAAGCATTAGTGAGAATTGAAAAAATTGTAATAGTTTTCCTGAAAATCACGAAAAACCTAAAATTGCATCATTTTTATTAAATATCTCGATAACCGCTTAAGATTGAATAACGTTCAATACGTCATTAGTTGCGTATTCCATTGCTCTTTCATAAGCATTAGTGAGAATTGAAAAAATTGTAATAGTTTTCCTGAAAATCGCGAAAAACATAAAATTGCATCATTTTTTTCAAATATCTCGATAACCGCTTAAGATTGAATAACGTTCAATACGTCATTAGTTGCGTATTCCATTGCTCTTTCATAAGCATTAGTGAGAATTGAAAAAATTGTAATAGTTTTCCTGAAAATCGCGAAAAACCTAAAAATTGCATCATTTTTATCAAATATCTCGATAACCGCTTAAGATTGAATAACGTTCAATACGTCATTAGTTGCGTATTCCAATGCTCTTTCATAAGCATTAGTGAGAATTGAAAAAATTGTAATAGTTTTCCTGAAAATCACGAAAAACCTAAAATTGCATCATTTTTATTAAATATCTCGATAACCGCTTAAGATTGAATAACGTTCAATACGTCATTAGTTGCGTATTCCATTGCTCTTTCATAAGCATTAGTGAGGATTGAAAAAATTGTAATAGTTTTCCTGAAAATCGCGAAAAACCTAAAAATTGCATCATTTTTATCAAATATCTCGATAACCGCTTAAGATTGAATAACGTTCAATACGTCATTAGTTGCGTATTCCATTGCTCTTTCATAAGCATTGGTGAAAATTGAAAAAATTGTAATAGTTTTCCTGAAAATCGCGAAAAACCTAAAAATTGCATCATTGTTATCAAATATCTCGATAACCGCTTAAGATTGAATAACGTTCAATACGTCATTAGTTGCGTATTCCATTGCTCTTTCATAAGCATTAGTGAAAATTGAAAAAATTGTAATAGTTTTCCTGAAAATCGGGAAAAACCTAAAAATTGCATCATTTTTATCAAATATCTCGATAACCGCTTAAGATTGAATAACGTTCAATACGTCATTAGTTGCGTATTCCATTGCTCTTTCATAAGCATTAGTGAGAATTGAAAAAATTGTAATAGTTTTCCTGAAAATCGCGAAAAACATAAAATTGCATCATTTTTTTCAAATATCTCGATAACCGCTTAAGATTGAATAACGTTCAATACGTCATTAGTTGCGTATTCCAATGCTCTTTCATAAGCATTAGTGAGAATTGAAAAAATTGTAATAGTTTTCCTGAAAATCGCGAAAAACCTAAAAATTGCATAATTTTTATCAAATATCTCGATAACCGCTTAAGATTGAATAACGTTCAATACGTCATTAGTTGCGTATTCCATTGCTCTTTCATAAGCATTAGTGAGAATTGAAAAAATTGTAATAGTTTTCCTGAAAATCGCGAAAAACCTAAAATTGCATCATTTTTTTCAAATATCTCGATAACCGCTTAAGATTGAATAACGTTCAATACGTCATTAGTTGCGTATTCCAATGCTCTTTCATATGCATTAGTGAGAATTGAAAAAATTGTAATAGTTTTCCTGAAAATCACGAAAAACCTAAAATTGCATCATTTTCATTAAATATCTCGATAACCGCTTACGATTGAATAACGTTCAATACGTCATTAGTTGCGTATTCCATTGCTCTTTCATAAGCATTAGTGAGAATTGAAAAAATTGTAATAGTTTTCCTGAAAATCGCGAAAAACCTAAAAATTGCATCATTTTTATCAAATATCTCGATAACCGCTTAAGATTGAATAACGTTCAATACGTCATTAGTTGCGTATTCCAATGCTCTTTCATAAGCATTAGTGAGAATTGAAAAAATTGTAATAGTTTTCCTGAAAATTGCGAAAAACCTAAAAATTGCATCATTTTTATCAAATATCTCGATAACCGCTTAAGATTGAATAACGTTCAATACGTCATTAGTTGCGTATTCCATTGCTCTTTCATAAGCATTAGTGAGAATTGAAAAAATTGTAATAGTTTTCCTGAAAATCGCGAAAAACCTAAAAATTGCATCATTTTTATCAAATATCTCGATAACTGCTTAAGATTGAATAACGTTCAATACGTCATTAGTTGCGTATTCCATTGCTCTTTCATAAGCATTAGTGAGAATTGAAAAAATTGTAATAGTTTTCCTGAAAATCGCGAAAAACCTAAAAATTGCATCATTTTTATCAAATATCTCGATAACCGCTTAAGATTGAATAACGTTCAATACGTCATTAGTTGCGTATTCCATTGCTCTTTCATAAGCATTAGTGAAAATTGAAAAAATTGTAATAGTTTTCCTGAAAATCGCGAAAAACCTAAAAATTGCATCATTTTTATCAAATATCTCGATAACCGCTTAAGATTGAATAATGTTCAATACGTCATTAGTTGCGTATTCCATTGCTCTTTCATAAGCATTAGTGAAAATTGAAAAAATTGTAATAGTTTTCCTGAAAATCGTGAAAAACCTAAAAATTGCATCATTTTTATCAAATATCTCGATAACCGCTTAAGATTGAATAAAGTTCAATACGTCATTAGTTGCGTATTCCAATGCTCTTTCATAAGCATTAGTGAGAATTGAAAAAATTGTAATAGTTTTCCTGAAAATCGCGAAAAACCTAAAAATTGCATCATTTTTATCAAATATCTCGATAACCGCTTAAGATTGAATAACGTTCAATACGTCATTAGTTGCGTATTCCATTGCTCTTTCATAAGCATTAGTGAAAATTGAAAAAATTGTAATAGTTTTCCTGAAAATCGCGAAAAACCTAAAAATTGCATCATTTTTATCAAATATCTCGATAACCGCTTAAGATTGAATAACGTTCAATACGTCATTAGTTGCGTATTCCATTGCTCTTTCATAAGCATTAGTGAAAATTGAAAAAATTGTAATAGTTTTCCTGAAAATCGCGAAAAACCTAAAAATTGCATCATTTTTATCAAATATCTCGATAACCGCTTAAGATTGAATAACGTTCAATACGTCATTAGTTGCGTATTCCATTGCTCTTTAATAAGCATTAGTGAAAATTGAAAAAATTGTAATAGTTTTCCTGAAAATCGCGAAAAACCTATAAATTGCATCATTTTTATCAAATATCTCGATAACCGTTTAAGATTGAATAACGTTCAATATGTCATTAGTTGCGTATTCCGTTGCTCTTTCATAAGCATTAGTGAGAATTGAAAAAATTGTAATAGTTTTCCTGAAAATCGCGAAAAACCTAAAAATTGCATCATTTTTATCAAATATCTCGATAACCGCTTAAGATTGAATAACGTTCAATACGTCATTAGTTGCGTATTCCATTGCTCTTTCATAAGCATTAGTGAAAATTGAAAAAATTGTAATAGTTTTCCTGAAAATCGCGAAAAACCTAAAAATTGCATCATTTTTATCAAATATCTCGATAACCGCTTAAGATTGAATAACGTTCAATACGTCATTAGTTGCGTATTCCATTGCTCTTTCATAAGCATTAGTGAAAATTGAAAAAATTGTAATAGTTTTCCTGAAAATCGCGAAAAACCTAAAAATTGCATCATTTTTATCAAATATCTCGATAACCGCTTAAGATTGAATAATGTTCAATACGTCATTAGTTGCGTATTCCATTGCTCTTTCATAAGCATTAGTGAAAATTGAAAAAATTGTAATAGTTTTCCTGAAAATCGCGAAAAACCTAAAAATTGCATCATTTTTATCAAATATCTCGATAACCGCTTAAGATTGAATAAAGTTCAATACGTCATTAGTTGCGTATTCCAATGCTCTTTCATAAGCATTAGTGAGAATTGAAAAAATTGTAATAGTTTTCCTGAAAATCGCCAAAAACCTAAAAATTGCATCATTTTTATCAAATATCTCGATAACCGCTTAAGATTGAATAACGTTCAATACGTCATTAGTTGCGTATTCCATTGCTCTTTCATAAGCATTAGTGAAAATTGAAAAAATTGTAATAGTTTTCCTGAAAATCGCGAAAAACCTAAAAATTGCATCATTTTTATCAAATATCTCGATAACCGCTTAAGATTGAATAACGTTCAATACGTCATTAGTTGCGTATTCCATTGCTCTTTCATAAGCATTAGTGAAAATTGAAAAAATTGTAATAGTTTTCCTAAAAATCGCGAAAAACCTAAAAATTGCATCATTTTTATCAAATATCTCGATAACCGTTTAAGATTGAATAACGTTCAATACGTCATTAGTTGCGTATTCCATTGCTCTTTCATAAGCATTAGTGAGAATTGAAAAAATTGTAATAGTTTTCCTGAAAATCGCGAAAAACCTAAAAATTGCATCATTTTTTTCAAATATCTCGATAACCGCTTAAGATTGAATAACGTTCAATACGTCATTAGTTGCGTATTCCATTGCTCTTTCATAAGCATTAGTGAAAATTGAAAAAATTGTAATAGTTTTCCTGAAAATCGCGAAAAACCTAAAAATTGCATCATTTTTATCAAATATTTCGATAACCGCTTAAGATTGAATAACGTTCAATACGTCATTAGTTGCGTATTCCATTGCTCTTTAATAAGCATTAGTGAGAATTGAAAAAATTGTAATAGTTTTCCTGAAAATCGCGAAAAACCTAAAAATTGCATCATTTTTATCAAATATCTCGATAACCGCTTAAGATTGAATAACGTTCAATACGTCATTAGTTGCGTATTCCATTGCTCTTTTATAAGCATTAGTGAAAATTGAAAAAATTGTAATAGTTTTCCTGCAAATCGCGAAAAACCTAAAAATTGCATCATTTTTATCAAATATCTCGATAACCGCTTAAGATTGAATAACGTTCAATACGTCATTAGTTGCGTATTCCATTGCTCTTTCATAAGCATTAGTGAAAATTGAAAAAATTGTAATAGTTTTCCTGAAAATCGCGAAAAACCTAAAAATTGCATCATTTTTATCAAATATCTCGATAACCGCTTAAGATTGAATAACGTTCAATACGTCATTAGTTGCGTATTCCATTGCTCTTTCATAAGCATTAGTGAGAATTGAAAAAATTGTAATAGTTTTCCTGAAAATCACGAAAAACCTAAAATTGCATCATTTTTATTAAATATCTCGATAACCGCTTAAGATTGAATAACGTTCAATACGTCATTAGTTGCGTATTCCAATGCTCTTTCATAAGCATTAGTGAGAATTGAAAAAATTGTAATAGTTTTCCTGAAAATCGCGAAAAACATAAAATTGCATCATTTTTATCAAATATCTCGATAACCGCTTAAGATTGAATAACGTTCAATACGTCATTAGTTGCGTATTCCATTGCTCTTTCATAACCATTAGTGAAAATTGAAAAAATTGTAATAGTTTTCCTGAAAATCGCGAAAAACCTAAAAATTGCATCATTTTTATCAAATATCTCGATAACCGCTTAAGATTGAATAACGTTCAACACGTCATTAGTTGCGTATTCCATTGCTCTTTCATAAGCATTAGTGAAAATTGAAAAAATTGTAATAGTTTTCCTGAAAATCGCGAAAAACCTAAAAATTGCATAATTTTTATCAAAAATCTCGATAACCGTTTCAGATTGAATAACGTTCAATACGTCATTAGTTGCGTATTCCATTGCTCTTTCATAAGCATTAGTGAGAATTGAAAAAATTGTAATAGTTTTCCTGAAAATCGCGAAAAACCTAAAAATTGCATCATTTTTATCAAATATCTCGATAACCGCTTAAGATTGAATAACGTTCAATACGTCATTAGTTGCGTATTCCAATGCTCTTTCATAAGCATTAGTGAGAATTGAAAAAATTGTAATAGTTTTCCTGAAAATCGCGAAAAACCTAAAAATTGCATCATTTTTATCAACTATCTCGATAACCGCTTAAGATTGAATAACGTTCAATACGTCATTAGTTGCGTAATCCAATGCTCTTTCATAAGCATTAGTGAGAATTGAAAAAATTGTAATAGTTTTCCTGAAAATCACGAAAAACCTAAAATTGCATCATTTTTATTAAATATCTCGATAACCGCTTAAGATTGAATAACGTTCAATACGTCATTAGTTGCGTATTCCATAGCTCTTTCATAAGCCATAGTGAAAATTGAAAAAATTGTAATAGTTTTCCTGAAAATCGCGAAAAACCTAAAATTGCATCATTTTTATCAAATATCTCGATAACCGCTTAAGATTGAATAACGTTCGATTCGTCATTAGTTGCGTATTCCATAGCTCTTTCATAAGCATTAGTGAAAATTGAAAAAATTGTAATAGTTTTCCTGCAAATCGCGAAAAACCTAAAAATTGCATCATTTTTATCAAATATCTCGATAACCGCTTAAGATTGAATAACGTTCAATACGTCATTAGTTGCGTATTCCATTGCTCTTTCATAAGCATTAGTGAGAATTGAAAAAATTGTAATAGTTTTCCTGAAAATCGCGAAAAACCTAAAAATTGCATCATTTTTATCAAATATCTCAATAACCGCTTAAGATTGAATAACGTTCAATACGTCATTAGTTGCGTATTCCAATGCTCTTTCATAAGCAGTTGATGAAATTACATAAAGTGTTACGATTTTCCTGAAAATTGCAAAAAACTAAAAAAAAAAAAGTTAATAGGATTTGGCCAAACTCTTAATTTTCGCTTATATCTCGCGAACCAGGTAAGATTGAATAACGATCAATACGTCATTAGTTGCGTATTCTAATGCTCTTTCATAAGCAATTGAGAAAATTATAAAAAGTATTACGGTTTTCCTGAAAATTGCAAAAAACTAAAACTACGGTGCTAAAATTTATAGCGATTTTTGAAAAATTTATAGCGATTTTTGAAAAATCAAAAGTTAATAGGATTCGGCCAAACTCTTAATTTTCGCTTATATCTCGCGAACCAGGTAAGATTGAATAACGATCAATACGTCATTAGTTGCGTATTCCATTGCTCTTTCATAAGCAGTTGAGAAAATTACATAAAGTGTTACGGTTTTCCTGAAAATTGCAAAAAACGAAAACTACGGTGCTAAAATTCTTCATTTTGGCTTTATATCTCGACAACCACGCAAGATTGAATAACGTTCAATACGTCATTAGTTGCGTATTCCAATGCTCTTTCATAAGCAGTTGATGAAATTACATAAAGTGTTACCATTTTCCTGAAAATTGCAAAAAACTAAAAAAAAAAAAGTTAATAAGATTTGGCCAAACTCTTAATTTTCGCTTATATCTCGCGAACCAGGTAAGATTGAATAACGATCAATACGTCATTAGTTGCGTATTCCATTGCTCTTTCATAAGCAGTTCAAATTCAAATTTTTAAATTACATTTTTCAGCTGTCGATCTATAAGATAATTCGAACGTCTATAACTCCATAATAACCCCTTCCATGTTGGTTTGTTACTGAGCTAATAATATCCATGTTTTGCCCATCTATTGGTGATTGCGAGAAGGTTATAGTTCAGCACTTTTTTAATTAGAGCATTAATTAGGATTACTTATTAATTAAAATAAAGGTTAATTCATTGTTTATCGACTAGTAATATTTATTTGCACTTAATTCAATTAATTATTGAATTATTAATGATTTAATATTTTGTCAAAGGGCCATCTACTGTAATACAATTTATTTAATCTATATAATTAACAGATATTATGTTTTATAATATAAGTAGGTGTCACTGCGTAAGGTAATTTAAACGTCTATAACTCCATTAGTAAGTCAATTACAAATCAACTATTTATATAATTAGCTTGCTAAATCTATAATGAATACTTTAGTAAATAAGAATTTCTAATTAAGGTTGTAATTAAAAAGTCAAGATTGGAACAGCGCCAAAATGGCTGAACTATACGCTTTGATATATAATCTGCAGAGGGCCTAAAAAATTATATTATAGTCTAGTTACCAACCCCTGACATAAGCTTTTCGCCTAAAAAAGGTTTAATACTATGATATGATTGGGAACATGCGATGCGATGAGCGTAAACCGTCGTCGCATAAAAGTTTAATAACTTTCTTATTAGTTCACCAATATTGATGAATTTGGAAGCAACCGAAAGGGAAAGGATCATTCTTTAAGACTATAAATAAATATTTTCAAACAAGTTTGTAAATTATCATTTATTTAGCAATTTTTACAAGTCGGTACAATACAAGCATGTTTTCTCTTAAGTAATCGATAAATATTCGTGTTAATTGATCAGCGAATATGCAAATTTAAAGGAAAAAGTATGGCCTATCCAATGAGCCCACTGGTAAATTCGTGCCTTAAGCCATTCGTCTATAACAAGCTCATATACTATGCTAGCTGTTATACTATTTGTATGTTAGAGTTTTCAGCAGTTTCACTGCAACTGGTCATCAGATGTGTTATACTATCCCTAAGGATCATGTAGAATGGAAGAATAGATTCTCGAGTATTGCTGGGTTCTTCTAAAAAAAAAGATATACTTTTAGTCTCTCCGAAGTTTTTGATTAAAAATGGCAATTTTACTTTTTCAAGTATTGTTACAGCAACTAACACTCAGATGTACTATACTATCTCTAAGCAACATGTAGAATGCAAAAATAGATTCTTGGGTGTTGCTGGGTTGTTCTGAAAGAAGAAATACTTTTAGTCTCTCCGGGGGTTATTGGTAAAAATTGTATATATAGTATTTTCTTTGCTTATGACATTCAAATATATTATACTATCCCTTAGGATCATGTAGAAAGCAAGAATAGATTCCTAGGTTTTGCTGGGTCCTCCTGAAAGAAGAAATAAATTTAGTTTCTCATTTCTCTTTTTTTTTTATGAAAATTTGTATTTTCATTACTATTGTCACTTATATGTGTTTACTATCTGTAAAGATTATGCAGGAAACAACAATAGATTCTTGGGTGTTGCTGGGTCCTCCTGAGAGAAGAAATACTTTTAGTCTCTCCAGGTTTTTGGTGAAAAATGGAATTTTTATATTTTCAAGTATTTTCACTGCAACTGGTGCTCAAATGTGTTACACTATCTCTAATGATCATGTAGATTGCAAAAATATATTCTTGCGACTTGCTGGGTTCACCTGAAAAAAGAAATACTTTTAGTCTCTCTAGGTTATTGATGAAAAATGCTATTTTCTATTTTTTCAAATACTTACACTGCAACTAGTATTGAAATGTGTTATAATATCCCTAAGGATCATGTAGAATGGAATAATTGGTTTTTGGGTTTTGCTGGGTCCTGCTGAAAAAAGAAATACTTTTAGTCTCAAGGGTTTTTGGCGAAAATTGTATTTTTACTATTTTCTTTGTTTCTGACATTCAGATGTGTAATATTATCCCTAAGGATCATGTAGAATGCAAAAATAGATTCTTGGGTGTTGCTGGGTTGTTCTGAAAGAAGAAATACTTTTAGTCTCTCCGGGGGTTATTGGTGAAAAATGGAATTTTTACTTTTTCAAGTATTTTCACTGCTACTGGTACTCAAATGTGTTACACTATCTCTAATGATCATGTAGATTGCAAAAATATATACTTACGACTTGCTGGGTTCACCTGAAGAAAGAAATACTTTTAGTCTCTCCGGGCTTATGATGAAAAATAGTATTTTTACTTTTTGAAGTATTTTCACTGTAACTGACACTCAGATGTGTAATACTATGCCTATGTATCATGTAGAATGCAAGAATAGATTCTTGGGTGTTGCTGGGTCCTCCTGAGAGAAGAAATACTTTTAGTCTCTCCAGGTTTTTGGTGAAAAATGGAATTTTTATATTTTCAAGTATTTTCACTGCAACTGGTGCTCAAATGTGTTACACTATCTCTAATGATCATGTAGATTGCTAAAATATATACTTGCGACTTGCTGGGTTCACCTGAAAAAAGAAATACTTTTAGTCTCTCCGGGCTTATGATGAAAAATAGTATTTTTACTTTTTGAAGTATTTTCACTGTAACTGACACTCAGATGAGTAATACTATGCCTATGTATCATGTAGAATGCAAGAATAGATGCTTGGGTGTTGCTGGGTCCTGTTGAAAAAAGAAATACTTTTAGTCCTCTCTGGGTTTTTGGTGAAAAATGGAATTTTTATATTTTCAAGTATTTTCACTGCTACTGGTACTCAAATGTGTTACACTATCTCTAATGATCATGTAGATTGCAAAAATATATACTTGCGACTTGCTGGCTTCACCTGAAAAAAGAAATACTTTTAGTCTCTCCGGGCTTATGATGAAAAATAATATTTTTACTTTTTGAAGTATTTTCACTGTAACTGACACTCAGATGTGTAATACTATGCCTATGTATCATGTAGAATGCAAGAATAGATGCTTGGGTGTTGTTGGGTCCTGTTGAAAAAAGAAATACTTTTAGTCTCTCTAGGTTATTGATGAAAAATGCTATTTTCTATTTTTTCAAATACTTACACTGCAACTAGTACTGAAATGTGTTATAATATCCCTAAGGATCATGTAGAATGGAAGAATTGGTTTTTGGGTGTTGCTGGGTCCTGTTGAAAAAGAAATACTTGTCTCTATTGGTTTCTGGTGAAAAATTTATATTTTTACTTTTTCCAATATTTTCACTCCAACTAGCATTTTGTAATGTCATCCACTTTCTTTGCAAATAAAGGAAGTCAACTTTGCACATATCTTGGTTGCAGGAGCATCTCCTATAAGAATAACATGTTCAACAATCGATTGTTGACAAGTGTGACTATTTAACTTTTGGTTACTATCCATTAATGCAGGTACCAGGTATATGAATTGTCTTTGATGTGTTGTTACCAAAAAGTATTTGAGCATTTTCCTTAGCATCACAGCATCTATGTATCTATTAGAAAAGCAAACAACTTTAGAGATCGATGGTTGTTTACATGTTGGAGTAGTACTACTTACCTGAAGTGAAATGAAGCGTTCAAAGAAAAGTCTGCCATGCAAGGAAACACAAGGAGGAAGCAATGAAGCACGTTTTTCATTCAGTCTGCATTCAGGACATTGCAGAATGATGAAGAAATCCAATAAAGGCACTTGTCCTTAATTTGAGACAACTCACTGACAAGCATGACAGTTCTCACACATACACTCACTTACCCATTCTCATTCTTAGGTACTGCCAACTTAAATCCGTATCCTCTCATATTTTTTTATTACCAACATAAATCCCATATACCTCCTCGCTACTCCTAGTCTCCTAGTGTAAATCGAAATTTTCTGGAATTTTCGCAATTCAGGGGGGGACTTGTGATGCGATGAGCGTAAACCGTCGTCGCATAAAAGTTTAATAACTTTCTTATTAGTTCACCAATATTGATGAATTTGGAAGCAACCGAAAGGGAAAGGATCATTCTTTAAGACTATAAATAAATATTTTCAAACAAGTTTGTAAATTATCATTTATTTAGCAATTTTTACAAGTCGGTACAATACAAGCATGTTTTCTCTTAAGTAATCGATAAATATTCGTGTTAATTGATCAGCGAATATGCAAATTTAAAGGAAAAAGTATGGCCTATCCAATGAGCCCACTGGTAAATTCGTGCCTTAAGCCATTCGTCTATAACAAGCTCATATACTATGCTAGCTGTTATACTATTTGTATGTTAGAGTTTTCAGCAATTTCACTGCAACTGGTCATCAGATGTGTTATACTATCCCTAAGGATCATGTAGAATGGAAGAATAGAATCTCGAGTATTGCTGGGTTCTCCTAAAAAAAAAGATATACTTTTAGTCTCTCCGAAGTTTTTGATTAAAAATGGTAATTTTACTTTTTCAAGTATTGTTACAGCAACTAACACTCAGATGTACTATACTATCTCTAAGCAACATGTAGAATGCAAAAATAGATTCTTGGGTGTTGCTGGGTTGTTCTGAAAGAAGAAATACTTTTAGTCTCTCCGGGGGGGTTATTGGTAAAAATTGTATATATAGTATTTTCTTTGCTTATGACATTCAAATATATTATACTATCCCTTAGGATCATGTAGAAAGCAAGAATAGATTCCTAGGTTTTGCTGGGTCCTCCTGAAAGAAGAAATAATTTTAGTTTCTCATTTCTCATTTTTTTTTATGAAGAAAATTTGTAGTTGTATTTTTACCAGTATTTTCATTACTATTGTCACTTATATGTGTTATACTATCTGTAAAGATTATGCAGGAAACAACAATAGATTCTTGGGTGTTGCTGGGTCCTCCTGAGAGAAGAAATACTTTTAGTCCTCTCTGGGTTTTTGGTGAAAAATGGAATTTTTATATTTTCAAGTATTTTCACTGCTACTGGTACTCAAATGTGTTACACTATCTCTAATGATCATGTAGATTGCAAAAATATATTCTTGCGACTTGCTGGGTTCACCTGAAAAAAGAAATACTTTTAGTCTCTCCGGGCTTATGATGAAAAATAGTATTTTTACTTTTTGAAGTATTTTCACTGTAACTGACACTCAGATGAGTATACTACTATGCCTATGTATCATGTAGAATGCAAGAATAGATGCTTGGGTGTTGCTGGGTCCTGTTGAAAAAAGAAATACTTTTAGTCTCTCCGGGCTTATGATGAAAAATAGTATTTTTACTTTTTGAAGTATTTTCACTGTAACTGACACTCAGATGAGTAATACTATGCCTAAGGATCATGTAGAATGCAAGAATAGATGCTTGGGTGTTGCTGGGTCCTGTTGAAAAAAGAAATACTTTTAGTCTCTCCGGGCTTATGATGAAAAATAGTATTTTTACTTTTTGAAGTATTTTCACTGTAACTGACACTCAGATGTGTAATACTATGCCTAAGGATCATGTAGAATGCAAGAATAGATGCTTGGGTGTTGCTGGGTCCTGTTGAAAAAAGAAATACTTTTAGTCTCTCCGGGCTTATGATGAAAAATAGTATTTTTACTTTTTGAAGTATTTTCACTGTAACTGACACTCAGATGAGTAATACTATGCCTAAGGATCATGTAGAATGCAAGAATAGATGCTTGGGTGTTGCTGGGTCCTGTTGAAAAAAGAAATACTTTTAGTCTCTCCAGGTTATTGATGAAAAATGCTATTTTCTATTTTTTCAAATACTTACACTGCAACTAGTATTGAAATGTGTTATAATATCCCTAAAGATCATGTAGAATGGAATAATTGGTTTTTGGGTTTTGCTGGGTCCTGCTGAAAAAAGAAATACTTTTAGTCTCAAGGGTTTTTGGCGAAAATTGTATTTTTACTATTTTCTTTGTTTCTGACATTCAGATGTGTTATATTATCCCTAAGGATCATGTAGAATGCAAAAATAGATTCTTGGGTGTTGCTGGGTTGTTCTGAAAAAGATATACTTTTAGTCTAGGTATTGATAAAAAATGCTATTTTCTATTTTTTCAAATACTTACACTGCAACTAGTACTGAAATGTGTTATAATCTCCCTAAGGATCATGTAGAATGGAAGAATTGGTTTTTGGGTGGAATGTTGCTAAAATTAATTTAAGATTTATTAATTTAACAAAACATTTGTGCCTTTTGGTCTGCAATTTGTCATTGTTCTCTGACTGCATTGCACTGATGAGCCCCAAATTAGGACGAAACCATTCTGACATCACTACTTTTTTTACTGAACATACATATTTAATTCGAATAAATTTTAGCACCGTAGTTTTAGTTTTTTGCAATTTTTAGGAAAACGGTAAGACTTTATGTAATTTTCTCAACTGCTTATGAAAGAGCATTGGAATACGCAACTAATGATGTATTGAACGTTATTCAATCTTACTTGGTTTGCGAGATATATTGCCGAAAATGAAGAGTTTGGCCGAATCCTATTAACTTTTGATTTTTCGAAAATCGTTGTAAATTTTTAAATTTTTTAAAATAAAATATGCGTGAAATTTTGTGGAATTTTGCTAAAATATGTGTGAAATTTTCCTAAAATATGCGTGGAATTTTACTAAAATATGCGTGGAATTTGGTGAAAATATGTGTGGAATGTTGCTAAAATATGTGTGGAATGTTGCTAACTATGTATGGAATTTGGTGAAAATATGTGTGGAATGTCGCTAAAATATCTGAGAAATTTCGCTAAAATATGTGTGGAATTTGGTAAAAATACGTGTGGAATGTTGCTAAAATATGTGTGGAATTTCAGTAAAGAATGTGTCGAATTTCTGAACAATACGTGTGCTATTTTTGGCTTTGACGTCTAGCTGTCAAGATGACATTTGCTGTTGCTGTCATAAACACGTGCATCTATGTATTTGGTTTGACGTTTAGCTGTCAAGATGACAGTTGTTGACAATAGCATAAACACGTGCTTTAAATGTGTATTTGGTTGCCTATGCTAAAAATTATAAATATAATGTGTGGAATTTCGCTAAAATATGTGTGGAATTTCGCTGAAATATGTGTGGAATTTCGCTAAAATATGCGTGGAATTTCGCTAAAATATGTGTGGAATTTCGCTTAAATATGTGTGAAATTTTGCTAAAATATGCGTGGAATTTTGCTAAAATATGTGTGGAATTTCGCTTAAATATGTGTTGAATTTCGCTAATATGTCATGGCTGACCATTTTAATATCATCTATCGTATGATTATTATGAATATTTGGGTGGCCTAAGAATTCTTTCCTTATTTTTGTCACCTATCCTCAAAATATACACCGGATGTTGATAAGAGAGAAGTTCAATATGTGTGCATAATGCATAGTTGCAAATTCAACCCAAGACACCCGCACCAAATATATTGTCCAATCGACGGGTGCACTGACCTATTACAGTCGGGCATGCATCAAATTACTTAAGATAAGGTGCAAGACGCACGCTGGACCAATCTCACCGGATGTTGATACCAAAGGAATTCCGTTCGTGTGAAATGCAGAGTTGCGAACTGAACGCAAAACACCCGCACCATACACCCCACTCATCTCATTCTAGTATATAAGTTATGTTTTTAGTATTTAGAAAGCAGTCCCAGTCCCAGAAGGGCCCAGTTCCAGTATAAGTGCCAGACAAGTCCAAGTCTCACTCTTCATAGAAGCAACCTATGCTTGTAGCAACTGGAAGCTAGATTAAGAACTCGTACATCTAAGTGTTAAATATACTATTATTTTACCGACTTCTATCTTGCTTTTCCTTAAGAACCCACTGGGACTCCACATCGACAAGACAACAAAATAAATCCACGGTGTCCAGAGAAAGTCCATCTCAGGACACGACAAATAAATGTGTGGAATTTCGTATTTGTTTTGACGTCTAGCTGTCAAGTTGACAGTTGTTTCAGTATCATGGACACGTGGTTTTAGTGAGTATTTGGTTGCCTATAATGTTGCCTCGGAATGTTACAAATGGGTGGAATTTCGAGAAGTTTGGAATTTTTGCAAAAAAAAAAGGCAAACGAATGTTGAAAAAAAAAGAGTGATTTTCCTGAAAACGTAAGAAGGGGTTAGAAGAAAAATAAACGAATTGGTTGTTTAATTTTTTTTATTGGAAGTTTTTCTAAAAAAATAAATAAATAAAACGACATTTTCGCAATTCGATTCCTCGAAAGTCAGCAATAACAATGTAATTCATCATATAATCTTGTCTTTTTTGTTTGTTTTCTATATATTCATTTATTTACAATTAAATATCACGTAGCTCTTGCTCTTCTACAGGTGTTTCCTTTATTTTTTTTAGTTTTCGATGCTGCAGCAGCAGCAATAATAGTAATAAAATCCGATCATTTTTAATGGTGTTTTTTTTTAATGTTTGTAGTTATTATGTTTTAATATAGACTATATATTTACAAATAGACTTAATATAATATTACAATAAATAAGATAACTTAACTAAATGGTGGGGTTTTGTCAGAGAACTTTGAAAAAAAATGTAAAAAATAGTAATATGTGCGAAAAAGAAAACTAAATTGTTGATGTACACTTGGTGTCTAAGGGTCTAATTTAAAGTTCGCTCGACTTTACTAGCAGTGGGGCATTTATCTTGACTTACGTTTAAAACTTTTGAAGATTTCTTAAAAGGGCGCTGCGATTCAAGTTAACTAACAAAAAAAAAAACTAACTTTAACGAATCCCAACACAAACCCCATATTTCGATGTTGATCTTGGCATTGTCATCAAATTATATTTTTGTACAACGGAAAAAATAATATTTAAGAAAAAAAAAATGATGGGTAAACGATACAGAGTTGCTTACATAATCAATAAACAAAAGAATAACGAGATGAGAGTAAAAGTAAACTAAAAATGATTGTTAACATAACAGCAATAGTAGTAATTATAAAGCAATTCATCAAGGAGCACAAATTGTTACAAATATAGTAGTGAACGGGGAGAGCTTGACTTATGTACATGTTCTGAATATTATTATACCGATTACATATGTAATATATAAAGTAAAGTTCTTCTCCAGGATGGTTGTGGTTACATCACTCGATCGGACGCGCGTTGTGTTCTTTCATTTTTGTGGCATTGAGTTGGTCGAGCAGTGAGCGTCAGTTTCTGAATTGTCTTTGTCTATATATAATATATATATATACTATATATATATATATATATTCGAATGCTCTATCTCTCTCTCTCTCTTTCTCTCAATCTCTCGAAACACATCATCATCTGTTGCAGTCACGATTCATCCACTTGTGCATTTAACTTGGGTGGGGCATTCCCATCGGCTACACACATATGTACATATGCATCTTTTCTTTTAATTTTTTTTTTGTTCTACATATTTGTTTGTTTTTTTTTGTCATTCTTAAAACAATATTAAGAGTTTTTTTTTTGAGAGGGCTTGTTGCTCCGAGAAGGGGTTTACACCTAGATTTTTGGCAAACATACAACATTCGTTAAACATCTGATGCACAAGGATCTCTCCTAATTATTAAGTAGATCAAATAAATAAAATTAAAAAATAAAAACAAACAACAGTAATAAATATAAATAAATTAAAAAATAATAATAAAAAAGTTGATTCGGTTTCGTTTTTTCTCGTATAAAATTAGATAATTGAAACAGGTACAAAAAGAAAATATGATAAAATAAATTCGCAGATGAAACGAAACCGAACGATATACGCAAAATGTGAACAGACCGTTTACATACACAAAAATAAATAAATTAAAAAAAAAAACGAAACGAAACGATAGAAGTCGGTATATAAACAGGGCGTGTTTGTGCAAAAATTATGCAACAGTCGGGCCGCGACGGAAAACGCGGTTACCGACGTCGCGCAGTTTTTGCATTATAAAAGTGTTTACAACAAATTCGCAGGGCAAAAAATATATATATATATGTATGTAGAAAATCATAATCAAATTATAAATGATATCACAGCTTAATAGATTAGTTTGTAATAGTTTTTTTTTTTTTTGGGTTGTTGTTGTTGGTGGTTTCTTATTAAAGGAACTTTCGATCGTTACATGACTAGCGCATAAGTAGTACACATATTCCAGAGCCACAACTAAATATAAATAAAAATCAATATAGACCGGCGGGGGATTGATTTTCAAACGAAACAAAAATTTGCTACAAAATTGCAAGTTTCGTTGCGAGGGGCGTGGTGGGGTTGTATTTTGTTAATCTGACAACAATATGCGTGTGGTTATTGAGAATAATATTCAATTAAATACTGACTAAATGTAAGGTAGATATAGATAATGGCATGCAGCTATGGATAAATTCAAATTAAATTACTGACATTCACACCCGGATTCGCATCAAATTAATCACAAAAATAGTTTGCAAATAACAAATACTGAATATGCATATATACATATAATAAATATCACAGCTAAACACGGCACTATGTACAATTTGGGTCGGGTCAAAAGGGGTGTGGAGTGTGGTAAGGTGGCTTTAGGGGGAGAGAGTTTTCTTTTTGTTTTATAGTAGTGGTTCATAGTTCCACCGTGATATCGAATCAGGCACACAGCATCATCATCATCATCATAAATCTCAAAATATTTACCAAATCATTCCTGAACAATACCTGCTCTAAGATCCTACTGGATTTCTTTTTCTTCTTCTTCGGAGGTGACGGCTCGGCCGAGTCACTCGCGTCGCCGCCCGAGCTCACGCCCAGTCGCATACGGATGGGCAGTTTGTCTGAGCGGGAGCGAACAAACAAAAAAAGAAATGGGGAGAATTTTAGTATTATCATGAGAGATCGATGTGCAATTGGGGTTTACGATTCGACGAGACTAATGGAAGAATGGCGAAGCAGATCGTATATATCGCCAATATATTATATGAGAGTTGCGAGTTGCAGTCAATACCTTGCACGATCAGGACTCGCCTGGCGCGGAAGAGCGGCTCAGAAGCAGCTGCGGTTCGTTCTAGGATGCGGGATATTGAATGAGCGATGATGATGGAGAAGGACCATATTCATTGAAGGTGATGAGTTGGGTTGCTTGTTGTGCATACCTTTGGTTGCTAGCGCTGCTGTCTGAGAAGACGAGACCTTCTCGTTCTCTTTTCGTCTAGACTTCTTGGCTTTTTTGTAGACGGCACCCTGCAACGCGTTCTGCAGCAATCGCGACTGGACGTCCTCGGCGGCCATCGGCATTTTATGATGGTGGTGGTGGTGGTGATGATGTTGCCTCTCTGCACGTTTCCTGCTCAGCTGGGCCCTCAGATCTCCTGCAATAATACATCAAAATGAAAATTACAATACCGAATTAAAATATCAATACAACGAAAGCATGCTTACCACCTTCAGTTTTTTTAACATCATCGTCATCGTCGATAACGATGTGCGGCGGCGGTGGCTGCTGCTGTTCAGGATCGCCGCCGCTCGGCTTCTTCACAATATTTTCAGACTCGACGGCCACTTTCCTCTTGGAGTCTGAGCGACTTTCGTACTTTGTCGGATTCTTGATCTTGATCTCGATCTTCTTGCTCTCGATCGGAGAAGTCACGCGCATCTTTTTCTCCGTCTTGCAGCTGCCGCGCTCCCTGCCGCTCCTCGACTTCGAGCGACGTCTCTCACCACGACGACGTTCGCGCCTCATCGTCGTCGGTTTGGACTTGCCCGAGGCCTCACGGTTCGGTCCGTTCACCAGCTGCGAGAACGGTAACAGCGACACGTTGCGTCGCGACGACGTCGTCGACTTGAATCTTCCCTCGTTATCCTCGTTTTCAGATTCATCGTCGGAGAAGATATCGTCCATCATATCGCCGGCGTCCAACTCCAGAAGATCGTCCGTCTCCGCTTTTTCCTCTTCGGGTGGCGACACTTCCGACGATTTAGTAGGAGAGTCATCCGCTTTCGGTTTCAACCTAATGATTCCCTCCTTGATTGGTTTGGTGTCTTGGAATTTCTTCTTTCTCGCCTCCAAGACGGGATCGTCGTTTTGAGCTGATGGTGGTTCCGGCGTTGGCGTGCGTTTCCTCTTAACAACGGATGCCTCCTCCTCCTTCCTTGTACCCAAACGATCGCGCACCGATAATTTAGGCGGAGATTTGCGTGGTGCTTTCGGCGAAACCTTTCTCTCGGTGGAGTTTCTACGTCGAGGAGAGGTTATCCTTCTCGGCGCTACGCGCCTTACAGGCGACAATCTCTTGGGAGAAGCGGATCTAGGATACCTCCTGGGCGATGGGCTCCGGGATTTCCTGATAACGGGTCTCGGTGTCGGCGAAGGCGAACGCGAAAACGATCGCCGCGGCGACTTCTTCCGCCTCTCGATTATCTCTCGATTCTGCATCACGAACGCCGCACTCCTGGGCGACAGCGGCGCCATGGTAATTGTACTTAAACCAGTGTTTATGTTGAGCGGTGATAAAGGCCTCGGCGGAAAATTTGGTGGCGGGATTAGCGGATGAAACAACACCGGCACCGGATTATTAACGATCAGAGGCGGCTGCGTATAGGGCCTCGATTTCTTAACGTAATGCGTCTTATTGGAATAAAAGTCCTTCCTCACCGGTTGCTCCTTAATCGGCGAGGTGTTTCTATTTGTGATGGGAGATTTCATCTCCCCATCTTTTCTCACTGGTTCCTCCTTAACAATCACTTCCTCTTTAACAGCAACATTCTCTTCAACAACTTTAGCAACTTCATCACTTTCAGAATTTTGTCTCTTGGTCTTAACCTTTTTAGGTTTAGATTTTGTGACCTTATGGGGTTTCTCCCCAGATATTTCATACTCAAGCTCCTGCATCAGAGCCTCCAAACTATTGGACTTTTCCAACTTGCCAGGACTTATGTCCCCATCTGATTTTTCTTTCTCCAATTGATCATCCTCACTATCCGAGTCATTGTCAGACTTGTCATATCGATTGAATTTACTCTTCTCCTCCTTCGTCTCATCCTTCACTGTATTTTTATAGCAATATCTGTCTTGAGGCAATGTCAACTTGGGGATTTCCACAACTTTCTCCTGCGGTAGATCGGGTGCTGTCTGGATCGCAATCAGGTTGGTGCTCCTCACTCTCCCATTAAATTGACCCTTTTAGCAGATTATTTAATCAATATAACAATTTACTTTACACAATTAAATGTAACACTCACATTTCTAGCGCCCCGACCTGGTCCTGAATGATGAAAACCCCACATCCTCTTTGCACTACTGTACTTGTTGTGGCTGTACGGCATCTGAAGCAGTGACTTGCCACCTCTGCCATGGTGATGATTGTCAGCTTTCTCTGGTTTCTTGAGCGTCTGCAGAGCTGCCATCCTTAGCAGTTCCAGGTCATCCTCCTCTTCGGACATATGGCCTTTACCCTATTCAGTTGCAACAGGGTTGAAAAACGAAACTTGCAAATTTGAATCAAACATCAATATTACCTGCAGGGATACGTCCATATCGCTGGCTGCTTATTTTCGGGAGCAACTGATTTCCTCCGTCTCGATCCTTAACTTCTGCACTCCAACAACAAACAAACAAACCTTATAACCAAAATGGCGGAATGACTGCTGCTGCCGCTGCCGAATCAGGAATACCAACCTTGAAAATTTGCGGGTGTGCCAACTTAAATATGATTACTTGCGGAAAGTTTAAAAAGTTTGAAAGAAATTATTTAAGATAAGCAGAAATTGTATGTTTATTCATCGCTAATTTTCATTCGACGCATCTCCCGAATCCGATCTTGTATTTGCTGATTGATCACCAGCCTATATTTATCGCCCTCCCCTAGAGCCTCCATCTCTTTTAGCCATTCCTCGCGCTCTTTGATCTCCTGCTTGATTTCATCGAATCTATTCATCTCTTTTGGCTTCTCTCGCTGTTCGCTCTTCTTGGGCTCAGCAATTGGCGGTTTACCCTTCTTTCCAAAAGCCATCCTCTGCTGCAGCTCCTCTTTAGCTTTCTCTCTGTCAATCGTCGGTACAATGGGCGCGAATTGCTCTCTATTGTAAGCACCAGACTTCAGAATCGAATCTAACGATCGACGTTTACTGCTGCCCGGTCTAATGTACACTTTGGGTTCTCTGCTTCTGCCTCCTCCACCTTTCCTCTCGCCCACCGCCAGAGATGGCAGAGGCTCCCCAGATCTCAAAGAATAATTAATCCTATTCCTTTGCATCGTCGTCATTTTGCTTTCGTTGATCAGAGCTGCAAAATCAGAACAATTCATTTCGCAAATCATACAAACGACGTAACAACATGTTGCGTTATGCTCACTTTGCAGGAAACGAGTCGTCTCTGGGCTGTAGTTGACCTTTGCGTGCTGAAAGACGCCGCCCTTGGCCACGTTCTTGCTGGGCCACTCCATTCCTTCAATCTCAAAGTCCACTTCAATTTTCTTCGGAATTTCCACGCAACTTTTCACTTCCACGAAACGCTTCTAACCAAAAATAAGCTCGCTGTTTATTCGTCAATAGTGATACCATGGAAACGCATGATTACATCTACAGGGTGTCCTTTTTGTATTCGTATTTACTCGATTTGTTGAGAGATGATGATGATGATGATGATGATGATGATATGCAGTTAATTCAATTACTCTGTGTCTGTGAGATGAGATTTATAAAGGAAATTGCGACAGAGAGCGGAGCTCAGCGGAGGCATCATCTATGATTGAAGTAAATTGGGAATTGTCGAAAATTGGGGCGCATCCGCTTTAAAAGGCTGCTCACGAAATTGAAGATCAGGCGCCTTGGCCTATCGTCATTTTCGATTCGACGATGCTTCGAGCGCTCGTCCTGCTGATCCTCGTCACTGCAGGTCACGATTCCTGCGATTTCAGGTGAAGAAACCATCCTATATTGTTTCATTTTTTTTTTAACTATTAAGTATCCATGCAAAGAACGAAGGACCGAAAGAACGTGACCGCGGTGGTGTTGGCACGCGGTGGCTCCAAGGGGATTCCCCTAAAAAATCTGGCTCTGGTCGGTGGACGGACCCTGCTGCGAATCTCGCTGGAGGAAGCGCTCTCCGTCGGTTTCGATTCCGTGTGGGTCTCAACCGAACATCCGGATATTCGCTCCGAAGCCGAACGACGTAAGTACATTTTTTAAATTGAATTGACCTAGCAGTTGGATATTGTTGATGGATTCAGTTCCAGGCGTTAATGTCCATTGGAGATCTTCAGAGAACTCGGAAGATTGGTCTTCGTCGGTGGACGCTCTGCGCGAATTCGTATCGTGTCGACCGGAAGTAGACGCGGTGGCGCTTCTGCAGTGCACCTCGCCGTTTCAGAATCGGAAATACTTGGCGGAAGCCCTGGAGCGCATCAGGACGAGCGACACGAACTGCGTCTTCTCCGTGACAAAGTACTAAATATCATCGGATGATGATGATCGTAATCGTATATCAAGCTAACTTTCTCTGCATTCAACAGGTCATCGCTTAAGCTGTGGTCTCGAACCGGAAGCGGCGTTTTGAGGGCGGTCAACTTTGATGCCGGCAATCGTCGGAGACGACAGGATTACGACCAAGTCGAGGAAGAGGAGGAGAAGGTCCGCTATTACCACGAGAACGGAATGTTCTATTTCGCGGATCGCGACCTCATCGAAAGCGGACTTCTGCAGAGCAAAAAGTGAGTTTAGCGAGTGGAAAGAACGCGCGCGCAATCCATTCTCCGCCGTCTCCCAACAGTCGTCTCGGCGACCTTAATAATAGAGACGACGTATCACCACCGCACGACTGGCTCTCAGCCGCACAGCATTTGAAAGTAAAAGTCCTTTTTGCTTCCTACTCTCGCACGGTAATCGCACGTTTGCATTCCAAGAAAAAGGCTGCAGCGAAAGCCAGGTGTTGTCGCTATTGTTTTCGTTTGAATTTGCTGTCCAATTGTTTGAATTACACAGGTAAAACGAATTTTATGAATTTACTCCAACCGATATTATCATCATCATCATCATCTTCGCTGCAAAACAGAACGAAATCTTACATGTAATTGTGTAGTGCAGCGTATTTTTAATGACAATTTAATTACGTTAATTTCATCGTGTCGCGTACCGAGAAACGATGAACATTTAATTTGTTCAAAGTTGTAAATCGTAATTATAATATATGAAAACCGCGCTTACACAACCGTGCACAAATTGCACGGTTACGTATTTACGTTTCTTGTTTCGCGGCGAATTGAAATAAATATAAGAAATATGCCGCTCACGTTAGTCACGGGTCTCATGATCCGGGGATTACGTGATTTTCAAGTGCATTATCGATTTTATTGCAGTTTCAGCCTTGGATTTGACCTGTTCTTTAATTAGCTTAATTCAATTACAGCTGAGAGATGGACGAGACTGCACATTATTATTATTATTATTAGTCGCGTTCTACAAACGTTACAGTCGAAAACTGTAATCAGATAATTGTAGTATTATCAATAAATATGGTAATTGAGATTTGGATTATCTTGAGCGTCGGGTCACCGAATTAATAAATATAATTAAATAGAGTATTTGAATTTGTGAGGAGGAGTATGAATATTTCTCGTAGTTTCCAATATCCGGTGACGGCAGCATCTGCAACGAAGTTTATTGGGTTGTCGCCTTTTACCACATAGCAACCTGTTGCGTGGTCGCACGTTGCCAGCTAGGCAGGAGCAGGAATTGCGGTGTTTTGTTTTTGCTTCTGTTGGATGCTGTTGCGTATGGAATTAGTGCAAATGAGAATCATCCGGTGACACACGAGATGCGAGCGTATCGGATCCGCCCCCCTAAACCCTAAAAAGAACAACACGATAACGATACATAACGATTGATACCCGTTTCCAGTTGCCAGCTGATCGTCGTGCCCGACTCCGAGAGTCTCGAGATCGATTACCCCTGGCAACTGTATGTAGCAAACAAACTGTACGACTACCATGGCAACAGAATTGACTGAAGGTATGTATGATTGGATCTGGATCTTAATTGCGTGCAAATTAATTACGTTTTTGTTGCTTTCGTTATTTGCAAATAGGTTTGATACCTGCTGTGTACAGGGACATCTTTGAGGTGTGCTCTCACAATGGGTCACCCATTCACAAGGAGGTGTACCAGGTGCTGCTTAACCAATGCAAACTGGATGCTGCCCTGCTGAAGACCATTTGGAATTTAGCAGGTCCTCCGCAAGGGGAGGTCACCAGAACCAGTTTGTATAAGACTCTGGCTCTGGTGGCCTGGGCCCAGCAGGGGAAGTCGCCCACGGACAAGCTCTTCCAGAACTTCAATGGCAATGGTAAAATTCTCCTGAAAAATGTACAAACAATTAATACGTGCATACTAAATCTAAAGATTTTTTTTCAGAATACCCGTTGCCGCAGTTGGGCGATTTGAATCCTGTGCGCAATCTTAAGCTTCAAATCAATTTAAAGGATAATCCGGCGACGCTGGGCTTAACGTACGGCGAAATAATGCAGTTGGACAACATCTGCGTAGAGCTGGTACCCGAGAAGAAGGGACTTTTCCTGAAACATTCCGAATACGTGATCACATCGCGCAGATTCAACTCGAAAGCGACGAGACGATACAACGACTTCGTCGCACTTTACGAGCTGCTTCTGGCGAGGTTTCCTTATCGCATAGTTCCTAGATTACCGCCCAAGAAGATCGTTTCCGATTCGCATTTCCTGGAGGCACGTCGACGCGGTCTGCACCGCTGGATGACGTTGGTGTGCCGTCATCCTACCATCAGTCGCGATCAACTGGTTGCATACTTCCTCACCGACCAAGGACCAGATTTCCAGTACCGTATCCGGGATATTTACAGGCGCGCTCCGGACGAGTTCATGACCTCCGACTTTGCGGCAAATTCAAAAGTAATTTCGTCAATTGAATTACAAAAATAGGAAATGATTTAATAGTATTTGTTGCAGCATTTAATTCCGAACGAATGCACGGAGTTTGCTGCCAACAGGGAGCAGGTCCGGACTCTTGTGCAAATCATCGGCAAGCTTAAGTATTTGGCGGATGCAGAGGTGGAGCGAGCGCAGAGCAGGGCTAAGGATGCTGAGGATCTGGCCGCCCAGCTGAAAGCACTGGGTTCGATCAATATCGGTAACGTCGCAACAGGATCGTGGACTGGAATGCAAAAGGGTTTCGTCACCATTTCCGGGTAAGCGGTGCATTGGAACTCGTCGTTGTCTCATTGCATTGATTTCATGCATAATTTTCGTAGGGAATTGCTGTCAGTGTCCAACAGATCGCAGCAGCATGCAAATCTGGAGCAGATCACCGTCTGCGAACGGCTCGGACTTCTTCTGGACATGCTCATAGCGCATCGCGATCTCTGCGAGCGCCTCGAGAAAGGTTTGGCCCATGACCATCAGACCGCCCTCGCCAAGATGCTCTCCCTGAAAAAGAGAAAAATTCAAGGAGTAATTCGTGGCACCGACGTGAGTCTACAGTAGCCATATGGGGGGTCACATAATTTATAAACGTCAACATTCCGATTCGATTTTCAGACGGAAAGCGTTGAACAGCTCGAAGCCAAGATGCTGGCCCAGGAGAACGTAATCACGAATATGGAGCTCAGATCTGATTTCAGCCTGTATTGCGTTCACATGGAAACACAGTTGGTCTACGCTTACCTGGAAACACTCTCTTCAATATTCAACAGCAACGTCTCCCTGAAAATCCGAGCGTATTCCGATGTAAGATTGCAGATGGCGCGACTGCTGAAATCTCATTACATAAATCAATAATTTATTTTTGCTTCGTTGTTGCAGCTGGCGGAAATCTGGAAACAAGTGATGCCAACCGTCGAGAAATTCCTGCCCGTCGATTATGGCGCAAAAAACGGAAAGAGTTAGCCTTTCGTTTTAGATAAATCACACGACGAAATACTTATATTATATATATATATATATATTTAAATATATTTTTATACGTAATAATTTTATAACTAAGAGTGTTGTTTCGCACTTGCATTGGGCATTACAGAAAACAAAAAATAAAAATTTAAAAAAACCGAATCAATATCGTATAATTATGACATAATACTAGTTTATTACCGCTGAACTTTATTTAATTTCTTTCTGGGTTGGCACTTTCGAATATTACGTTAATAATTTATTCTTTTTAAACATGTAAATAATCATCGAAATGAATGTGATTTATAGAGAAATTTATAAATATATATATATTCCATACTAAAGTATACTACTGTTTTACTCTATTCCCTTATTTAACCTCATTCCTCGATTCGATAAGTTTATTGGTATTGATACTTACAATTGGGTGGGTGTTTGGTGGCTGCGCCGGGCTAAAATGGGTACAACTAAATGAGCTGTACAATCTTCGTATATACGTATATTTTTCACATACTTATTATTTTTTTCATCCTCTTTACACTTGACAATCACAATTAATCATGGAAACAATAATGAGAATTAAAAACAAAACTTGAAACAATCGATACGATGTATACATATTTAAATAACAACAAAAAAATCTCCATGGTAACTCAAATAAGAAAACAAACGAAGATTGAACAGAGAGTATTACAATTGTTAAATCCTTAACATCTAATTACATGTAAACTTAACGCACTCGCACTCACTTATTATCTCCGTCTTTCATTCTCGCTCGCTCGCTCTCGCTCATTTATTTAAAACATACGAAAGAAAAATCAACGAAAAATCAACAACTAATAATTTTTAAAATACATAAATCGGTATTATATAGATTTTTTTTTTTAGTTAGTTCTTTTGAACGTTTCTTTTTCTTCTTGTTTGTTTTGGTTTCATACGAAAAATAAATATAAATTATGTACAAAATCAATTGATCAACGAACTGTGGTGTATATATTTAATTTTAAATTTTCACGGTCGAAAACGAGTTTGTCACCACGTGAAAAACCGCGACCGATTGAACATTAATAATCGATAAATGCAAATCAATTTCACGAGTTTATGTACAGGATGGTGATTTGTCCGGATTCGGCCGGGTTAGATTCAGATATTGCGCCGAGTAAGTATAATAAGTTTCTAACCTTATTTTTCATTTAAAATAATTTAATTTTTACGTAACTGTCAACGATTTCCTGTTACTTATTTCTGTTGTCAAGTTCCGTACCTAATCCACTAGATTTTTTGGTAATTTTTAACTTTAACTCTTAAGATTAGTAATAATAATAATAATATTAATCAATAAGTAATAATATCGTTCATTCATAATAATTCCGCCTTATTCATTATTAATAACTTTAGGAAATGTTACGCGCTCCATTCGACTCAAGTTTCGTGAATGAATAAAACAAAAGAAAAACGAACAACAGACAAAAGAAAAACAAATTGGCGGTAAACTTTCAAAATGTACTTAATTTCCACGTTTCTATTTTTTTCACCTACAATTACTCTTCGCGAATCACTAAAATTTACTGTATTTTAATTTTTCTCTTTTCTTACGAAAGGAATTGCACTGACCCCGACCCCATTATTTTAATGCGAAACCAAAAAGTCAATAAACGGCTGCATCGGACGACGCCCCGTCGTCCGATCACCCCCTTTACCCAATAACAAATTAAACTTTTCCATCTTCTACTTCCTTCCTCGATCTTCAATTTAAATCGACTTAAATTTAAATTCTTTCTTTTTTTTACACAATTTTATAAAAACTCGGCTCATCAATTTTGCATCGGTTACGATGCCGTGGACTGAACCGTTTTTTTTTTAAATTTTTTTTTGCTTGTTTAACTTTGAACACATTATTCTTTATCTCCTTTTCCATTTCCATTCTCTTGCCTATTTTAGTTTTATGTAATTTCCATTCCAGAAATCGTTACTTTCTCCTCCCATATTTCTCTCTTCGAAAAGAGAACGCGAATGACCCGAAACTTTTTCCAAATTAATTCATTAATACATCATTTTTTAAATTCTCTTTCGCTTTGGACTTTTGAACGTGCCTTGACTGCTTTAGCATGAGACGCGACAAATTTGCATCATCGATCGATTCAAAATGCAAAGTGTCCATTAAATCACCATAGAAACAGAATCAATATCTTTTAATAAACTGTCAAAATTGACGTTTACTGGCTTACTTCGTAAATTAGTAAATTTTAGATGGAGCAATTGGACATTCCTCATGTTTGCGCACTCAAAGTTTCACTTAAATAATGACTAGCGCTAAACCATCTCCCCTTCCATTTCGAACTATTAGTATACTATATAATGTATAGAGTGCCGCATAAAATTATCTATAGAAAAAATTACCTAATCCGTGGAGTAATCAAACTTTTTCGTTTGTTATTCTGTTTGTTTTGTTGTTGTTGTTGTTATTATTATTATTGTTTTTGACGTAGGCAAGTGTAGAAAGCTCAGCGATTCTGATTTTGCCTACGTCCGGTCATTCGCGTCTCGCCACTAATTAATCTCGTTTATTTTATATATATATATATATATATATATATATATATATATATATATATTTAATATTCGTTAATTAATATTTGTTAATTTGTCCTCTCTCTCAATTATTAATTAATTAATTAATTAATTAAATGTCGATTTATAAAACCAACAGTCCATAAAAATTTCCTACTAATTTACGTATCCTTAAAAATTACGATTCATATTTATTATATATATATAGTAAACGCCGGGTCGAGGAGGGGTGTCATCTGTTTCGCGTCGCTACAACAAAATCACCAAGGCACTTTCTCGACTACTGACGAAACTCTATCTCTGTTTTGCATTTAATCTCTTTCTCGTGCCGTAATATTTTGCCGCGGAGACATCCCCCTGAAAAGCCCCCCCCCTCGACCCTCTCAGGAGTTCTCTTTAGCGTTCTGAAATATTTCGAAGACGTTTCTCCTCTCATTTTTTGCCCATCGTTAACAAATTGATGGATGATTTTGATCAATTAATTGATGATGATTATTATTATTTTTTGCGTAGAGTTCGTCTGCTCTGTCTCCATTTCTGGCGTCGTTCTTCATCGGCGTTTCTGTTTGATTGATTTTCAGTGTCTTTTTGTCTATATAATCTTACACTTCGCAGGGAATGGTCGGCGTGTCGGTGAGACTGAGCTTGACGACGGTCTGCTCCTTGCGTCAGGCGGCCATGGTTCCTGCGGAGCACGGAAGGACAGGCACCGTCTGACAGGTCATCGTGGCCATATTGGATGTAGACGTCGCGATGCACGAGGGCGGTGGTGGAGGCGCCGGAGCCGGCGATGGCATGCTGCAAGAGGCGAGGATGCTGGCGACGCCGCATCCCTTCAGCTCGGTGAAGATCTCGGTGAAATAGCCGGGTTCGGCGTTGATGCGCAGCATGTTCGAGCTCAGTCTGTTCACGATGTCCAGGCATCGGTCCCAGAACCTATCCTTGGAGTCCTCAACCAGGAACGGTTTCAGCGGATAGGAGATCTCGTTGCCCATGTAAGAGTAGGACAGATAGAGACAGGTGAGGACGATTGCTTGCAGCTCCTGCTCGCTGCGGATGTCCTCGTCGACGAGTTCTCGCACCAGCATATAAACGAAGACGACATTCGCAGGATTGATGAACGCCACATCCTGAAACATGGACATGCAAATTAGTAAATGGTTCTCATCGTAAACCGCTTAAGATTGTTTGCAGCTTACATAATCACGCCACGCGTGATAAATACATAACAAATTAGATTATATACATCACGATCGGATTGGACGGAGAGGTAAGTTATGTGGCTGCGCCGGGTATTTTAAATTTAGCTTTACTCTCAGCGATCGAACAGAACGAACGTCACTTCCCCTATAACGCAAATAACTCATTTTCTTTCATCCCATTTACGAGTATCGTGCGAGTTAGCAAACAGAATACATGGTTCGCTGCTGTTTGTTTGTTTTCGTAAGCCGAGGTTTTCGTTTGAAGTGGTTTTCCGTGCGGCTCACGCGATACGCGAACTACGCGGGGGTGTTGGGACGGAGGCGATCGCAAAGTTCAAGGCTCATTCGTCGCCCCGCTACTCTCGCCGTGCGTTCGCGGAATATCGGCGCCGCCGCCGCTTGCGTTTCAAAACTCGACCTAAATTTTAGGACCCACGCAACGCCCGCCCCCTACAACTCGACTATAAACAGAAAGAAAATTGCAACCTTCTTCTCCTCCTTTTCAATCCATGCAGCATGCATATTTATAATTTGTTTAGTAACGTTACTATACATTAAATGACACATTAAAAATTTTAATTATAATTTCCAAACAGTAAATATTATTTCGTGCATCTCCACACATGAAATCGGCTTGCGTGCAGCAATACACCTGAGTATTTTTTTAAATTCATCGTCCCAACAAAACTGACGAACTTCTAATTCGTCGGGGTGCATGTCATTCCGTCAAGAGCGTGGTATTAATTCGTATGCCCGCGTTCTCATCGATTTCTCCCCCTAACACATACACCACCCAACTTTTCTCTTCAACCTCTTTTTTTTGTTTTAGTTCCATGCGTTCGAAGGGGATCTGATAAAAATGCAATTACAGTCTGCGAGGGTGAATGTAAAATGTCAGGCGGCAGCATGGCTTTTCTATAATTAATCCGAAGAGAGCAAGCAATTGGAAAGATGAAAAGAAAAAAGGGCGAAGGGCGTCCGGTCGACCGCCGCGTCTCCCGCGGGAGATGTTCGACCGCCTCCACCTCTTCCACCATCGAACGTCATCTGCCGCAGCAGCAGCAGCAGCAGCATCAACCCTCCTACGTGAATGCGTCATTAAATGCCAGACGTTCTTTAAATAACTGCAATGGTCGGAGGGTGAAATATGAAAAAGCGTAATTCCCCGTGCGCTCGGTTTTGCTTCTTTATTTATTATTTGGTTTGTTTCGAGTCCAGGGGAGAATTCCATTATTAACTTGTTCTCTCTCCTGCAACTGCGAAAAGCTCATTCCATCTCTCCACCAAAATCCCCCTCTCTCTCTCATCCTCTCACACATACCGTACTCGCCCGAGCCAAGAACTCGAATCGATAGTAACGTGCGAACCCGGCGCATCCACACGAGCCGATGCCTGGGCCTCTCTTTTTCTGTTTCTCTATGTACCATTAGCACCATCTCAATATTATCCAACTATTCTAATTAATGCGTTTTAAAACTAATATCGAAATTGATGATGAGAGGAACACATCAAAACTGCAGCAAGGCAGAAAATTCGTTGACATTTCAGTGAAATGTTATGGCGCTGACCGCACGGGAAAATGTCAGATTGAAAATATCAAACGTGAAATATTTAACTAGCTTGAAAAATGAGTAATGAGAAAAAACATGTTGACGTAATTGTTGCTCAGTTCAATATCTTATCGGAAAACAATTACATTTAAGACAACAGCTGACTATAATCAAAATATTATGAATCTGCAGGAAAACAAACAAATGAGTCAGTGTTCTCATAATCACCGTAAAACAAAAAAAAAAAGCAATACGATATTGCGTGGGTATTGTCGAAAATGTTAAATATAAATCAAGCGCTATTCGTAAATACAAGCAAAACAACGACAAAACATTTTTTTCGTGGAATTCGATTTCTACGGTGGAATAGCAAAAATAAATTTGAAAAAAATAATATCAACATTCAATCTTTCGTGTGAAGGAGAACCGATTGCGATTGGGGTAAAAATATCTTTAGCGAAGTGGAGATTTGCCTATGTGCAAGGACGACAAAATCAATTTGTCCCGGAAAGAGCGCGCGCGGTCACGTGTCGTCCCGCAGGAAACGCACGGTTTAAATTTAGAATGGATGTAATGTCAAAGGTCGACAGAGTGAGGTTTGTTTTCGTTTTGACGCATGTCGTAGTGCGTTTGCAAAGAGGGGTTGAAGGGGGGTGAATTTAGCAATTTAGAAAATTAAATCGTAATCTTTTTTTTTCTTCTTTCAGTTATTATGTAACCGTGGAGATGGATGAGTAGTAAATTGGATTGAAGGAAAGAGGCGGATGGCGGTGGCGCCACCTGGACTGTATCGATTGCCATGATGAGCGAGGGGTTGGTTGGTTGTTTACCTGCCATCCTTGGATGAGGAGACTGCGGTCGACGGTTCGTAGCCACATGACGGCGTCGCCCGCCTGGAAGTCGCGCAGCTTGTAGCAGCGAGCGTGCAGGTACATGCCCAGACATTTCAGCAGCTCGGAGGTAGAAGCCTGGATGACTGTCTTCTTCGTGGTGCCCGGCTGCTGCTGGTTCTGGTTCTGATGCTGATGATGGTGATGATGCTGCTGCTGCTGCTGCTGATGATGATGGTGGTGGTGATGATGCTGATGCAGGGACTGGCAATTGGCTGTGTTGTTGTTGCTGCTGGCGATGGTGGTGTTGGCTGTGGACGATGCGAGCAACGGCTGCTTGTTGCTCAGCTTGTCCAGGGTCTGGTGGTTGGCCGCATTGTTGTTGGCGTTGTTCACTCGAACGATGTCGAGGCCGACGGCGGAGGCGCTCTTCGAGTTCGAATAGTACAAAGAGGAGCCCTTCGCCGTCGATATATTTTTGTTCTTGTCGACGACCACCACCGGATTCACGTTATCCACCAGCGGCTGCCTGTACACCGTCACATTCTTGTTCTTGTTGTCCAGTTTCTTCTTGTTGTTGTTCGTGGTGGAGAACCGCTTCCACGAGAGGGCGTTAATGAAGAGCGAATGCTTCTTCAGGTTCTTCTCCAGAGCGTTCTTCTCGCTGATGATACGCGCGTTGTCGTTGTTGATGTTGTTCTGCAGGTTCTGATTGCTGCTCGAGTTGTTCATGTTCGCATTCAGCGACGGCTTATTCTCGCGATTCTTCACGTTGTTCAGCTGCTCGTAGGAGAAGTTGTTCAACGTGAAGTCGGCGCTGCCCGCGTTCGACCCCGTCGTCGTGTAGACGGGTCGCCGCTCCCTCGGTGAAAAACTCAGCACCGTTCCCATGGCACCCACCTCTTCCTCCTCCTCCTCTTCTTCTTCTTCCTCTCCGTCCTCTTCGTAGTCCTCCTCCTCCTCCTCCTTCTGTTTCTTCCCCTCTGCTTCTGCTCCTTCTCCTCGTCCTCCTACTTCTGCACTTTCCTGCTTCTTCCTCCGCCGCCTCCGCCTCCTCCTCGGTCTGCACCACCGCACGCCCACGGCAAAAACCAAAAACTAAACAAACTAACCAACACACACAATCCAATGCCCACTGAAGATTACGATGATGCGATATTAATTATTGTAAGCGCGTGTGTGTGCGTGTCTGTCTGCTTGTCCCTCTCTATGTATGTATGTATGTATATATATACACACACGTATATATATATATATAGGTGTGTAAGTATGTATGGGTGTGTTTGTGTGTGTATATATATGTAAGTGTGAATGTGTTCGTGTGTTGCTGTTGCAGCAGGGCCTTTCCCTTCGCTGAAGTTTTAGATCATGTTAACGGCTCGGTCTTAGGGCCCGGACTGCGAGGGTGGAAGCGCCGGGGGTCGATGGCGAGTACACGGAGCGCCGGCGCCAAAGTCACCTAGCAACCACCCCCGATGATGTCACTGCCGTTCGGCCCGAATCGCGCGGGATCAATACTAACGGCCCCGCCGTACCGTGTAGCATCACCAACATCATCATCATCATCATCTGCACCTCTTTCTTTCTCTTTTTTTCTTCTACACGAAACACCAGCTACTCTGCACCGTATCCACTACCACATAGTACGCAAACACCCCCGTTTGCGGAGCGAAGACGGTTAACCCTTCGAGTACGGATTAGAACGCGCGCAACCACGCAAAAACAATAACAAAAACACAACTGACATTGAAACTGTCAAAATGACAGCGGTGCATTGCACTGTGCATTTGCAATGCTCCTAGAAACGGTACTAGTAACAACAGAGCGACAAAAGAAAAATAACCGCAGAAGATAAAAACGAATTGACGCGCTAATTGATAATTTGTCATCATTGGTAACGAAGATAGAAAAATTAACAGAAACATGTAGAAATTAAAATTAACGATTTAAAAACACACTATATATAATCCGTTCTTAGCAATGTCATGGAATTTCGAGCAGATATCGTTATAATGATAACAATCAATGCACTTCGAAATGAAATTGTCAAAATAAAATATCGCTTTGACAGTTTGTACTAGATTGGAGTAGGCGGAAACTATCAAATTTGAACAATGGCAATAAGTGCAAATATAATATTTATCGGAAATAGCCGTTTGTAATTATCGCAGAAGAAATAATTATGTGATTAATCATGAATTGGCGGATGTTGAGTACTTTGACCTGTGCAGTTCTATGCAGTTCTATGCAGGGGTGTGGTCGATGCGTGATGGTGCTGTTGGTGCCACTCACGACGATGAACATCGCACCCTTAAAAACAAGATGGGGTTGCGGCAAGCGAAGGTCATGGACCCCACGCTCATAACAATATGTCAACATTTGACGTTTCAGTTGATCCCTACAAATGACGTGCATTTGATGTTTTAATCGAAGGAAGTCGAAGAGCATAAAAGCATTCCGACAATGCAAATAATTGTATTTGCGTTTTCCTTGTTTTTTTGCATGCAAATGCGTACGAACGATTGTTTTTCTTTTCGCTTTTACGCGTTAACGTTGCGTGTTTTCCGAATTTCCCCAAAGAAATTTAATCCAAGCAAAAGTGTTTTATTTTTGTTTCTAATGATTTTATTTCGACCGTAACACATCGTTTGTTTAAACAATCGTAAATAGAAAATTAAAAAACGATAGCGGTCTAAAAATGCATTTCGAGTGGTTAGGAACTGCGTACGTAATCTTATCTCCATGGAAACACTCATAATATAGGAATCGTCGCTATTTTCGTATCCTGCTATATGCGAATTGCATTTACTACGTAAAATAACTAAATGATTATTTTATTAATTTATTTTATTTTTAATTTTTGTTCTTGTTGTTGTTGTTGTTGTTGTCGTCGAGAAAATCGTTGAAGCAAATGGAAACGGGCGTAAAAACGCTTTTCCAAGGCCCGTTCGAACGATCCTAGAAATGCGCGTATCTGACACATGTCACAAGCCATAAAGTAAATGTGTGTGTGTGTGTATGTATGTGCGAGTGTTCGTTTCGAGGCCTTGGCATAAAATTGCGTAGTTATATTATGAACTTATTGTGTATAGAGCGAGTGCAGATGATGAAGAACGCAAATTCGCTATTACTATTTACTGCGCCACTACTATTACTACTACATTTGTTTCTCGTAAATTCCATTTTTTTCATCCATTGAATTTCGTAGAGGCGCGTGCGTCATTGGCCGAAATTCAAGCCAAAAAAATAAATTAACGAGACATAAAAAAAAACAGAAACGGGATAGAAAAGCGTAAATTAATGAAAACAACAACAGCAACAACATAATAACATTTCATTCAGAGAAATGGCGTGAATGAACTCGCCGAAAATGTGGCGTTTCGTAACATTGGAAGAGATGACCACAACTTTAAGTGACATTTGACACTTGAAATCATTTCCAAGGCGATGATGCAACATGTACTGTCACTGTCATAATGCAAGGAGATGTTGATGTTTGATGATTGAAATTGAACAGGCGATAAGCGCGGATACATTATAAGTATTATGAATATAATGAAATACGTCGTCTGGTGCGTTCCGATGTATCCGTTATGTAAGCGATTCTGTTTGTGCGCGGAGTTAGCGGATCGTACGGACCGCAGATTGATTGACGTCAAAAATGCGACGGAAGAAAACGCTAATGAATAACAATAACAATAATAATGATAATAATCTGAATCGAGTTTGCCGTGAACTTTAGTTGAGCGCGAAGTAAATCATAATGGAATTATAAAGATCCGCGCATGAGCAACAGATCCTTTCCATTGTTTACGAAACAGATAATAAATTACAATTCTAACGAAAAAAAAAACTTATATCTCTACAACTTTTCTTTTCTTTTAAATTCAAATTTGTCACAAAAAAATTGTAGCTAATCAAGGTTGCCTTTTGATCGTTCCAATTACAATAATATATCTACGCGTAAACAAATAAACGATGAATACATTTTGTATCAATATCTAATTGCGAGGAGGACGTTCGAAAATCGAAAACGCAAGTGGCAATAAATTGAGGGCGCGCGCTATTATTTCGGGCGCCGCGACGTCCGAGATTATTTCGAGCGTCTCTCGAGCCTACGTGACGTTTCGGTCGTGCCGTGATGATGTTTTTTTTTGGAGGGGGGGAGGGGGTGGTAGTTAGGTCGCAGTACCACGAAAGAAAGAGAAACGTAAAAAAAACAACAACAACAACAACAAACAACAACCGCGATGAGGTGATGGCGCGGAGGGGATACTTGTTTTCGGTATCGTCGATGGCGATGATGGTGGGGGGATTGGTGGTTTGTCGATGTATGTATGTATGTATGTATGGTGGTGCGTCGGTGGCGGTGGGAGGTGGGGATTGCTTATATAACGAGCGCGAGAAGAGGTCGCGGCCCGAATCAAACTCATCCAACGCACTTCGAAGAAGATACATACATAGACACGACGCCACCTTTCAAACATACAATCGTATCGAGGAGCGTGCTTGCTTTGCTCTTGCTGCCAGTGATCCTTCATTTCCGAATAGAAAAAGACGACTTTTTGTTTCTTCGATATTTTATCTTCTATTATTCGTCTTCTTCTGTTAATCACTTAAGACTTGAAATCCAATGTGTTCAAAACCCGAAGACTGCTAGACCACCGTCAGTATTACTCATTAATTTCGCCTAGGGATTATCGTTAAGCGAGTTGCCAAGTTACCATCACCATCACCAACACCACAACCTACAACAATAACAAAATGTCAGCATCACCAATGGCTAGGCAGGTCACGGAGAATAAGTCCATCCCGAGGCGGGTCATCATAACCGACCCCAGGGACCTCCCGGCCGACTACTCCTCCACCCCCGGAGGCACCCTCTACTCCACAACACCAGGAGGTAAACATTACAAAATATACAACGAACAGTAACAGCGCATCATGGCACGGCGGCGGAACAGTTATAAATTCTTCGCGATGCGCGTCTGCGGTTGCCTAACTTTGCATAAAATTCAATTCCTGTTAGGATAAATTAAAACGGTCGTGTTTACACGTATTCAAAAATTCGAAGGAAACACGTGTTCGCGCTTATTGAATTTCCGGATTGCGTCAGCCCGTTCAAATATAGCGATTCGCTAAGTGGATGAGATGTTTTGCGTTTCGCTCGACGACGACGACGACGAAGGTCGTTAGCCTAGGAATTCATAATGTTGATGATGATGATAATAATAATAATGCTCTTGCCGGGCGGAATGCAAATGCGAATAAATATAAAATGCGCAAAGCGTGGCGAGCATGAGTATGTGTACTTATATTTAAACGTAACGAAATGAAGGAGGTGCGAGAGCGAAGAAAACGGAATCCGGTTAGCCTTTTGCGAACAGGACAAAACAAATGAGAAGAAGTCGAAACAATTGAGAGATAGCGCCGCGTCTAAATTTAGTAGTAGGCGAATTCAATTGTGTGCCTTTATTTTGCCTGAAGTTGCTCTGTTGCTATGGCGACAATATAAGCAATTAACCCAATTACTTGAGCAGCCTTTCTTGACTTCATTAATCAAACCAAAATTAACTCGTAGATTATCTGTAAATTATCCGGGTAAAACAGAAACGAAACCTCTTTTTCCGTGGAATTGGAAGAAAGAACGAAAGAAAAGCAAACATTACAAATCTCGCCCGCGTGCTTTTAGATGTCCTTTTCAAAGGTAGATAGAGATACTTGATAACCGGATTTCTGTTTACTTTCTAGTTTTTTTTTTTTTTCACCCGAATATAAACGGACGCATACGTAACTTAACACATTTTTTTTTCTCCATTTTCACTCGTAAACATAAACCAAACAAAGTGCCATCGAAAGATTGTTCGTTTTAAATACGTTTATCGGTGTGTATTTGGGTCAAGAGATTTTGAGTTTATCACGTATTTCGCCGGGCACATAACGCATTTGTTTGTTTACTTTTTTTTTCCTAAACGCTAATTTCGTAAATATCGAAGCGAAGGTCCCCAAAGTTGACGGACATTTTTTTTTCTTGCTGATTTTCACCTCCGCCTTGTAAATTATGCAAATGAATACGACGATCGTGTTTTTTTTTTTAATATATATTTGTTGTTTCAATTAGGCTCCGCCCTAGACAACGCGTTTGTTGCTTGGCGTGGGCGGAGCTGCGGGATAAACATTTTCCGGTCTCCGTGACAACCCGAAATTCAATTAACTCGTGTTTATATAACGAAACATAAACGTTGAGCACGATAAGGCAGTTATCATATAGTCGTATTAGAATTTTGTTTCCATTAGGAATAATAATTGGAACGTAGTTGTTTTGAATGCAAACGAATTAAAAATAGGTGGACGCGAGTTGGGCAATTTTCGAATTGATTAATGCTAATGAAGCAAAATGAACAGTTTTGTAAGTCCAAATCAATTGGGCCGATGTTTACTTTATTGGCCAAGCGAGAATCGCTTCGGCATGGATATGTCCAATTTTGCAAATTGAATCGTTTTTCAATGGTCGGGATCATCCCGTTTACCTACATTCATTCGCCATGGCAACAAACCAATTCGGTCCTCTTGCGACAAGCAGAACATACTCGATTCTTTTGTTAATATTAGTTGATTCAAATTTGAATATTTGTTGTTGCTCCCGGTTATAAACATTTTTGGCCAATTGCGCGTTTTGATGCGGGTGTTGAATTTGGAAAGAGACAACAGCAAGAACGAAAAAAAAATAATGTGGACCGAGGGACAAAGGACAAATGTAAATAATATGCAATAAAACGTGTGGAAACACAGACGACAACAAGTCGAAAAGAAACCGCGAGTTACGTCCGTCTCCGTCGGGCCACGTGGGCTCCTGAATATAATCTAATGTCCTTGGATGTTCTGAATGTGGGGGGCTCCGCGGGCAGGCCGGCCGGCTCCGACTCGACTACTGCGCATTTTCTATATATTTTATTACTCACACACATAATCGACGAAGCCAAGTCATACGATGATTATAAAACCACTCCGATTATTTCAAGCGTTCAGCGTCAACGTTTTCCGAACGCATTCATCATCGACACGAATGCGACAGATAATAGAGCAGGCATATAAATCCAAAAATATTGGTTTTCCAATTTGCCAATTTGCAAACAATGCATGAATGATAAACAATTATCACCGTGGCAACCGAAAATTGAACATCATATCCTCCGCCCTTGGAAACAAAATCAATTCTTGCCTGCCATCAAATTAATTATTATCACAATTGAATGTTTCGCATTAAGACGATGTATAGAATGTTGCGAGATTACTGATGCGAGACGATTGATTCGTTTGCAGGTTCGAAGATCGTGTATGAAAAGTCGTTCCTGATAAACCTGAGGAATTCTCCGATCGCAAAGACGCCGCCCAAATGGGACATCCCCGAGGATCTGATGCGCGGCAGCGGTAACGAGAAGAAAGCGAGATCTCCGTCGGCGATGAAACCGCCAAGAAATAATCATCAGAAGATGCGCACCACTTCGTTGAGCGCTTCCGATGATCAGGACCAATTCCAAATGGACATGTGAGCCGCGATGCCCAACGAAAGCAGTTATTATCAACCAAAATAATTACTACAATAACAAGAGAAAAAAAAACTTTAAGAAATAATTGTTTACCAAATAAAATATAATCAAAAAGTGAGTGAAAGTTGTGTGCTGTTCAGCACTGCGGGCGTGTGCGATGTGATCCGATTCCGTTTTTGCCGAATCGCGGAAAGTGAGTTTATATAATTGTTGTTCGTTTATATTTTACAAGAAGAGACTTTTAACTTCGCCTATTCTCTGTAACTACTATTTTTTTTTCTCTTCCCCCATCCCCACACTTCACACGATTTTTTTTTGTACATATATATTATTTAAATAATTATAAAATAAAGAATCTGAAGAAAGGACAAGGACGGGTGAATTTTATTTTGCGTTCGTACTTTGTTCCGTATGCGAGAGTTTCTTGCGACAAATTACCACAAATTAATTAGTACTCCTCCCTGGAGGCCATGTAGCTGAGCAGATCTGCGACCCGGACGGCGTAAGCGTACTCGTTGTCGTACCAGGCAACCAGCTTCACGAAGCACCTGCTGAGTGGGATGCCGGCCTTGGCGTCGAAGACGCAGGACCTGGTGTCGCCGATGAAGTCGGACGAGACCACGTCCTCCTCCGTGTAGCCGAGGATGCCCTTCATGTATCCATCGGCAGCCTGTCGTATCTTGCATTTGATCATCTCGTACGGCGCCTCCTTACCCAGTTTCACTGTCAGATCGAGGACGGATACGTTCGGCACCGGAACGCGGAAAGCCATCCCGGTCAATTTGCCGTTCAGATCGGGAATGATCTTGCCGATTGATTTGGCCGCTCCGGTCGAGGTGGGCACGATGTTTTGCAGGGAACCGCGCCCCGTCCGCCAGTTTTTGCCCGGCCCGTCGACCGTCTTCTGGGAGGCGGTGACCGCGTGCACCGTCGTCATCAGGCCTTCGACTATCTCGAAATTGTCGTGGACGACCTTGACGAGAGGCGCCAGGCAATTGGTGGTGCACGAGGCCATCGATATGATCTGCATGTCCGTCTTGAAGCAGTCGTGATTCACGCCCATGATAAGCATTGGCGCATCGTTGGAGGGAGCCGTAACTAGCACCCTCTTGGCTCCGGCGTCCAAGTGCAACTGAAACATGCAAATTTGTACGACGATCCGGTCGCTGTGCATATTCATATCCTTTTACTCACGGCTGCTTTATCGCAATTTGTGAAGACACCGGTCGCCTCGACGACGTAATCTGCGCACACCTTCTTCCATTCGATCTCCTTGGGGTCACGATGCTGCCAAGTCTCGATTCGTTGCCCTACGACGTACAAATTACTAAATGTCCATTGTTGCGACGAGACGAGCACTCACCGTCAATGAAGAGACACGTGCCGAGCGTAGTGACTTCGCCGGGGTAGATGCCGTACGTGGAGTCGTACTTGAATAGGTAGGCCATCTGCTCGGGCGAGATGAAGGGGTCGTTGACGGCCACCACCTGCGAGGCAGGAGTTGTAACACAGGTTTTCTACCAGAAAGCGGAGAGCACATCATACAGGGTAATGAGTAATAAAAACAAACAAATTTGATATTGATTTGAGAATGGACGGACGGACGGATTGAGACTCACCTTCATGTTGCGCTGTATGCATGACTTGAGGACGAGCCGGCCGATTCGCCCGAACCCGTTGATCCCGATTTTGACCATCCTCCTTCTAAAAGTCAATCAAAAATTTCACTGCGCCCACAAAAAAAACATTCTGACAAATCACGGACAGCGCGTTTTTTCTCTCTCCCCAATCAGAGACGCCGAACAAACAAACAAACGGCGTTACGCGATCCGTCAATCAAGAGAACTTCTCCCTTTTTTTAGACAGCATTTAAATTTTATTTTTTCGAAAACATCATTTTGGATTCGCGGATGACGAAGAGGCGGACATGGCCATCGACTCTAAACGGATACCGGTGCCCATCAAGTTCCTGTGCGCCTCTCTTTCTGGGTAACCATAGTACCATTAGTACTTATCGACGGCGGAGTGTCTGTCTAAAGTGCAGAGTTTAACAGAGTCGCCGGGACCATGGTTTGTTATCCGCTGGACCTGCTCAAATTGAATATGCAGGTGGCCGGCGAGGGAGGCGCGAAGCGCGAGCACGTAACAACGTGGCAATTCGTCAAGAGCATCGTCAGGAGGGACGGCATCACCGGCCTCTACACCGGGTTAACGGCGAGCATGCTGCGGCAGTTCCTCTACACGGGCGTACGTCTGGGCATCTTCCAGACCGTCGTCGATCATTACACAGAGTACGCAAAATACGTCTAAACATTCGATACAGTTAGCATTAAACGTGTTCGAAAGAAACGGGCAGCCGCCGGGTGTGCTGATCAAGGCTCTGGCCGGCATGGTCGCGGGGGCGGCAGGTGGCGTTGCCGGTTTGCCGCCCGACGTAGCCCTTACGCGAATGGCCGTGGACAAGAGGTTGCCCATGGAGAAGAGGCGCAACTACAAGAACGTCATAGACGCGATGCTTCGCATCAAAAGGGAGGAAGGCACGCATGCATTGGCCAGAGGCCTGAATCCCGTCATCGTGAGAGCGATGGTGGTGAACGTTGCACAATTCGTCAGCTACATCCAAGCCAAGGAATTCCTCATCAATCGAAGTTACTAACGATGTTTCCACATAACTGCATCTAAATACTCATCGCAACTACAATCTTTGCAGAGATTACCGGCGACGACAGCATCTGCCATCTAGTTTGCAGCGTGTTCTCGTCGATAGTGGCCACCGTCTGCGCCCTACCCCCGGACATGGCGAAAACTAGGTGCACACCCTGAAAGTCCAATAAACACTTTGAATATCAGCTACTTTCAGGATTCAAAACATGAAGATCGTGGATGGCAAACCTGAGTACCACAACATGTTGGACGTGTGGATGAAGGTGGTCAGCCACGAGGGTTTCTTCGCCCTCTGGAAGGGTTTCACGCCGCTCCTCTTCCGCAATGGACCGCAATTCGTCGTCGTCTTCATAGTGTACGAGCATCTCATGGGCATCTTCAGGAACATCTACAAATAAACACACTATTAATATGCAGTCACAACAACATTTCAAGCAAATCAAATAATTACAATAATTGTTCATAACTTGAGTAAATTACGAAATACTCACCAACAGTATTTGTGTTTTACTAATTGTCTGGAAGTAAAGCGTAAAAGTTTTATAAAAATTGAAAGAAAAGGTGATAAACTTTCAAACTCGATCATCGCACCGAACTGTCAAATGTCAACAGTTAAGGATGATGAGCGAGTTGCCTACGACGATCGAGAATCTTGCAAGATTATGTAATATTTTTTATTGCTAGAGAAATTCCGTGTTGCATTGCGTTGTCCCTAAAAATAGTTGATGTTCCCGCGAGTGCGAGTTGCGCGGTATGCATATGCACGCACCCTAATGTCACGTGTATTATTTATATACGCGCTGAACTCGGGGCCCAATGTGAACCGGGCTTGACACAATTTCCGTCCTTGTCGCGCGCATCGCATCGGACATGCGTCGCGCCCACTCGGATCCAATGTTTTGATCCGAATTGGATTGTGTTGGTGGTGCGTGCATGTGTATGTGTCTGTGTGTGTGTGTGCGCGCGAGTGTGTGTACATCAATCGAAGATTAATACATACATACATACACTATGTTGCCTTGAAAACTATCCGACTAAATCTGCTGCACAACAGACACTCGTTTTGTAAACAAAGTTTTGTTTTTCTTGCGCCGTTCGCCGGCGAAAAACCGATCAATCGCGTGCGGAAAATCCCATCGGAAAGCGTGATTATGAGCTGCGAAGACTTGGAGGTTGAGGTATGTACGAAAAGCAAAATAATAATGGGCAGAGCGGCAGCGGCAGCAGCAATTCCCACCATTATCGCCGGATTTATTTGCATTTGATTGTAGATGGCCGTGGCTCCCAAGCTGAACGAGCTCGACAGTGCCCTTCAGGAATTGGGGATGCTTTCGACTTGCAGCAACTCGAGGCAGGAATATCTGAGGGAGATACAGAACAGACCCATCCTGAGCATAAACACAAGATACGTGAGCAACGTCTCCATAGGGTTCCGGGTGCGACCCGTGACTCCGCGTATACGTTTCAAACCGTACAACGTTACCAAGAGGGAGGAGAGACACCGGACGCGCTCAGAGAACAACGACAACTCGGAGTCTGTTAATATTGTGAAGACTGTGCTGGACGACACCATGAACATCACGTTCGAGGAAATCTCTCAGCTGAAGAAGGCCAAATCACTGGAGAGCATTGTCCTTGAATCCGGGGGAGAGTTTAAGACGCCAGAGGTTGAGATTGTCTCCAACTGCATAGAGAAGCTCAAAGTGAATGAATGAATTAAAAATCTTCAACCTCTGTCTCCACCCAACAATTCTAATCAAAACACTTGTAGGATCTCGCAAAGCATATACATATATATATCTTAATATATGCTATTTACATACACACACACACTTCTATATGTATATATATATGTCTACAATATATATATATATTAAATAATGGAAGGGAAGAAAAAAGAACATTTTATTTTTTTTTGTGATATTTTTAGGATTTCACCACCATTCCTTTGAGATGAGGATGTGGATGTGGTGGGAAAATGAAGACTAGTGCAACCAAGTTTAATTTTACTAAAGGAACGACTAATGAAATTCCTATTTATTTAAATATTTATTTTTTAATTCGTTAATTATTGGTTATTCGATTTTTTTTTGTTTGTTTGTTTTTACTTAATGTAACGTTCTTTGATCAATGTTATTAGCCAAATTTGAAAACGAGAAAATTTGTGAAAAAAACAATATATTTATCAATTAACATTAATTGTATTATATGTGACTAATACAAATTTTTGGTATATATTAAAGTGAATTTTAATAAATTAATTTAAAAATAAAAGGAATGCTAATTTCGATGTTATTTGGGTGCGCTGGGAATGCGAATTAATTCGGTAAATGCAGCTTATCCGTTTATGGTAAGAAAATATGTTTGTATTAAATATGAGTGGGGACGATGATGCGAATCTTTCAGTCAGTTCGGAATGCATTGCTTTCGATGAGAGAGATACAGTTTGTGGTTTTTGAAGCGTGCTTGGCATTTGTCGCACGGAAAATCCGTGTGCTTTTTGAGATGAAGAAGGTAATTGGCTTTCCATTTGAATACTTTGTCGCAGATATCGCACGGAAAGCTGATGTCGGTGTGAGCCTTTTTGTGATCGTTCAATTGACTCTTGGTTTTGTACCCTTTGCCGCAGTCGTCGCAAATGAAACTCCTATCATCGGAATGGGTGACCCTGTGACCTACCAAGTTTCTCTTGTCCGTAAAGGTTCTTCCGCAGCCGACGACCTCGCATTTGAAAGGCCTATCGTTCGTGTGTATCCGCATGTGCCGCTCCAATTTGCTGGGCGCAGCGAATGTCTTCAGGCAGCTTTTGCACTGAAACGAATCAGTGTGCACTTTCTTGTGTGCAGTTAAATTGCATCTCAATGGAAATGCTTTGTTGCAAATCTCGCAACGAAACGGTTTTATGTTCGTGTGCGAAGCCATGTGCGCTTTCAAACTTAGCTTCCTCATGAAACCCTTATCACACCTTGAGCACCCAAACGGTTTTGCCTTCCCCTCATCCTTCTTCTTCTTCTGTGAGTACAGCTGAAACTCCTCTAAATTAATCTCATCATTCTTGTAAAACTCACTGGAGTGCCTCAGCACTGTGTTCGGATTATTGTAATTCTCCAAATCATAAATATTGTTCTCGACCACCTCCTCCTCCTCCTTGTCCATCTCATCAGCCTTCATTATAACTCCCTCCACTGGTGAGAACAGCTTCACCTGCAACTCAGCCTGCCATTGCTCCTCCTGCACCTCCGTCTCCGATTTGGTCGTCTCATATAGGATGGTCTCGAAACGGTTATTGGATTCGATGCAAAGGTCGAGGAAGTCGCAGAAACTGTTGAGCTTCGCCAAACAAACATCGCATATCTCTTTAGGCTTGAAATCGTCGATGTACACCTAAAACGTAAATGTAACCTAAACGCTCAGATTCAAGAAAACGCAACAAGACAAACTCACGCCGATCGAGAAGCACTTCTTGAACTTGATCTCCAAGTCTTTACAGGCATTGAAGATGGGGTAAGTCACCGGGGCCACGGAACCGCAAATCCTGCACAGTTTAGGCGTCCAAAACATTTTCTACGCGGACCGCAACCCCCTCAGCGAGCGAATACAATAAAATATGGAAAATGCGATTTTAAACGGCAACGAAAATTAATATTCCCATACACACCTGCAATAGAAATACAACATTATTCAAATGCGTATTCAAAATTAAACGAATTTTAACAGTTCACAAAATATAAACTACTTATGCAACTTTATATACACACAAAATACAAAGGAAAAGTAAAATAAAATAATACTCGAAATCCTTATAATTATATACTAATTACAATTTGCATTCAACATAATGTAATTACTATTTCTCGATCGTCTAAATCATAATCTTAGTAACATATATAGTCAACTCATTTTACATTATCGATACATTGGTGTGTGGTAAGTTGTCGTTTTACTAAGAGCATTTTGCGCCTAAAATTGAAAAGATAAACATAAACTATTTCAAAGAGCAAGACGCGGTGCTTTTTATTATAAAGGATTTATAAAACAATGCCTTCAAATACTGCAAGTTCCCAGACGAATGGTCAATCATCAAGATTGTACCTGTCATTAAAAAACTGCCTTCAGATGTAAATCTATATATTATTTTTATTGTATTTGTCTACATTTCATTATTATTATAAAGCACGAGATGGTGAGAAAAAGTAAACGAATAAAATTCATTTAAAGAATAAACAAAATTTTTAATTAATAAACTTATTTAAAAAAAAGCTTGTATTCAAAAGGTTTTGAAACTTACGTCTTTTTCGCAACTTTCTTAACCTTCTTACTACTTTTCATCGTCTTAAATTTAGCCTTCTTGATCACCTTCCCTGCCGTTTTCTTCTCCTGCACCGCAGCTTTCTTTACTTTCACCTTCTTCGGACTCTTCTTGACGACTTTTTCGTCTTCGATTTTCTTCTCCGCCGCTTTCTTCGCTATCTCCTCGGCCTTTTCGGTTAAATCGCCGGTGAATATATCGTCCAAAGGCGTCAGCTCGTTGGTCTCTTTAGGCCTGTGCACGTCGTTGTAGACTTTCTTGTGCATTTTATCCGTGTACCTATTGATTTTGGCCCCCTTCAATATCTCCCTACGATACCTGCTCGGACTAATGTAGTTCTGATTCTGCCAGAGTGCGTCCCCGGTGAAACTACCCGAGAAGATCTTCACCGGATTCAAGCAGAATCTGGGCCCGATTTCAGCTAAAGCTCCGTCTTCAGAAAGGATCTGGAAATTCCTGAACCATATCCTGTTGTCGAGGATGGTGAATGTGTAGACGTGATCGAAGAACGGTTGGCTCTTTGGGTGATGATTGGGGACGCCGAACACCTGCGTCAGAAGTTCCTTCATTATGCTATAGTGGGGCTTCTCATTGAAGATGGGGTCGAAACTCAATAAAGGTCTGGAGCCAGTCAAACAGTTGCCGCTGAATTTCAATTCTGCCATTGTGTGTACTGAAAATTTATTATTATTCATTGATCCTCAAGTTGAGTGTTTAAACTTACCATTTTGCACAAGGAACTTTACACATGGTCCTTTTGGTATATTTGAAAGCCACATATACAGATCCATCTGTTTGCGGCCCTCAAACAAAACAGCCTTTGAGCAATTCTTCATCTCGCACATCTCGTTTACAATTTCCAAAGTTTTGCTCCTCTCCATCTTTGATTCTTTCTTGTGGTGCGGCATCAGCTTCTTCAGGTCCTCCATGAGGTGTCTGTCCCTGTGCCCAATGCCACGAGCTGCAAACACCAACACCCTCTCCTTGTTTATCCATCTAACCTACAAATACGGAAACTGCGTTCAATATATTGCAAATAATCAACTTGCGTGTTATTACCTTCTTTTCGATTGGTTCGTCTGATACCCTCTTCGCCGGCAACTGCACGTCCTCGCTCTTCTCCACCTGCTGCACTTTCGTCACCTTCTTCTTCGGCTTTTGCTTCTTTACTATACCCATTTTTCTCAACAACCTAATACCACGTGTTTAACAAACACAAACCTCGCAACAACTGACTATAAACAAGGTTAACTTCGATGCTCTACTGTCAATTGAGAATATCAGCAACTATTAGGTATTGCCAACCGCAGGAGACATATTACCACCAGATTACAGATACACACTTTTACAGTATTTCCATCTATCTACGTAAACTTAAAACAACTGATACCGTTTAGTTTAAAATTATGGAACTGCAGTTGCCTACACCATAAACGCAAATTTTCTCTAAAATTGTTTTATTATTAGCAAATACTCCCAGGATTGTTATTCTTTCATTTCAATAAATTTTGCGAACATTTCCACAGAGAAGTAAATAATAATATTTATAGAAAATTATCCAAAAAGTGATATTGGCATTTTCTGAATGCAATCAGATTAATTAAATAATTGATTTAATGACAATAAATATATAATATTAAAGTACGTTATCTTACTGATAAATCATAACACTTCGCAATTTGCTTCCTTCCTTCAAGTGTCAAGTCAGTTATATTTTCTTTATAATCATGCTTAACAGTTGTTACATGTTTTAAATAATTAATTAATAATACTAGTATTATTTACATCTATTAATTATATCGAGTTTAATTGCTATTTTTCTATCGTATAAATCATAGACTTAGTAAGGTAGGCAATTAATTGTTCATTATGAAAGTGTTTTCAAACATATTAGTAAACTTTACTTTTATGTAAAATATGAATCAAGTTATAATTGAAACTGCAAAAATAAAAAAGTATCTGTATATCATCCATACGTAAAGTATTACTAAATTTATTTACAAATAGGTCGTGAGGTAAAATAGTAAGGAGCAGTAAAAAAAAATTGTATTTAGTTCATATGATGTAGTTTTCTACTATGGGTCAATTTCTCCCAAATAGACTTGCTTATCACTAGACCCGGAGGCAATAATCGGTTCGTTTGGATGGAATACTACGTCATTGACACTTCCGTTGTGACCGGGCAATTTGTACAGGATCCTCCTGGAAGTCGTGTCCCAGACGTAAACGAATCGATCCGCAGAGCCGGCGCTCACTTTTGTTCCATCCGAAGACCAACTGCATCGTAGCAGATTCTTCTCAAAGTTATGCTGATGACCTGCAAATGAATATTAGATAATGACACTGCGGCAATGTTAAATTTTGCAGAGCAGCACACCAACCTGCAAATACTTTAACGCAACGCTCCTGTGGTGCGTAGGGCCGCACATCCCAAATCCTTAAACTGTTATCCATTCCATTCGATAGAAGATACGAACCATCTGGGCTCAACGATAATCCTGTGATTGTGTCCGTGTGACCTCTCATCGTGTAAAGAAGCTCATTCTTCCTGACATCCCACACTTTAATATCATTATCGATTCCACCGCTAAACACTTGCTCAGCTGTATCATTGAAAGCCACTGAAGTCACCTGAAATGAATATTGCAACAGGTAAATTCCAAATGTTAAAGTTAAATTGCAATATAATAATAATTACCTGGTACGAATTATCAATGGATGAAATAAAATTTTTCTTTCTTGTATCCCAAAGTTTTACTGTTGCATCATCACTTCCTGAAACAATTGTTTGTGGTCCTCTCCTTGCCACATTGAGACAGTTCACAAACGTTGTATGACCCTTATATTTTTTCATCCTCTGTCCTGTGCATATATCCCATAGCCCCAGGGTGCTGTCTGTACTTGCTGTGTAAATGTTAGCTCCATCAGTAGAGAATTTCAACTGAAGCACTGCACCTGTATGTCCACTCATCATCGATACATTCTCACATTCACCATATACTGACCACATAACTGAAAAAAAAAATATACATATTAAATATAATCACATCTAGATCACAATAAATTTAAGACTCACAAATTCTGCGGTCAAAACCTGAGGAAGCTAGATATTGTCCCTCAGGGTGAAAATCCATTGTGAATATGTCACCCTCATGTCCCTCGAGCAGCATAATTGGGGCAAACAAGTTGGAGGTTCGTGTAATTTGCTGCAAACAATAGCGATGGGAAATTATGTGAATTCGTTCATTATAACCATGTATGCTATAAGCCAATGTAAAAATTGAGGTTATGTTCACTCACAGTTTGCAATTGTTTATTTTTGTTGCTGGAAACGGCGACTTCCGTGCGGGATTTCTTCTGGACCGGCACCAGAGCCGATTCCTCGGCCTTCCTCTTGCTCTCCACGACCATCTCTTGCCTTTCTCAATTGAATAATTGCAAATATTAACTTGCACCAGACTTCAACACTGCTGAACAGACAAACAAGCTCTTGTTTATACGTCGGCCATTTTATATGTTCGTTGTGTTGCCTACACCGAATATTTGTTGAGACTGCTGTTTTTGTTGTTTTTACCAGGCAAGGTTGATTTTTTCCTATGGCGGAGTTTTTAATCGTTCGACGATGACTTGCAAGTTTTCGGATGGAAAAGGTCGAAGCTGAGGCGCACTTTCCTATAGATAGCGGAAACGTACATGGAGAAAATGCCGCACGAGAGCAGAAAAGATGCACGCAAAAATCTGGTAAGTCTGAAACATATATTTTTAACCTCATTTTTTTGTTGTTGGTCCCCTTAAACGTTCGTTCTGCGTGTGTTTTAGGCTCCGTTGTCACCCAGTCCGATCCTCGATATATCCGATGACGAATTGGTGACCATCTCGGTGAGAGATCTAAATAGACAGCTGAAGCTGAGGGGACTTTCGAGGGATGAGATCGTTCGCATGAAGCAACGTCGCAGGACGTTGAAGAACCGCGGTTATGCAGCATCCTGCAGGATCAAGAGGATAGAACAGAAGGACGAGCTGGAAACGGAGAAAACTCAGGAATGGCGTGACATGGAGATGATGCGCGACGATAACAATCGCGTCAGGGAGGAAGTCAATTTGATTCGGGCCAGATACGAGGCGCTGAAGAAGTTCGCCCTCGCCCATGAAATTGCCGTTCCGCACGAACTGGAAACACTGTAGCGGAGTTTTCGTTAATAATCGATCGCCCATATTTATATCAAAACTTTTATTAGTTCCGAGACGACCTTAACGTTAATGCTATTGCCAAGCAAATTGAACATTTGCTTTTTGGTGGTGGATGCTGGAAACACAAAAGTCTCTGGGAAGGCCATCAGCCTGCACACTTCACGCGGCGTAAAGAACCGCATTTTCAAGCTCGGCAAGTCTGGATTGGATTCTGCATAGACTTGAGCAGTTTCCTCCTCACTTTTTGGACAAAAAACTGAACCCGTCCCTTCTATATACCTTCCATAGGCTTTGGTGAAACAGCAAGACCTTGTGGAGTGTCCATAGCAAATATCCAATATGTTCCCTCTCTTAATGAGCACTTTCTCACTCAATCGATATTCTTCAACATCTTCATGTTCCAACACCTCTGTAATCTCAAATGGTTCGGTAAAACTTTCATATGTAAATGATTCCATCTAACAAATAAATTGAATTAATTCACTTAACATCTTGTTTCATTATATAAATTTACCAAAGGTCCACAAGTGAATTTGTTGGGAATTCTTGAGGCCAAACAGTAATATCTATGCCTCGTATTGGGAATACCGAACTGCGTTGGTGACAAAATGAACTCCTGGTAATTGAATCCAGCTGTTTGCAATGCATCAATCAGTCGTTCTCTCATTTCAGACCCCTCAAATCCCTTTACATTCTCTATGAGGATACTCTTAACTTCAATGTCAGGTAAGATTTCCAGGATATGCGTGAAGGAGCAGGTCCTTGCATCGTCAACGTCTTTCTGCAATCCGTTCCTGGTAAATGGTTGGCAAGGTGGAGACATCAGAATGGTGTCCACCCCGAGTTTGTTTATAAACTCTGGTGTTAAGCTCTGAATATTTCTGTTCAGGAGATTCGTCTCAGGGAAATTATGTCTGTACACATGATTAGCCACCGTGTTTATATCCACTGAGGCAATTATTTCTCCTTGCAATTTGCTGGCTGCAAATATAAAGATTGCATTAATATTAACCTTAAATTTGTGGAGCAATTTATTTCACCTTGCATCGCTAGATGCATTCCTCCGATTCCGCTGTACAATTCCAAAATTTTCATTATGCACCACACACCAAAAATTCAATTCCAAGTTTACCGCAATGAAATGCAGCAATTCAGTTCACAAAATTTAAATTAAAGATAAACGTTGAAGTTAGCCACGAAACTGGTAAATAAACGTGCGCTACTTTGCTGTTGTCCAAGTCTTGTTTATTTTAGAAATTTATTCAAATCTGATAGATTTAATACCCAGGTTTCAATAAGATAGCTTTGGAAGTGCTATCATTAATTTCTTTTATTTCATTAAAGGAAAATAATATATATATATAGTTTAAATTCGAGAAAGGTAACGTTTTGTTTGAAACGTTTAAAAATAGAGATTATTATAAATGGAATTTGGAAGGTGTGTGCTCTCGTACAATTAATACTCCGGTAGTCCAGGTAACGGGAATTTCTCGCTGAAGCTTTGCACCTCGGCCTTGAGTGCGGCAACCTTGGCTTTAATTACTTCATCCTCGTGCACGATCTTTTTGAAGTCGACCAGTTTCGCAGCCTTAATGTCCTTGGCGAGCTTCAGGCCCCTGTCGATGAAGTCGACCACCTGGTCGATGTCTTTCTCTAGGAAGCCGCGAGTCGTCAGCGCCGGAGTGCCCAGCCTGAAACCGGATGGGTTCATGGCACTTTTGTCTCCGGGCACGGTGTTCTTGTTGCAGGCGATGTTGATCTCCTCCAGGATGTACTCGGCCCTGGAGCCGGGCAAACCGAAGTCGCGCAGATCTACGAGCAGCATGTGTACGTCGGTGCCGCCGGTGGAGATGTTGTATCCCTTCGACTGCAGACCGGCAGCCAGCTGACGAGAGTTAGCGACGACCTGCTTCTGGTACTTGACGAATTCCGGAGTCTTGGCCTGCTTAAAGGCCGTCGCCATGGCAGCGATCGTGTTGTTATGGGGACCGCCCTGCAGACCGGGGAACACGGCCTGGTTGATGCGCGACTCCAGATCGTACATGAGCTTTTCGCCTTTGGCGTTGACCGATCTGAGACCTTTCCTGAAGAAGATGACGCCGGCCCTGGGACCGCGCAAGCTCTTGTGGGTGGTGGTGCTAACGACATCGCTGTACTCGAACGGAGATGGGGTGACGCCAGCAGCGACCAGACCGGAGATGTGAGCCATGTCGGAGAAGAGGTAAGCGCCGACGTTGTCAGCGATCTCGCGGAATTTCTTGTAGTCGAGGGCGCGAGAGTAACAGCTGACTCCGGCGACGATGACCTTCGGCTTGAAGAGGACGGCGGATTTGGCGAGCGCTTCGTAATCGATCAGACCCGTCTTGGGATCCACCTTGTAGGGCATCGACTCGAAGAAGATGGAAGTCGCGGAGATCCTCTTCGTAGGAGTCATAAAGCCGTGGGTGAGATGTCCACCGTCCGGAAGATCCAAACCCATAATGCGACCGTGCGGTTCAATGAGACCGGTGTAGACGGCGAAATTGGCCGGAGATCCGGAGTAAGGCTGCACGTTGACACCCCACTTCTCGGGATCCAGATTGTACGCCTCCAAAGCTCTCTTCTGCGCCAAAATCTCCACCTGGTCAATGAATTCATTTCCACCATAGTACCTGTTTCAAACCAAAAATCAAATTAATTTCAACACTTATAATTTACTTTACAAATCAAGTGCTATACCTCTGTCCAGGCAAACCCTCAGAATACTTGTTGTGGAGGCAAGAGCTCAAACATTGAAGCACCGGCAGAGAGGTGAAATTCTCTGAGGCAATCAGCTCCAAACTTCCCTGCTGCCTCTTCTTCTCATTCTTCATCATGTCGTAAAGCTCTGGATCAGAGTCCCAGACATTCCTGTCCAGCAGTTCCTTGGCGTATCCATTCATCCTGGCGATTGGGGCAGTAAACGCTTTGCGACCCTGCACATACACAATAAATGCATCAATTTAAAAAAAAAAAACATTCAAATACGAGCTCAAGATACCTTAACTAAACTATGAAATAAAGTGGTAGTGGAATTACGCATTAAGCCGGTCATTGTAGGTTATATTTAAAAAAAAAAGGACTTACTCAGCTAGGGCATGCAACCTGCACGAACGAGTCAGCGAAAGAACAAGTGCATTTTTTTGTCATATTTTGATACAATATATAATAGATAGACGCGCTTCATTAATTGACCGCAAACAGAAAAGAAACGCGTGTTCGATAAGATAACAGACCAAGAGCGATGTTGATGATGATGAAGAGGAGTCGGAGGAGGAGAAGGTCATTAATTAAAAGACTTACTGAGGCGTGAGAAAACGTGCTCTACATAGACTCTATATGGCAACCGTTGCTATTGCTACCGTTGCCGTTATTTATGCTTATCGTACCGGTTTTCTTTTTTGTCGATTCGATTCGTTTCAATTGCTTACCGATGCGATCAACAGGTGGGCTGCGGCGAGAGGGCGCGAAAACATTTGAATTCGAATTCGGCTTACCTCGATGGGCTGGTGTTGTCGACTGAAGGTGAAACCACGAATTTTCGATGTCGCCGTCCAAAGGTTATCCGGAGGACGCACTCATTATCCAATCGATTGAGCAAAAGGAACGGAGAGGATAAATGTAACAAATAACAACCAGAGTGTTACAAAATACTCGGGCACAGATAATACAGCGATAATCTTTATGTTTATGGGACCACATTGGGACAGAAATAGCATATTTGTGCTTCATTACTATTGATTTAATTAATGTTCATAATGCTCACCGCATACAGATTCGTACTTATCTTATTAAGTTCACATTGGTTCATCGTATGATTATTGATGGCGCAACAATAATGCAATTTCAGTATTAAATTTCGTATTCGTATAAAATTATTTTAAAGCTTTTACATTTCATAGAAATTAGGAATATTTCGTAATTGATACTTCATTATATATATATATATATGCAATTTTATAACATTCTATTTCATTTAGTTTGTTATTCATTCTTCGCTATCCTTCTGTTTGTAGATAATAGGCGATTTGAATAATTTCTTCGAATTTCAAAAACAGTTTTACCATTAAAACTGATCTTCGGAAATACAATTGATTAGAAACTGATCGACGAAAATTTGTCTGGATTAACGCGAGTTTTTTGCAATTGCAATTTCCATATTTCGAAGCGATGCGTAGATAGCTTTTGTCTATTCTCAATAGGAAACTAATTTGACATTGGGAAATTAGCGGATCATTTGTTGGTAAACTTTGCACGGATCGAACAGTTGGAAAAGTTTTCAGTTGGCAGCGAATTCGATATACATATTCAAACTTTTACAATATTTATTAATAACTTTCGCTTTCCCCACAACGTTAAATTTCTAATTATTGCTCTGGTGTGGGTGGAAGAAAAACGTTTTCAAATTTCTATACTCGTGTTTCTTTTTTGACAAATGTTTTCTCGCTTTTCTCCTCTTCATATATATATATATATTAATGTCATGTGTACGTGCGACCGTTTCATTTCCTCTTGCCACATTACAAACTTGTGGGAAATACGCGTAAGAAAGCGCTTCCACTCCCCGACCACGAGAAAATCGATGATGCCAGTTGATCGACTCGAGGATGAGAGACAATAAAATAAATTAAGAACAAACTTCCACTGGATTTCTTTAAAAAATAAAAAGCGCGCTCTCTTCACATACTTAAACAATTAAATTCGCAAATAATCAACAAACAACTAAATCGATTACAAATAAAAATAATTTCCAAAAACTTTTTTCTTCCGCGTCTTCATGATCCTCCCGCAAACGCTTTCGCCACCTTCCATTTCACGTCTATTCCATCTTCGACTGATATTTTCTTCATACACATCCATCAATATAATAAGTTCATATTTACAAAGAAAACAAAAAAGTTTACTTTGTTCTACTAGTTTGCTCAGAGTTAAAAACAGGATGTCGCGAATATTAATACTATTATATAATAAAAGAAAAACAACACCACCAACAACTTAAAAAAGAATAAATATCTGTTAAAAAGTTGTATGATTTTTCGCATCATTGAAATGGTTTTTCTTCGCAAAAAATAATTAACGGCTGGTTAAACGGGTGACGTGGCGGTCGCGGGGGAGGAAGGGTGGACTATTTAGTTTTTGGTCGAGGAAATAAAAAGAGTTCGGTTCTCGTGCGACGTTGCACAATTACCAGATGCTACAGGAGAGAGTGGTGTATTAGATTCAGAGAGTGTGCGAGAATGATCATCGCAAGAAAGGAGAGAAACTAGAGGGAGAATTCAGAGAGAAAAATGCAACAATAGCCATTATTAGTATTTTCAAATCTGGCAGTACTCCTTCGTTTTCTTTTCTTTCGAATGTATATATATATATATTTTTAATCTAATAATGCTCGGGGGGTTAAATTCATCACCACCATCATCATCAATATTATTTCATGTTTTAATTCGTCAAAAAGCTTCCCGTCTTCATCAATCATCATCTATTATATTCATTTATTATTACTATATATCTCCATTGTTTTCATTTTCATCCGTCCTCCTGTTTCATCCTCGTCTTCGAAAATTTAAGGAAAAAAAAAACGTACACATTCTATAATTGTTGCTTCTTCATCTTGTTCATCTTCGATTAACACAGTCCGGTTTGCCGCAGAAATTTACCTTTCGTCTTCACCTCCTGCTAGCGTATGTAGTAGTAGTAGTAGTAATAGTAAACAACAACGATCGTTCCCTAAACATCATGAATATTCTGTATATTTTTTAGCTCATTACTCATTTTTTTTTAAGTTAATTAATTAATTAATATATATATATATATATATATTTATTTATATATGCAAGAGCGAAAAGGATGACTTCCTCTTTCGTGTATTTTTTTTTGTTCATATATCGTGTTTTTTTTCTCAGTTTTTAGTAAGTTTTTTTCCCATCTTCTTCATATCTTTTTTTGTTTTTAAATATATATATATAATATGTATACGGTTTTAAAAACTATATATACTCGTGTAGCTTTCGAAAAGGAAAGTAAAATAATAATAATAATAATGAAATAATAATTAGAATAAACACACTCTCATCATCATCAGTCTCTCAGTTGTAGATCTTAATCGCTTTTTCCAAGTAGTTAAACCTCGCCCTCTTCGGGGCCTTGTTTATATGCTCTAAACCTAACCAAGGCTTCGGACAACTCGCTGCAAACCCAAAAAAAAAAAAAATATGTTTAGCCAAAATAAAAACGCATTTTTCGTATCAACTTACTCTGCGTGGGATGTGATTGTGACTTAAAGTCAGCCAAATTCATCACGAAATCATCTTCGGTAATGAAGTTCGCCCGCCCTATTGAAACAATAGCAAACTTGAACTTTTCGAATTCCTTCTCGGGGAAATTCAATTTCTTCTGGATCCTTTCTGTTTGCACCGGAAACATTGCGTAGAGAAAGTCGAAGAGAGTTGAAAAGAAAAGAGCAAAACATAAATTCATTAAAACTGTGACAATAAAATATTTCGATTGCACGCATCATCATTACCTTTGACTTTGATGAATGTCTCTCCTTGCTTGATTTTGATCAGGAAAGGTGTGCCGAAGGTGGAGAACACGTCCTTGTGGAAATGCGCGCACGGTACCAGCATTTCATCCTCGTCGAGGTGCATCTCTTCCTTGGGTACCTCCTCTATTCTGTAGATCTTAGTGGCGCACTGGAGCAACGACTCTAGAGATACGTCCTCCTTTGGACCCATGCCCACCTTGTTGCAGTTGACCTCTGTCAATCGGAGTTTACCAGTGCTTCCCTCGCTGAACTCTATCTGCTTCTTGGCCTCTTCCAGAAGATCGCTGACGGTGCCGCCCTTGTTTGGGTACAAGATCAGCTCCTTCTCGTCCTTCATCTTCGGCCCCAAGTACACGCACTTGAATTGCTTCTTGTTCTCCAGCTCGCTCACCCGAATGCTCAGTTGCTGGTAGAATATCTTCTTTGGCACCTTCGGTTTGGAGAAGATCAGCAGATCTTTAAGGTTGCCCTCGAACGTGCATCGCAGCGCGTTGCCCGGACTATCCTTGTAACTGTGACATGAACGCATATATTATTGTTAAATTGGACTATGCGAAGATTATTGTTTACACTAACCTCTGACATTTGAAGAATTGCAGCAAGTATGGATCGGTGCCGACGCGCTGGGCGACAGCTCGAGCGAGCTGATCATAGGTCATTCGCAAGGAGAGCTCCATTGTGAATCCCAGGTCGCCGGGGATGCATTTGTCGACGAAGGTGACCTCAACGCGATAGAAGAGGTCCTTGAAGAACTCAATGCAGGTCGGTAAATCCGACAGTTCTTCGCGCTCCTCCTTTTCGAATACCAATATGTCGCCGTCCATGAGTTCATCGAGAACCTTTTCCAATGGTTCATTAAGATTGCTGATCTTCTCGATCATGTTGGGTCTGATCTCTTCGTACAGAACCAGTTCGGTTCCGCACGGAAAACCGGCACGCTCGTTCAACAGTGGCACGATATCTGCTAACTTGCTCGTAACTGGCAGATAACTGTGACCGCAGTAGTGCATTTTCTTCTGCTTGGGATCGTAAAGTTTGAAGAACATGAGCACATCTGTTTCCTTATCGAAGGGCGGCAGACCGATCGCCCCGGAATCTGGTGGCAGCAATTCCAAGAAGATGCTCCATGGATTCTGCGTCTCGGCGGCATCGATGACGTGCCTATGGAGATCAGAGTCCAGGTCCAGCATGCTCGGTCTGAACGTGTTGTTCGACCTGGTATTGAATGGCCAGGGACGGATCTGCTCCGGCGGGTATTTGAAACCGTCCGCAAGCATTTCCATCATCTCCGCCACCGTCGAGTTCTTCTTGATCTTGAAGACACGGTATAGCGCCTTCTCCGGGTCGTACAGATCGTTGCCCTGATGCCCGTCAAACGAATCCTCGAGCAGGATGTTCAGGGTCATATACAGATGGGCCTCGCTTCTCTCCTTCCTCCTCACTTGTTCCATTCTCTTCTCCTCGGCCAATCGGTCGGCCAACTCTGTCGGGATATCGATATCGGTCACCTAAAACGCATACTACTCTTTAATTCTTATTACATTGCATTTATTTACATAATAATAATAATAGTAATCAGTTGGCTGCGCGACGTATCTGTATGTAGAGAGAAGCAGCCGTTCTTAACATATGTAGCACATTTTCAAAGTATCTCTTAATACTCGATCGATCTTATATACAAACCGCAAAGACAGACAAAAAAAAAACTGACAAATTGATGGTAATGCAAGTGTTGATTTCGTATATATATTTACAAATCATGTATTATTATTATTATTTTGCTGTTGTGTTACACTTGAATATAGAAGACCGTTTCACTCGGAAAGATGGTTAAGAACTGCTGCTTACTGGGTTGGATATGGATATGGTTGGAGAGTTTTCGCTAAAAGCAAGAGTGACTAACCTCTTGGAGTACATTGTGCAATTCGGAATCGCGTATGTAAACCAACATGTATGCGTTGGTGCAGTGTTTGACCGTCATGTTCATGTCCTCGTCGTGACCTCCGTAATTGTGATCGATAGCCTCCTGAATGGTACATCTGGAAACGACGTCATCGTCGAACTTGCACCATTTGCCATCGCCGCGTGGATTGATAAACACGACGTAATGACCACCATGGTTGTCGCCGGAGTGCACAAGGACGGCGTGCAGAGTGTAGTTGGCCGGGTTCGTGGGATCCGGCTGCTGCAGGTAGCTGTCCAGAGAGATCTTCTCGTAGAACTCGAAACGATCGTTGAACTTGACCGAACAGTCGGTGATCGGATCGTACTGGAAGCGCATCAGATGAAGATGCAGGATAGGTGGAAAGGCAGAGAAGATGACGCCCTTCTCGGCATCCTGCAGTCCGTGTTCACCCGCATCGTACTTGTTGTCGCCATCCAGCGTCTCGCGGGCAATATAGTCTTTGAAAGACTCGTCAACTGCAAAGAGATGTTAAATACCCTCGTCTCCTCACTCTCCTCTCACTCGACTCACTGTTCTTTTTCCCTTTAATATTCAGCTGGATGTCATAGAATGTTTCCGAGCGGGTGCTCGTGTAATCGACGTTCTTGCAACGGATGTACGACATCATTTTGCCTTCGAACAACTTCGGAACTGTGCCTTCCACGCACGTCCCCTTCATCTTACTCTCGAGTTTGTCCAACAGAACCTGCACAAAAACATACGAAAACGATATAAGAAACCAAAAAGACTGGTTATCGAAGTACTTCTTACCCTTAGAAATTCTTGAACATCGTGCTGCATGAACGAGTCGAGCGTCTCCCATCCGAAACTCTTGGTCAATTTCTTGGTGCCGACGGGTTTGTCGCAGAATTGCAGTTCATGAAAAACTCGTTGCAGGGCCAGTGCAACCGACTTCGTAGAGTCATCCGACTCGGTAGGCATTTTATAGACGGCCTTCCGCAGTTGATTCGTAAAGTATAGAGTCTGTAGAAGCGAATTCATGTAGCAAGTTGCACCCTGGTTCTTCAGCCCCACGTATCCGGTGTGCTTCTTGCTGTCCCAAGAGACGCCGTGCGGTGCGTCAGCCGTCACGTGCACCTCCAGGGTAATGGTGTCCTCTTTGATGTAGCCCTTGTCCGCATCCAACACATCGTTCCAGCCCATGAAATGGGAAAAACCCCAATCGTTTTCCTGCAGAAAAACAAGAGAAAGAAAGAAGAAATGTAAATATTTTTAGACCACAACACTTCGACGCGGGAGGATGACTCACCTTCGAGTAGAACAGATGCTGGATCTTCCTAGAGAAGGGCTCAACGTCGGGACGAACCGACAGCAGACGCAAATCGGCGTTGGCATAACAAGACCAGGAGCTTGATTCGCTTTCGGCGTTACACTGCAAGAAGAAACCTAAAGACCTGGTAGCCGGCGTCCTCTCCTGCGCGTGGCTCGTTCTAGGCATAACCATTATCTTCCACGGCAGGTTTCTCACGTAGCACGGAGGCGACAAAACGGAGTCCTGCGACATCAGCGTCCATGCAAGAAACAAATAGAAATCAGTATCAATCCAATTTACGAACGCATTTTCGGCGGCCGCTTTGGCAACTTACTTTAAGTTTACTAAATTGTGGAACGGAAAAGCAGAATGTTGCTTCGGATCTGGCATCGTCCTCTTCCATCTCTGCATCCTGAGCGGTTGCGACGATGGCGGTTCCTGCGGCAAGGCCCGCCTCCGTCTGAGGCCCCTGCACCAAACTGTCCTCGTTCTGCGAATCCATTTCTCCTCCCCCTGCATCCATCATATATTCCATTGACGTGACTATAATAATGATCAAGAACACACAACAACAACAACAAATAAGTACAAATCGATAGAAACGAACGTGCACACACCCGAAATCAATTCCCAAATAACAACAACTGAAAAGCTTTGCTCAACGATTTTCAAACAAAATTACAATACGACGACACACAGACTTTTGAAGTTTCCTAAAACGCGCGCACGAAAACAAACAAAATGGAGCGCCTTCAACTTTTGCCAACTTTGAAATCATATCATTGATACCCATCATATCATGGACGCACGATTGATGTGACAATCTTGTTCAATTACATATGATCATAATTTGGCCACATTTAATATAAATTAACCACCATCATACATACACAATCATCGAACACTCGCTACACCACCATCAAAAATCTATCAACACCAGTACAAACACGAATTGTCATTACAATCATAATCATATTACACTTGCATGAGTTGCCAACAGAAAAGTTGCTTGACTACCGTCAGGCAACAATGACTTAAATAACAGCGCCCACGTGAATGATTTATTACAAAGTTTACCTATAGTCTCGCCATTCTATGTTATGTAGGTTAAATAATATTTTAGGCATTAATTAACGTGTAGAGCCATACAACTAATCGATATTGCAACGCACCTAGACTAATACCGCACGAATCGTAAAAGTACATGATACTACTCTGCGAATAGCAACTATTTGCACATTTTCCCTAAAGATGCGTTTATTTCACGTATTTTCGCAAATAAATAGTTGTTTGTCGCATATCAGCAAATATCGATCATTTGTTGATATCTAAATGAGTAATAATCACATAGAATAATTTCAATGCAATTCGAACATGACTTAATACAGAATCAATATTAGTAAATGAAAGAATCAACAAAATTGGTGAAAGTTAAAGCAATTGTATTGATTACGATTAATTCCTAAATATGAAGTTTTAGTAGTTTACAGTATTACTATCGATTTTGTGAATATCATGAACGAAATGACAGAAAATAAATACTAATTACATTAATCCACGCTCATAGCGGCAACGATCTTAAGCGATTATATAGAATATTATGAATTTATTATGTTTCTAACATACAGCTCCACCACTCGAGACAATAGAAAATTCTATCCGTCTACTACTACACCGAACAAATTTCATTCTACTGATGTCACCGCAGTATTTTATATAAATATATTGATTAGAATTGAGCCGGACCGAAGTTAACACGTTCATTTTTACACACAGTTCAACATTTTAATCCAATTAAATTAACACGCCTTATTGATTCCTACTGAACATTACGTTGTCTTTTTGCAGGAATATTAATGTTTTTTGCTTGATAGATTCACATGAATTGTAATTATCTAAGAACAAAGACTCTATTGACATTTAGCAATTATTACATCACTGACCATGTTGTTCAGCATCAAATTGTACAAACATAATAAATAGACAGAAGAATTTCTTGCTTTACAAAATATTATACAACAATAATGAGTAAAAATATTGAAAGTATTTAAATGCAAATTGAATAGGTTAAGAAACTAACAGCAAAAAAGATATGGCACATTTGAAATGGAACATCATGTGTAATAATAATGAATTTGCTGTAAGTATTAATGAATGCATATGAATTAAATTCAAATGAGAAATAATCTTTTAATCTTTGGACATCGTATGCAGGGAAGAATACAGAGTTGTTCAGTTGTCGATTAAACAATTTTTGAACAAATCTTCAAATGACACAAATGTCATGAATGCAATAACCTCAATTGACAACAAACAAAAAAACGAAATGAATACAGAATTGCCATTTAAGGTGCATTGCATTGAATGAGAAACAGCGTGTAAACAGAATAAGCACTTACAAGTATCAATAGGATAGAATTTGTTTAAGCCTACTGGGTGTCATCAAAACGATAGCAAACTTAATTAGGAATAAAACTAATAATTTGTTGTTTCAAATTGGTGCAGCAATACTAAAAATAGAGGATGATTGCTCATAGGACAGACGGTCTGTCACCAACCATAAAGAGGACTTTCTGTTTTTGGGTGAGGTGAATGAGCAAGCTTGTGAGCTGTGTGCATGTGTATCACTCGCTATATATGTACGCGTTTGTGTGTGTGTGTCTGTTCAAGTAAAGTGCAGCATCATTTTCAACCATTTTTGTTCCAATTTTTTTTTGTCCATTGCAAATATATTTCTTGCAAACGACATTCGTACTTGGGGAAGGTGCGTCTTTCGCTTTCGACGCGTTATCGCCTTCGGAGCGAAGATCGGAGCCCTGCGGATTTCCGCAAATGGAAATCTGTCAACTGTCAATAGGATGGTGTTTTCGTGCGCGCGTATAGGTTATAATTTTATGTGTGTGTATATATATATATATATTTTGTCATTTTGTGAACTACAAAATATAAATGTGTGTGTATGTGTGTATCTGGGATCGAATGTGCGTATATGCTTTTTCAACAATTTACCGTCTTGTGTTTCCATCTCCTCGACGTCGTTGGCCACCACATTCAGGTTCTGCTGTTGCTGAGGGTTGGCGGCTATGTTGACTGAACTCTCGGTCCTCCTCTCGCCCGTCACGTGGTTCATCGTGTCCGGGGGCGGCTGCGGCAGCGCTGACGGCGGCTGCTTCTGCTGCTGTGGGGACGGCGGCGTTGTTGTCGGTTGGCGATTCTCGATCGCAGCTGATTGCTGCTTATTGTTACCGCTGCTGTTGTCGTCGATGACGACGACGATGTTGACGTCGCCGGGGGCTTCGACGGCGGCTGGGCTGCTGCTGCTGTTGTTAATACTGTTTGCCTTCTTGGCGCCCGAGACTGCGGTCAGCTTGACGAAGTGCTTACTTGCGATGCGCCCAATGTCTGCTGTTTTTCGGACCCTCAGTGCGAGGGAGGCGCATAACAAACATGAATTACTATATTCGCACTCTCAACCTCTCTCTCACCCTCTCTTTCTCACACAGCACACACACACACTTTTGCTCTCTATCTATCTCTTTCAAGCACATACACTCCTTGCGGCCGAAATTCTGTATCTCTTTATATGTGCCTTCTCTTTTATCTCCTCTTCTCTCCTAGCTCGTTCGTTCCCTATATCTGACACAAACACTCGTCGATTCTCTTATTTTTCCCGTATCGGTTACCGCAGATAGGATGGTCGATCGGTCCTAGTCGTCTTGGTAATAGCGGTAGTAATAGCACACACGGTTGGTTCGCTTTCTTCACCACTGTCTCGCGCACTGAACGGATGGCGGATGGCGAACGACAGAGATGTAGGGGGGTTGTGTGTTTTCGTCGTCGTCCTGCTATTCCTACTCCTCCTCCACCCCAACCTCCTTTCTCACGCAAAATTCCGGAAACACTGGACACCTCCTCGTCGTCGTCGATGCATATGTAACGCCCGGTATTTTCTAACTCTACCTTCTTTATTTTTTTGATTATTATTATTGTAACAGCAGCAGCACTTCACTTCTCAAGGTGTACGTTTTACGGTCACGATGGTATTGTCGGCGGCTATAATATGGTACGATGATGATGGTATGGTGATGGTGCGAGAGTGACCAACGTTCGCCTATCTGCCGCTCGCTCCGTCTCCTTCTCGCGCGCACCCTCCACCGATCGTTCCCTCTCTCTCTCCTTTGTCTCCACTTGTTTTGTGTCGATTTCTGCCTCGGCCAATTTTCAATCGAGAGCGCGACGACCGCAAACTCACACTCTATCGGACATATGCAACAACAACAGAAGCGACACACACACGCACACCCAATATAATATATTTATATATCACTCTGTTTTCTGTACTGACACCAGAATGAACTTTTCAGCAGTGCTTCCTCCTGCCGTTACCCCAATATTCACCCATGGAAAACAACAACTCACCGCAATACTTGTATCTCTCTCGCTCCACCTCAATCGCCCTTTCTCCTCTCTCTCTCTCCCACACCGGTGTATCTGTCAAACGACGTTCGTTGCTCCTCTTTCACTTCTTCTTCTTCTTACTCTTCCTATTTATATTTATCTCTCTTTTCGGACTTGTACCTCACGATATTTGATCTTGTTCAAATGCAAACAACAATACTTCGCACGTCTCGCACCACACCGCACATCAAAACCATCTGTCAATCGATGCTCACGCTACCTGTGATCCAAAAGTAACAACCGCACGTCAACATTTCGAATATAACCTAATCGCCAACTGTCAAATATATGTATTTCCGCGAGAAAGGAATAAAAAGAAACGTTCGAAATATGCAAATTTCGCGGACGAATAGTTTAATCATCATCATCATCGAAACAGATAGACGGATCAAACGCTTTTCACCGAAATATCCAATGAAAACTATTTGAATATTTAAAACGGAGTGCGCACGCTTCCGCCATCATTCTTCGAAATCTACGGTGGCTCGATTCCAGCAACCGTAATAGATTACCGAACATTATTCGATTGATACCACCTCACACATTTGAACTATCGCACTAAAACGTGTGTTACGTTTCTCGTTAATAATAGATTATTTATTTTCTTAAATTGAAACAAATCGCATATTTGGACCATAAAAGTAAATTGTCGTAGAGTAAAAATAAAATCGATTCGTGTTCGTCTACAAGAAATTAAAGAGAAAAGGTGTTGGATGGGGGTGATGCGAGTTGTTGAACGTGGTAGTTCAAATGTGGCGGGGGAGGTTACGTTTCAACTATTATCTTTATTGTAAATTCTTATAAAATAGCCTAAGTGTGAACCCAAAACCCACAAATAAAAAAAAAATAAAATAATCAAAGAGAATTAAGAGATAATAATGATAAGAGAACAAAAGTAATAATAATAATAATAAGACATCATCCTTAAACGTATTTACAGCGAAATAGAAAATAATAATAAAAAATATATAATATATTATATGTATATAAATGCGGTTACAATTATTATATTATTGGTTACTGCTCAATCTTTGCCGTCGTTTTTTTTTGTTCTTTTCTTAACTTCCGTCTATTCAAAAGTCTCTCGATACTTATCAAGCGTATCAACAATATGTTTCATCTGCATTCATTCACCAATTTCTGTTTCATTGCTTCTTCTTCTTCATCGACACGTCTCCTATGTGTTACAATCGAAATAACGTTTCGCGTTCAAAATTTAATACTATTTAAAAGCACTTTGATTCTCAATAATACCCAATTATCAATTATTAAATATTTAAAACAAAAAACGAAATCATACAAGAGTTTGTGTGTTTGAGAGAGAAAGAGAACGAAATACAACCCCAAAAAGAAATGAATAAACAAAAACTAAATTAGAGTGAAAGTGTATGATAGATAGCGTTAGTGTGAGAAAGAGAGAGAGAGAAAAACAATAAATTAGCAAGAAATTACAATAAGATTACGTTCCTTTTCTTTCAATCATCAACTTCGTCGTCTTCATCACTTCTCGCTCGCTCCGATACAATATAAAAAAGATCTTTCCTTTTTCTCTTTCTTCGTATAAAATAGCATATATCTATATATTATTTTGTTTATATATATATATATATAGCATACAAAAATCATACGTTATTATTCTTAATTATATAATGTTAAAAAGTAGTTTTTGTTTTCTCTTTTCTTCATTTGTTTCACGATCGTGATAACAATTCTCTTCTCGTTGCCTGTGTTCTTCCCGATACACACGTATATTTATATATATAAAAAGACACATCTAAGTACACTATAAGACTTGTAAGTCACTCATTGATTACTCTTTTGCTATTGATTTTTTTTTGTTTCTTACATTTTTTTTGTCATATCCCTTCAATCATAAAAAAAAGTAGTAAATCGATTATAATATATATACACGTAGGGGTATTAAGTAGTAGTAGTCATAGTTACTAATTATATATATATAAAAAACATAATATTATTATGTATTAAGAAAATGGGGAGGGGGCGGGGGTAATGGGAAGGTTGTTTTGCGTTGGCGTAGGGGCGGGTGCTGGAGTGGGGTAAATCTCCATGGTTATTTTATGTTGTTGGGGAAGTGGAGGAGTACTGCTGGCTATCTACGGTTGGCGTCGATGAGGCTCTTGTTGTTGTTGTTGTTGGTGGTCGTGTTGGCCTCAATTTTGGGTATCCTCTCCATCGATGCTCTCGTCTTGGGCGGAATCATCTCCGGAGCAATTGCCGCCACCAGCAGAAATCGACGAGCCCCTCTTCGAGGAGGCCAAACGCGTGGACGACAAACCCATGCCGACGGTGCGCCTACGTAACGAAACACCAATCATCGATTAGCAAATGAGAAGCAAACAATTGAGAAATATCGAAACAAAATATGCAAGCGAATGAAAAACACGAAAAAAGAAAAAAAAACGGAAGCCAAAGATTCATGCGATCGCACACGCACACACACGCAAACTTAGAATTAACTTTGTCGTGAGAAATTACATCGCAAGAAGCGTTTCGTGTGGTTAAAAAGAGGCTGCTTTGTAAAAACATATTAATTTCGGAGGCACGGCAAAACAAAATCAACACCATTCATTTATTTGTTCGTTACATTGCTGTTATTCTTTTAAACACGTACCAATTGGGTTTGTTTTTTTTTATTATTATAATGGTAATTATTTAATCACGTTTTAGAACTGAAAACAGAAAGAAGAAAAGAGACAATGTGTGGGGTTGTTGGGTCGATCAAACACATATAATGATGACATATGGGGTGCAGTGAGAGTGTAAAAGGGAGGGTGTAAGTCACCACGTGACCGACTTACTGGTAGTACTCTGGATTCGCAATAGCCCTAGCCATGGCCCTTTTTGTATAACGATTTTTCGTGTGATGAGAATGCCTCACAATATTGCACATATTTTTTTTTATTGTTTACTTGCTATTGATTATCTCAATGTCTATTGAGCGGGGTTATGGGGGGTTGGGGGCAATGTTGGTGGTTTTATTCTGGCATATTCACCTGAGTTTGCTCTTGAGGTTGCTGACTTCACGCGAGAGCGTGTCGTGCGCTTCGTACATATCCTCGCATTCCCTCTGGAACTTCCTCTTCTGCGCCTTTTCCCTACTCAGCTCCTCCTCGGCTTCCTCCAGCTGTCTCTTCACAATCTTTTGGCGGGCGTTCACCTTCTCCAACTGTTCCTTGTACTGGTCGGCGTGTCTCCTTTCGTCCTCCAGCTGCATCACCAGCTCCTTCAGCTTCTTGTCCAGCTTACGGTTGGTCTTCTGCTGGGCGTACCTCTCTTTGGCCTCCACCTGTAAACGATCAACTAGATAACACCAAATCCACAAAAACAACATCAACGATGACGTACCTCCAGTTGCTCTTCCAAGTTGGTGATTTTGCTCTCGAGGGCGGTGATGGTGGCCTTGGTCTTGGTGCGTTGCGCGGTCTCAAGCTCAGCCAGCTTCGCTCGCAGCTCCTTGTTCTGTCTCTCCAAGAGGAGACGGCCGGATTCGTTCTTCTGCGATGCCGATCGTTCGTTTGCCAATTCGGCGGTCAACTGGTCGACGGTCATCTGTGCCTTGCGAGCGCGATCTGCGAGAATCTCGTTGCTCGTCTGCTCTTCTTCCAATTCCTCCTCCAGTGAAGCTATCCTGGCTTCCAGACGTCGCTTTTCGTCCGTCAGCAAAGTCGCCTTGTTACCGTTCGTGTTCATCTCCTCGAGCAGTTCGTCGCGCTCGGTTTCGGCGGCCCTCTTGGCCCTCTCCGAGCTTGCCAAATCTTCGTTGGCTTGCATCAGATCGGCCTCAAGTGTCTTTACCTTCCTCTCGGCATCCTTGCTGGATGCGGCAAGTTCATCCCTAGCCGCCCTCGCTTCTTCGGCATCTCTGGTCGCTTCCTTGCACTGTTGCTGTGACTTTTTAAGCTGTTTCAGCGCGTCCTCCTTGACCTTGCACTGTAACTCGACCTGCGATTCCATCTCCTTGAGATCGCCTTCCAGCTTCTTCTTGGCGGCGACGGCTGCACTCCTCTGCTTCCTCTCTTCGTCTAACTCGGCCTCCAGATCGCGCAGCTGTTTCACGATGCCTCGTCTCTTTTCCTCGGCCTGCTCTTCCTTGGCTTGGAAATCGCGATCAAACTGCGACTTGAGCGCTTGCATATTCACCTCCAGACGCAGTTTGGCGTCCTCGGTCAACTGCAGCTCATCTTCGAGTTCCTCGTTCTGGGCCTTCAGTTCAGCCAGCTGCGATTCCAGCGACCGTTTGGCCTTCTCCAGCTCGTGCACGTTCTTATCGGCGGTGCCTTGGTTGTTGGCGAGTTCGTCCAATTCGGATTGCAGCTGACGTTTCACGCGCTCCAATTCCTCGATCTTCTCCGAAGACTCATCCAGCTCTCTGCTGAGTGAAAGAACACGGGTCTCCTTCTCCCTGGCCTCACGTTCCGCACCGTCGCGTTCCGCAGCATTGCGCTCGGCGATAGCCTTTTCTTCTGCAAGCGTCTTATCAAAGTTCTTTTGCTTCTTCTCCAGCTCGATGACCTTGGACCGCTGCGCCTCCAGCTCGATGTTGGCATCCTCCAGTTCGGCTGCAATCTTCTTCTTGCTCTTCTCCAGCTTATCATTGGCGGCCGTCAACTCTTCGACCTGTCGCTGCAGCGACTCCAGGTCCTTGGCGAGCTTCTTCTTGCTCTCCTCTAGCACCGCTGATTGTTCGGCTTCCTCATCCGCCTTCTTCTTGGCCTCGATCAATTGTTGGGTCAACGTAGCGAGCTGCTTCTCGATATTGTGCTTTGATTCCTCTTCCTCGTCCAGCTGATCCTTCAACGTCTCCTTCTCAGCTTCGAGCTGACGCAGACGCGAACTCAGCGCCAGCTTCTGCTTGGTTTCGGCCTCCAAAGCCGCCTGGGCCTCAGCAAATTGCGATTCCATGGTCACCTGACTCTTGGTAGCAGCGGAAGCCCTAAAAAAACGCAAATCATATTATTTATATACGTTCGTTCGTACGCTTCAAATATCGTGGTGTCTCACTTAAGTTCGGCCTCTTCGAGTTGTTGGGCAATGCTGTCGGCTTCAGATTGTAATTTTTGCGCCTTCTCCTGGAGATCATTGCGGGATCTTTCCACCTCGGAAAGTTTCGCCTGAAGTTCGGTGAGTTGGCTCTCGGCCTGCTTGCGTCTGCGATCGCCTATATCATTCAGTTTCGCATTAGATTCAAAATTTCCAAACTACACATTTTATATATATATATATATGTTCTTACCTTCTTGTCTGCTCGCTCCGACGGTTCTCAACTCGGTGGCCAGATCGGCGTTGTCAGCCTCCAGACTCTGCTTGGCCTTCTCAAGAGCGGCTTTCGATTTCTTCAAGTTCTCGAGCTGCTCGTTGATGGCGGACAGCTCTTGCGTGTGCTTGTGTCTCAATTCGGACACGGCCACCTCGTGGTGCTGCGTGTCATCCTCGAGACTTTTCTTCAGCGTGGCCAATTCTTGTTCGCGCTTCGAACGTAATTCCTGCTGGGCGGCAGTCGTGTCCAACGAATCGAGCAGCTCGTTCTTAAGCGCCTCCAGTTCTTCGTTGAGGTCGCGCTTCTGTCGCTCGGCTTTTCCGCGAGCAGCCTTCTCTGCCTCCAAATCTTCCTGCAGCTCGGTAAGTTGACTCTCCAATTCTCGGAGGGCCTTTTGCGATGCAGCCTTTCCTGCACCCTCCTCGTCGACGCGCACCATCGCCTGTGCCAACTCCTCCTCCCTCTTGCCCATCTGCAGCTGCAACTCCTCAAGCTGCGTACGCTTCTCCTGCAGCTGCTCCTTGAGATCGTTAACTTCGGATTCAACTTTGCGCTTGGAACGATCCGACTCCTGACGCTGTTGATGGTCCTTCAGCAGACGTTCCTCCAACTCGGCAATCGTCGCCTCGTGCTTCGACTTGAGCTTAGCTAAATGCTTGGCCTTCTCTTCTTCCTCGGCTAGGGTTTGCGATAAGTCGGCGCTGCGCTCTTCGAGAATCTTCTTTTCTTTCAACAGCTTTTGATTGGTGTCATCGGTCATCGCCAAATCCTCCTCGTATTTCTTAATCTTCGCATCCAATTGCACCTTCTCCAACTGCAACTTTTGCCTGGCCGCTTCCTCTTCTTCCAGCTGATCCTCCAGATCCTGTATGTTGATCTGCAATTTCTTCTTGTCATTGTTCAAAGTATTTGCGCGCTCTTCTTCCTCTTCCACGCGTGCCTCCAAATCATGCAGAATCTCTTCGAGTTCCTGCTTGCGAGCCGTCAATCTGGCGCGGTTTTCTTCAGCTTCGGCGCACAATTCCACCTCAGCTTGCAACTGCTCGGCAAGGATCATCTTCTCTTCGACGGCCGATTGGAACTTCCTCTCGAATTCCTGTGCAGCCTTCACATGCATATCCAACTTATCCTTGGCCTGCTTCAGCTCGTCCTCCTTCTGCATCAGCTTCTCCTCCTGTTTGGTCACCTCCAGCAGAGGTTTAACTTTAGTGTACAACCTCCACCATTGCCAGTTACGCAATTTGAGGTAGGCAGAGCAATTGCGCTGGATAATGCGGATTGCGTTCAACTGCTGCACACGTTTTTGGTAGTTTCTGCGTGATAGATGGCCGCGACAGAACGCCTGGAAGTTGACTATCAGATCGGTGATCTTGTAGTCCCTCTCCTCTTCCAAATGTGCCAAGACTCCAGCGCGGAAAAAGATCTTGCTTTGTCCGATACGATAGAGGTTCTTGTCCAACTCCAGGGTCTTGATCATCGTCTCGCATGCTTTTTTGCCGTCCATGAAACCCTTGTTGATCACGTTCGGCGTCAAGAGTTCGTAACGCTGACGGAACTCCTGGAAGGGAATTCTGTTGGGGAAACCTTGGCGACAGATACGGATACCTTCGAGCACACCGTTGCATCGCAACTGATCGAGAATCAGAGGGGCGTCGATTTTGCCGGCGCGCTTCTCGTGATTTGGTATGATGCAGCGCACAAAGTTTGGATTGGTGTTTCTCAGAGTGACCATCAGATTGGCCAATTGCTCCTTGTAAAGGTAGGAGACCGTTCGGAACATGCCCTTGGCGCGACCAAGACTCTCCGCATCCTTCCAGATATGGACGACGAAAGGATCCTGCGATGCCTGCAGCAAGGTGACGACGTTCTCGTTTTGCGGGTCCATATTCTTCATCAACCACTGGTCTGCAGAGTAATCAACTTTGCCGGCATAGTGAATGATGGAGAAGTCGGCAACGCCACGGAAGTCGCTCTTCTTGAACTTGGGATGAGTTGTGTGAGCGCTGACAAGTTTGTCGACAAACGTCTTGTCGTTGGCCTTAGGGAAAAGACACTCCTCGTCCAGAAGAGCCATAATGCCCATGGGTTTATCGATGAGGTCGATGGTCGGCTGCAGATCCAGTCCGAAATCGATGAACGTCCATTCGATACCCTCGCGTTGGTACTCCTCCTGCTCCAGGATGAACATGGTGTGGTTGAACAACTGCTGCAACTTTTCGTTCGTGTAGTTGATGCACAGCTGCTCGAACGAGTTCAGGTCGAAGATCTCGAAACCAGCAATATCGAGTATTCCAATAAAGCTGGCTCCCTGTCTCTTGGTGCGCCCCAGTGATCTATTGATGCGCGTCACCAGCCACCTGAACATGCGCTCGTAACAGGCTTTCGAGATAGCCTCCACAGCAAATTCGACCTGCTCCTTCGTCTGCGATTTGTTGACGAAATCGCGGCCGACCTTGATGCGAGGCTTCAAAAAGGCCTTCGTCATGTCCGTGACCGATAGGCCGAGCAAATGGGCCACCTTCTGGGCGACAGTGTTGTCGGGCAGCGTCGCCTGATCCGAATTCCTGTCCTGTCGGAACTGCATCGTTCCGAACAACATCACTGCCGACACCACTCTAAATATGGCGCTGAAATCCTCGTTCGTCATGCCCATGATGTTCATGCTCTTCACGGTGTTCTGGAACTCCTGAGAGTCGTCCACTCCCGGCACGATGTGGCTATCATCCTGCAGGAATTGGTACGCTTTCGCTTCCTCCAGTATGAACTCCTCTGTGAAAAAAGTTACAAATGAAAATTAATGAACAATATATCTATCAAGCAATAACTTACTCTTCTGTTCAGCAGAGGCTCCTGCCAGCAATTGGTAGAAAATATGGAACGTTCTCTCCTGCTTCGCTTGTCTTATGGCACGTGACTTTTCCAATAGATAAGTCTCAATGTTGGCGCCGGCAATGTAACCGGATGCATCGAAGTTTATTCTGATGAATTTACCCTATAAACAAAAATGGACCAGCATAAACATGATATTTGATAATACATTTTAAAGACGGATTAAGACTTACAAATCTCGACGAGTTGTCATTCTTGACGGTCTTGGCGTTGCCGAACGCCTCCAGGATCGGATTGGCCTGCAGCAATTGTTGTTCAAGGCCACCCTAGAAGAACGTCCCCGCATAACGGGATTATAGTTTGAATCTCACAAAGCGCAAATACGAGTATAAATACAATATATATATATATATATTGGATAGACTTGCTTGCACGTCTCGTTCATTTTTACATATTCGTATTAGTACTGGGAGAAAATAATCGAAACGAGAGAGAGAGAGAGAAATAAAGAGAAGAGCAATGAAAACGAGAAAGATAAACGGAGATGGAGAATGGTGCTGCAAACCGGGCGGGTTTCTCACCTAATGCAATTAGTATAAAGTTGTCGAGGAATGAAATACGCAAGCATATTACGAATTCCGGCTGTGGATGCCGCGGACATGCTTTACATACATTACATGTTAAAACTACACAACCAATTTATATAAGACACCAAACCAAATTGAAATAATAAACTAAAAAAAAAATGCCAGAGAACGTACATGACATGATAGGTGATGACGCACTTTTCATATTTCAATTAATTTGAAAAAGTGCTTTAGTGTAAGTTTATTTTTTGTTGTTGTTGCTGTTGTTGTTGTTGTTGATGTGGTGGCAGTTGTAGTGTTTGGAGGTGGGTGGCTAGAGTGCAACAACATTTCGCATGCAGCAATATATTAGACAGGGAGAGACAGCAGCGCCCGATCCGATCATTAACTGAAAACCGATGGCGAATTTAGAATTGAAAATCTGAAATTTTACTCTGCAACTTCGCATGGAGATCGTTAAAGATGGGATCAAGTGGCCGTCCTTAAACAAACACAATATTTGTTTCGGTGCGTACGTAGGCCATGCGGAGCTGAGCGAAGAGAATGTGTACAATTTTGTCGAAATCATACCCAAAATAACTTGTACATACCGAGAACTCCCTTGTGGGACTCTGGGCTCAAGTAGAAGTGATTGAAGTAAGACAGACAGACAACACACAACATGGAAACAAGAACATTTCGTCACGTCTTAACAAAAGTAATCATCATTTGAAGAAGAAATCATAACAGAAAGATCTTTGAATTTGCAAACAGAGAAATAATAAAATAGGTGCTGCTACGCATTGATATGTATGGTTGTCACGCAAAGAAATAGATAGATAAATAAATAAATAAATATATATAAAAGACTACTTACAATTAGGTCTTTGTGCTGCTTTCCACCAATAGAAGAAGAATACATGCCGGGAAGAGAAGAGAATAAATTAGAAATACAAAATAACCGCAAATTGCAGAAAATGAAATATACAGAATGAGCGGAAAATGATGCAACTAACGCGATTTGGTAAGTCGAAGATGGAAACTTACCGCGCCAGAACCTTTCGGCGATTTTGAGGCGGCGACGTACGCCAAATACTGGATCACTTTCTTGGTGTTTTCCGTTTTTCCAGCTCCAGATTCGCCGGTGCACAGAATAGATTGATCTTCCCTTTCTAAAAAAAAAGAAAGTAAAAGTAAATAACAATTATTAAAATAATTCATCTTAAGCAAACAAAATCGCTCTACCCCCCATCAAGATCAAGTTTTTTCAACTTTACCACATAAATTTCGTTATTTTTCATGTCATTTAATTTACGATAATAATATCTTGAAATGGCAATATAATTGCTCTAGTTGCATTAAGAAGGTTCGTAAAGTATTACCATGCTCACTGCACGGCTGAACACTTATCGTACGTAATTAGCTAATAATACCTTCTCCAATTTAGTTATTAGATAATTTCTCTCCGCGTTCGTATTCCTATTACCTTGCCAACGCTAACTACATGAGATGAGATGATAATCTAATTGATTTGTATTTACTATGATTGCAGTGCTCGTACACCCATAATTAGATGTGAAAATTTTGAGTAACGTTGGGATAAAAGTCCTTTTGATTTGACTGTACTCTCTTTGCACGATTGTAGTGTATTTGTCCCCTCGAGCTTATCTTAAGAATTATTTACATTAGTTTACACAAGGTGGTCATTGAATGCCACTTTGCACATTTCAGTTATAATCAAGAGCAACCCCAGATACCTAAGGTGTGACTGCTGTATTTAGAGACATCCGCACAATATTTCGAACCGAAAAAGGGGAAAATTTTCGTACTTTTTCAGACGAGAAAGACCACGCTTTTGTCATTGGATGATCATCGTTCATCTCGCGAAAAGGACAGAGCCTCCCGTTGTTTGCTTTGCCATGACATCACCGGCCACACAGACGCGGTGTGATTTCTATTTGAAATGGAAACCGAGGCCTTGAAAACTATTTTTTTTTCTCGCAATATTTTCTATCTATGTATCTCGCATTTTCATCCTCTGGTGATATTTTCAGGGTTCTTCTTACCTTGGAGCATTGAGCGATACGCGGTGTCGGTGATGGCAAAAACATGGGGCGGCACCTCGTGGCGCTTGATGCCTTTGTATCTCTCCATGATCTTCTCTGTGTAAATGGGCAACTTCTTGTAGGGATTCACGACAACACAGAAAAGTCCCGAATAAGTCTGCAAGCAAACAAGTAAATACAATTAGAAATACAGTTTAAATCGTTAAATGTCACGCTCTTGTACTTTATTAAATAGAGCTTTCAGCTTAATTAAACTGTTCGAGTTATTAATTGCAAACGATAAAAGGGGAATTAATTCAAAGGGTATGATAACGGGAACATTAACATTATTGCATTTGCATCTTCCAATTGCAAATTACTGAAGTAAATGTTCTCGTTCTAAATGTTTATACTAAAATGAAGTAAAGAGAATTCCCATTATAACAAATAATTGAATGAATAGGTGTCGCATTAAACTCTTGTAAACTATATCGAGTGTCAGAGAACACGACACACGGTTTCTCATGTCAGAAGGAGGTGATCGATAAATAAACATGTCGAATGTAAACAGTTTCTCCATTTGCAGTTAGTGTGCATGGTGGAAAAGGCGACATCGACATTCATAAACAAATTTACGCCGTCGATAATTGTCAAAGATGACAGATTTTTCACGTATTTTAAGAGCGGTTGCCGCTTTATTGATATGCAATCTCGCAATTTTCATTCAATTTACCATCGTTATTGCCATTGTCAAATTTGACAGTAACATCAATTTGTATCTTATGACTTCAAATAACTAAACAAAAGTTAATCATGACCGAGAACCCGTTGATCCTTTTTTCATTGGTCGATGGAATCAGTGTACAATTAGTAATCGGAGAGAACAGAAGGGTTTCGGCGATGATTCACTCGAGTTCTTGTGACTCTCGAATCATCGTAGTCGATTCATCGGACGGGCAGGAAGAAAAACCCAAAATCTATGAATCACCGTTCTTCATTAGCATTCAACGAACGCCCGAAGGCTACAGACCAGGAGGCTCCAATGGTTTTTTGAAGAAACGTTGGAGATGGTGGAACGTGTCAATGCCTTTAAGTTGGTTTGAAATTCCTCGAACATCGATATCTTTTTAGTACTTTCAGTGAGTCAGTCTGAAGTAGTATATTATTTGTTATCGCGGTGTAGGAGCGGACAATTAACTAATTGGGATTGGAAACAGGAAACGGGTGCGATAAGAAGGGCGCGGCTGGAACCGACTTCCCTTCCGGAAGCCGCGATACCTTTTCCGCAAACCGGATGCAAATTCCGAAATAAACTTGTAATAATTGTATGCTATATGTGCATACGTTGATTAAATATTGACTCTCATTATTGTGCGATATTCGTCAAGTCACTTGGCAAGTATCGCCAAGCTGAATGATCGGAAAAACATTAATTTGCACACGACTTTTGATCTTTGATGAAAATCAATTAACCCTGCAGTATGGATTAAACTGTTTATGTCTGCTTGTTTACTAAATACCAATCGAACATTTTTATTTGACAGTTCATTAGCGCGATTAGATAAACATTTTTAAGTTTTCTGTTTGTTTTACATCAAAATAAAACCACAAAGTGTTTGCCATACATTTTGGTTTAGTAGACTCAACCCAGAGCATTCAAATATATTTTACAAGTGGTATACGGTTTGATTAGATACGCGTTTCGTAGCGTAACATTTCGAGAAGCAAATGAAATTGCACAACGACATCATCGACTCAATCTGTCAAATTCGATTTGCGGCATTCGGATCCATCAAATTGCGGTGATCTTTGAGCCGGTATTTACTATTTTTATCCGAAGCAAGTGCACGCCGATTGGTGCAATCTGGCGATGATAGATTAGGACCATACTCTTCATTCTTTTTTTATATTTCAATTAATCAAATTGGAATTGGTTTTCTGTTATCTACGCCTTCGCCCGTATGATGTGGAATTCCTTCCATTCATTTCATAGGATTTATGTGCGTGCGTGCATTATATTGCACTGTACATTCGGTACTTCACAGTAGAAACGCGAGGGAGACGCCCTAATTAAATGGAAAAACAAAACAAGAACGACAGTCTCGATGTTTGGGCGCGGCCCTCTCCGACAATTTCATTTCCTTCAACAAAACCATTATATAAACAAACTTTTGCTAATTGTATGGACAAGAAAAAGTTCACGTAATTCCGTGTAGACTTTCTGCGGGCGTTGCTGCAGTAAAGTAGCTCTGCTTTTTCTATTTTGTATTATTTTTTTTTATAGACGACTTGGACTACTCGCAAAACGTATGATAGAATTCGCGCAAATAGATTTCCGATTCGTAAATATAACCAAGAGACGAGACGCCGCGCTCTAAATTTAGTCTTCGCTTTCATTCCGCTCCGCATTTTAGCGACTTCTTCGTTCGGGTTTTAACATCGTCAGCAAAAGAATGGTAGCCGTTTCGTGGTTTACGAATGTCTAATGTAAATTCGGTCGAACGTGTAATCTATACAGTATGCGATTAGCTTTACAATTGTTAATTGGTGTCGTTGGCCGCGAATTTGCGGACGCGACAATAAAAAAAAACAAAGTTGGTTGGTGCGAAAATTTGGTGCACACCGCGCAAAAACGCACGCACTTTCAAATCAATGAATATAAGGAAAACCTTCCATCGAAGCTATAAAAGTGCAAAGTTTGACCCAATTTTCGTAAATTTCATCTTAACAATGCAAAATAAAACAGATGTATCAATTTCGTTTTGTCATAAGAAGACTGGACGTTTCAGGAGGCATTCGACACAGGAAACGGTCGGTGGCTTTGTTTAGAGTTTGATAGAATCGTCCGATGACTAATTAAAGTTTTCTCATTAATATTATCAACCGAAATGCATTCGATGATACGAGTCGAGTTGAACGAAGCTAATATGCATAGAACTGGGCAGGAAATGAAACGAAACAATCTACGGACGGAACTGAATCGTCTCAGTTTCCTCCTCGATGGCCGTCCGTTTCCATTAATTGTAATCGTTCCTTCTCTTGTCCATAACAGCCAAGTTACTATTATTGGGCGCCACCTGATTGAAATGTAAACGAGAGGTCGACCCCGCACGCACCCATCAGCAGTCGCGTTCTGATATGAACGTGTTGTATCGCAATGTTACGTGTGCATATAATAATTTACATGATGTTTGATGTGTAAATAAATGAGAATCGCGGTTAAATGTCAAAATATGGAGAAGACGATGAATCACGCAAATCTTTCGCGTGTAATCCGAATTTGGCGAAAACCGGTTTTCTTTTTCCTCTCGCGATGGAGCGCTTTATAATTGCTATAAGCAAATGAGAACTTCGGCGAAAAAGGAATAGACAGATAACATTAAGCAGATGGTTCTATTGCAAAAACAGCCTTCGAGGATACCGTGATGTTTACGCAATATTTTAACAGATGACTTGATTCGAGATGAGAACTGTCAAATGACATCAAGAGTATTTTTGCAATTGGCACATCACATCGACTGCAACTTGTACATTCATGCAAAATCTCCATTTGACAACCTATATTATTAGAAACGTTCGTTCTATTTTTTCGATTTTTGCTCTCTATTTCCTATAAATAATTTATAGTCAAACCGAAAATAATGCGCAAATTTCGAATGGAATTATAATTTAGAAAGTCGCCAATGCACAACCGCTGCAAAAATGACATATATAATCATAATAGTGAACGTGTCAAATATATGTTAGATGAAATAATGTCATAAATGTCATAAATGCAACTCTCGATCGCAGTCCAATGTTAATTTATCAAAAGTTTTTATTTTTAGACTGGAAATTGCGTAAAGCAATTATTAATATGGCAGTTTGTTTTGATGCAGGTATATTGTGTTTTTTTTTTAAATTATTTTCGATTTCCATTCAGCAGTGCCTTAAAAGGCAAACGAAACGCACTTTCTCTTCTCTCGTTCTCGTTCGCCAAGAGATTCGCACAGATGTGGGCGTCGCGGCCCCTCAGAGGCCCATCCCGGGTACGTGGCCCATGGCTTGGTCCCTCGAGGGCCTTTTCGCAGAGCGGGGATGCTCTTTTTGGGGTGCAAATTGGATGAGGACAGAGGCGAAACCGCCCCGGAGCCCAACAGCGATCAGCTGGGAACCGACCAGAAAAGGCTGCAAAGGAGAGAGAAGAAACGGAGCCAAGGTTGGAACCCCTATATATGGAAAATTGTGAGCGTGCCGAGCGCGCGTTATGCGAACGCGTTTCAATTACATCTCGATGGGAACAAGAACAGGTAAAAAAATATATATGTGAAATTTAATAAAAAGAACATCAATTTTAATAAAAGTTGTGTTCTTCTCTTTATATTTAGAGATTGCTCGAAGCGTATTTATAGATCCATAACAGCGCGCGTGCAATACACGAGTTGCGAAATAAAAACTCTGCAGAATGATTGAATGGGGGGTTGGGTTTTGAGGGCGGTGATCTGCAGGATCCTGCTGGAAGCGGACGAGACGTCGCGAATCGATCTCTCGCAAGGCGTCTAGACCCGGACGAAAACCATTAAGGGAAAGTGCGGGTCGTAAATCATCTCTAGAAGAATGATGAACAAACGTTCCCATTCAAATTGCAATGAATGAATGAATATTTCACAAATAAGAAATTCTATTTGGCATTTGTGTAACGAGGAACGCAAAACTCCAATTTCGAAAATTTGACAATTTGATCGATCAATGATGACCCGTAGTTAATTGATGCTGTAAATGATCAAATAATTATCGATAATATTAAATAGACTTTGCAACAAAAGCCGAAGTGCAGTGCGTACATTTGGGTTAGCAGAGATTGCCTCCACGGATAACTGGAAGCAAAAGAGAAAACAAGACTGCCAACTATATTATATTCGCGTTTGTTTTGGGCGTTCGGCCTTCTAGACTCGGGGGTCTTTCGTCTCTTTTCCTTTTTGATTTATATTCCGGCGTTTTATGTGCTCGTGTGTCTCTCTTCTCTTCTCTTCTCCTCTGCTGCTGCTGCTGATGTTGTTGGAATGCGAGCCAGCCGACATTTACCAGAGGGAACAAATACATACACACTCACACATTCTTATATACAGGGTCAATGCCACGCCCCGCCCCCGCGACTTCGACACAAAATAAACGACGACGCCCCTCCGCTACCGCACATCTGGGGGAAGGATTATGCTGGATGGCATCAACAATTTTTTAGTTTCCATATAGATACACCAATAATCTATATCTTTGAGCAATCGGTTCAATTTCGAATGCGAGAAACTCCAGATTAGATTTGCAACCTGCAGCATATTACGTTTCAAATTTAAAAAAATGATAACAAAATTCGTGGTTTCATTATTTTTTGGAAATTCCAACTTAATAATAACGATGAGAAATAGTAATACCGCGTTATCTTATCAGAAATTACACATTAGAATATTTCACTAAAATTATTATTAGTGGAATCGTTGATATTTGTTCAATATTCCGCGAATATTGCCACTGGTTTCAACCAAAATCATAGCGTTTGTAGTAGTATCCTATCTTCTTTGCCAGATGCAAAACGAAAGAAGAAAACAAGCGGAGAAACGAGGAATTCGCGAGAGCGGGCAGTTTTCAATAATGAGGAGGGAACGACGACGTCGGTGAAATAGTTTGGAATTTCGCTGGCGACTGCAAAAACCTGTTAATTATATTCAAACGTCCTTTCTCTCTTTGTCTACCTAGGCATGTGTACATATGTGAGTGTGTATGTATATGTGCAGCACCAGCAGCGCACACTATAAACACCGGCTTATGTGATTTATATACCCGGCGGGTGGGAAAAGAAGCCCAGAATTCTTGTGCTCTCTTTCTCGTTCATGCTAGAGAGGGATAGCATGACTCTCCTTGGTATTTCTTTCTTATTTTCAAGTGTATATCATGGAATTATATACAGACCAATATACATATATACACACACACACGATGTGTCAGACACGGTGGTATGGCTCGAAGGGGGGAAATAGTTCGGTGATGAGTAACACGCTCAGGTGATCGCCCGATAACGGGTGGAAAGGATAAAAGGACACGTCCGTCCCCCCTTCAGCCATCGCTATGCCACTTCGAAAAAGGGAAAGAAGACAGACAAGCAAACATAGAGCAATCCGGATAAAACGCAGATAAACTCCAGACGAGCACACAACTTGCGGCGATGAAACAGGAACAGATAGGCAAGGAATTTAAAGTAAATCCTGCAAGCCATTCCGTAACTTAACGTCAAAATATTTCAAAATTGAAAATTCCCCTTCACGTATCGTAATAAATTGTTTGATTCTGTAAACGATCCTAACGGGAAATGTGTGTCATCTGTATACACATTTTCTTTCCCGTTTAAAAGGAACAAATTAAGCACGTCGTATACGTAAATATTTAATATATAATTATTAGTCATATAAGAAGTGGTCTTAATCATCAGGGGAATTAATCATTGCAAAACGAGGAAATACCGAAGAAAGCGAACAAAATAATAAATCTTTTGTTCGCCGCAGTAACTATGGTAGCAATAATAATTCGATTGTCCATAATCTGCTAACGCACATACCTTGTTACCGATTAAATCATCGGGCGATATCACAGTTCGACTCATTTAATACTTTACTTTCGATAACATTCATTACATTCTTTCGAATAACCCGATTCTTTTTGAAACTTTTTCAGACGACTCCCATTTGATTTACCAATGTGCATTATTGAATTGTTGCATTGCTATCTGTAAATTCAGAAATACAATATTCCTTCTTATCCTCTTCTGAAGCTGCTGAACTTGTTTTTAGTTAATTTATTGAATAACTGAAAGAACGAGCGACATTGTTCATTTTAACGAATTCTAATTAGATTTTTACGATTGTTTATTGTAATTGAAAATTTTAGATTTCCATCAAGAAAGAAGAACCTAACCTTGCGCGTATGTACATAGACAAATGTTATTTTTTTTGTTGCCGTTCCGTTGGTAATTGGCTTAACTCTGATGTCATGTTCTTTGTTTTGTTTGTTGTTTTAGGTGCTTGGGCAGAAATAGAAAGATCTAGGGTGTTGTTTCTTATGAAGGAAGGAGAGGCGACGATGGTGGATGTAAATGGAAAGAAGCATAGGGTCAAAAAGCAACTCACGTAGATGAGACTGGAGTAGTATCTGTCCTTGAGGTTGTGCAGGACGCAGGCCTCGTTGAGACAGGTAAGTTCGGCCATGTCCTCGACTTTGTCGAACTTGGGCGGGTTCATCTTCTGGATGTCGTCGCGTGCGACCAGCACCCTCTTGCCGGTCTCCTGCAGCTCCAGCTCGATCTCATCATTGATCTCGCCCTTGATGCTGGCCGCAACGAAGCCCTGGTTCTCGTGGGGTACCCATACGAGCCTCTTCTGGGTCCATTCTGCCTGAGTCGCCGGATCATTGTACAAATTCCTGTCGACACACAGATACTTCAGTTCCGGATCGTAGCGATCCCGCGACCCGTCCTCGGCCGCCATTTCTCGCGAAATGTTACACCAGCAACAACAACAACAATAGCGGCAAAAGACTCCGGTTGAGCCCTAAGTGACTGAACGCTGGTTATGTAGGTACCGGCGGTTGCGGCAGCAGATTTTGACGCGCGCGAAACGAAGACGAAAAAAATAAAACAAACGACGAATGATCACACTACGTCCCCCAAAACTGTCTGTCTGTCTGTCTCTGTTCCCTTGTGCTTTGCTTGTCTCTTTGCCGAGCGGC